>CM038682.1:705342807-705534647 GCA_021605205.1 Aegilops longissima
ATGTATCATGTATAAGTATATAGTATATACCCGTGATCAACTCCCGAGTGATCACGGCCCGATAGTATAGCACGGCAGACGGACAAGAAAGTAGGGCCACAGATGAAAGTACTAGCATCCTATACTAAGCATATAGGATTGCGTAAGGTAACAATGAAGTTACAAGGACAAAGCTATGCAGCGAAAGATAGGAGTATCCAAAACAGAATATGCTATGCTACTCTAATGCAAGCAGTGTAGATAAGAGTAGGCGATATCGGTGATCAAGGGGGGCTTGCCTGGTTGCTCGCAAGAGAGAGGGTCACAACACCGTAGTCGAAGCGCCACCGCAGCGTCGGTCTCGTAGTCTACCGGAGAGAAGAGGGGAAGAAACAATGAATACAAGGTAAACAGATGCATATCGATGCATGACATGTCAAGAAGCGATGCTAGGCGTGCCCTAACGTGGTATGAGGGGGTCTTGGTTAGGGGGAAAACATCCAGGAAGTTTTCCTGTTCCGGACGTGTGTCGACGAGATGAACCGGAGAGGAAAGTTTGCAGAGTTCGATAGGTTAGAGGCGTGTGGTGGACGAACGGATTGCGATCCGGATTCTTCTCGTCGCTCGAGCAACTTTCATGTTGAAAATATTTTAATCCGGATTACGGATTAAAAGATATGATTTTAAAAGATTTTATTAATTTACGGAATTTAATTAATTATTTAATTAATTTGAAAAGGCATTTATGACATCAAGATGATGTCATGCCGACGTCAAGATCAACAGGTTGGTGAGTCAACCCCGATGTGGGTCCCGCATGTCATTCTCTAATACCTAATTAACCTAATCCAAAGTTAATTAACATTAGTTAATTAAGTTAATTAATGATTAGGATTAATTAATCGAAATTAATTAGGTTAATTAATTAATTAATTAATTAATTAATTAATTAATTAATTAATTAATTAATTAGTTAATTAGTTTTAATTTATTTTCATTTTATTTTTATTTCATTTTAATAAAAATCGTTTTTTTTTTGGGGGGTGGGGCCCCATGTCATTGGCCCCGAGGGCAAACGGATCGGTGTCTTGGAGGGGTATGAAGCCTCAACCCGCATGGGCAAACGGGGACAGGCGCCGAGGCAGACGGCGTCGAGGGCATGACCCCGGCTGCTGGACAGCACGGCGTGAAGCGGCGCCGGGCGAGGCGTGGTGGTGAGGGGTTCGGGCCCTGACGGGAGGCACGGGGCCGGGGGCGAGCGACGGGCGCGCGGGGGCGTGGAGCAGCGACGGGAGGCCCGGGCGTCGGAAGGGCCGGGTTTCAAGGCCGTGGGGGGGGGGCGGCGAGGTGGCGTCCGGCGGCCGAGGCGTCGTCCGCAGGGGGAAGAAGAGAGGAAGGGGGGGTCGGCAGCGTGCTGGGCGGCCAAGTGGCGACGGAGCCGGCAGACGGGCTACTGGCGTCGGAGAGAGAGGAGAGGAGGGGGCGGCGGTGGCATGGTGGCGGAGGCCGTCGTCGGGAGGGGAAGAGAGGGAACCTGGGGTCGGCGAGCTCACCGAGCGCGTGGGGTCTAAGCGAGCTCGGTGGAGGCGGTGACGACCGGCGAGGAGGCGGGCGGGGCGAGCTCACGGCTTGGGAGGCGGAGGGTCAGGATCGACCATGGCGGGTCCTTCGTGCTTGGGGCGATGAGGAAGGAGGGGGCTCAGTGATGTGGCGAGGAGGAGGAGGGGGTCCCAGGCGGTGCGTGGGGCATGGGGGGGGGCCCGAGGCGAGGGGGGGGACGGGTCTCGGTCGGGGGTCTCCGCCCCCGATCCAGATCGGGCGAGGGAGAGGGGTGGGGGCGTGGGGGTCTGGGCGGCTAGGGTTTGCCTGGGGGGGGGGTATGTGGTCGGGCGGTGGGCGATGGGCGGCCCAGTGGGATGGGCCAGGGCGAGGGGCGGTGGGTAGGGGGGGCTGGCTAGGCCAGGGTGTTTTCCTCCCCCACTTGTTTTGTCTTTCTTTTTCTTTTATTAATTTTCTTTTCTGTTTTTAGTTTATTTAAAATGCCAAAGCATTTTACCAAAATTAGTGCACCCCACCATAATTAGGTTAGCTATTTTAGACAACCCCCGAACATTTTAGATTTTGTTTTTGAAACTTTTTATCGTTTGTTTTAGTTTTGATTTTTGTTTTTGAACGGGTTCGAATCAAAGAGAGGTTTGGCACAGTAACCGAGGTGATCACTGTTGCATAACCATCCGGGCGTTACAAATCTCCTCCACTACAAGAAATCTCGTCCCGAGATTTAGGAGGTAGAAGGAAAGAGTGCGGGATATTCATCTCGTAGACGATCCTCGCGTTCCCAGGTGGCTTCGTCTTCAGAGTGATTCGACCACTGGACTTTGAGGAACTTGATCGCCTTCTGACGTGTGCGGCGTTCAGCTTGGTCGAGAATGCGGACCGGATGCTCTTTATAGGAGAGGTCCTGTTGCAATTCGAGCACTTCATGGTCCACTGCTCGGATTGGGTCCTTGAAGCAGCGTCGAAGTTGTGACACGTGGAACACATCGTGAACTTGAGAAAGGTTCGACGGAAGCTCCAGTTGATAAGCCACTTTTCCACGCCTTTCCAGAATAGTGAAAGGGCCAATATAGCGAGGCGCTAACTTGCCCTTGATCCCGAAGCGGTGAGCACCCTTCATTGGTGTAACGCGAAGATAGGCCTTTTCGCCAGGTTGATAGACCATGTCTTTGTGATGACGGTCATAATTACTCTTTTGACGAGAGGCGAGCAGTCTTGAGATTCTCGCGAATAATGCGGACTTGTTCTTCGCATGTTGGATAATATCCGGACAAGAGTGGACGTTCCCGTTTCGACCAGTTCAGAGGGTTCGCACTTTCGCCCATATAACACTTCAAGGGGCCATCTTCGACTAGCTTGATAGCTATTATTATAAGAGAACTCAGCATACGGAGAGATTCCTCCCATTTCTTGCAAGGAAGCGACACAAGCTCGAAGCATGTCTTGAGAATTTGGTTGACACGCTCAACTTGCCCTTGGGACATGGATGAAACGCAAGATCGAAAGATAAATGAGTTCCCATAGCTTCTTGAAAACTTGCCCGTAATCTTGAAGTGAATAAGCTGCCACGGTCCGAAGCGATAACCGGTGGAATACCGTGAAGTGAAACAATTCGGACATATAGAGCGTTGCAAGTGGCTAGCGTGATCGTTTCTTTGACCGCCGGAAAATGTGCAACTTTAGAAAGCCGGTCAATGACGACAAGAATAGCATCATTACCTTTCTGCGATTTGGGAAATCCGGTGACGAAGTCCATTTCAACATGGTCCCATTTCCATTCGGGAATAGAGATAGGTTGCGAGTTCCAAAGAGGCCTTTGATGTTCTCGCTTTGATACGACGGCAAACGTCACACTCGTAAACATAGCGAGCAATGTCCCGCTTCATATTAGACCACCGTAATCTCTCGATTTAATGTCTTGATACATCTTTGTCTTTGCCGGGATGGATACATAGAGGCGTATCATGAGCTTCTTTCATAACCTTCGAGTCATATTCAGGTTTTCCTTCTTACACGGCACCACTAGGCGGCCTTTGAAGTACAAGGCGCCATCATCGGCAATAGTGAAGGATGAGGATTTCCTTTCTTGACATCTTGTTTAAGCTTGTAGACTTGAGTCAAATCCTGCATTGTCTTTATGGTGCCCACGAGATCGGGTTCAACAGCCGTGGTATAGAGGGAACCACAGGGAACAACACGGAGATTCATCTTTGGAACTCCGGAGGAGGGGAGCGAAAGTGCACCGGAGGAACAATATGGAGGTTCAGCTTTCAGAATTCTTCAACAAGTGGGGCTGAACTTTGTGAACTCAAGGTGGTTGCAGAAGACTTGCGGCTCAAAGCATCAGCCATTACATTAGCCTTGCTCGCGCGATAGGAAATACCCAAATCAAAGTCTGCAGCAGTCTCCATCCATCTCTCTGCGACGGAGGTTCAGGTCTGGCTGAGTAAGCAGATACTTCAGACTTTGGTGGTCGGTGAAGATCTCGCAACGACACGAGAAGGTAATGTCGCCATCGCTTCAAATGCATGAATGACGGCAGCAAGTTCGAGGTCATGAACTGGGTAGTTCTCCTCGTGAGGGCGAATCGCCGAGAGGCATAAGCAACCACTTTGCGCTCTTGCATTAGGACACCGCCTAAACCTTGACGAGATGCGTCGCGATAAATGACGAAGTCCTTCTTAGTATCGGGAGGAGCTAGCATCGGGCAGATGTCAACTTGTCTTTGAGTGATCGGAAACTTTCCCGACACTTATCATCCATTGGAATTTGACGCCTTATGCAACAAAGTTAGTCGAGGCTGGCAATCTTGGAGAAGTTCTCGACTTAATCGACGGCAATAGTGGCGAGACCGAGAAAACTTCGACTTGCTTAACGTTCTTGGAGGAGTCCAATCGAGAATAGCCTGAACTCTTTCGGGGTTGACGGCAATACCATCCTTAGAGATGACATGCCCAAGATATGTTACTTGGAAGCCGAATTCACATTTGGAGAACTTGGCATAGAGTTGATGCTCTCGTAGCTTTTCCAAAGCACAAGACGAAGATGTTCAACATGTTCTTCTTCATTCTTGGAAAAGATCAGGATATCATCCAGATAAACCACGACGAACTTGTCGAGGTAATCCATGAATATATAGTTCATCAGGCGAGAGAAGGTGGCTGGAGCATTGGTTAAGCCGAAGGACATGACGGTGTACTCGTATGAACCATAACGAGTCACGAATGCGGTCTTGGGGATATCCTCCTCACGAACACGGATCTGGTGGTAACCCAACCTCAAGTCGAGTTTCGAGAACACTGACGAACCAGCCAATTGATCATAAAGATCATTGATCCGAGGAAGAGGATACTTATTTTGAATGGTAGCTTGATTTATAGGACGGTAGTCTTGGACCAATCGGTTTGTCCCATCCTTCTTCTTGACAAAGAGAGAAGGTGCTCCCCAAGGTGAGCAACTTGGGCGAATGAAGCCGCTTTGAAGAGATTTGTCGATTTCCTCCTTTAGCTCAAGGAGTTCATGCGGCGGCATCTTGTAGGGACGCTTGGCTATAGGAGTGGTGCCTGGTTTCAAGTCGATGACGAATTCGACGGCTCTAGCAGGGGGAATCCCTGGAAGTTCTTCAGGAAAAACGTCTTGGAAATCGCAAACGACAGGAATGTTTTCAATGCCCTCGAGTGGTGCGGGGTTCAATGCATTCAGTGCATAGAGCCTTGCCTCGGCATTTTGAACCAGACGAGCATTGTAGCTTATGATTTCATCAGAAGGGTGTAGCAGATGGACGGTCTTAGTGGCGCAAACTATGGAAGCAGATATCGCCTTTAACCAATTCATTCCCGAATGAGGTCGATGCTACAAGACTTCAAAGACGATGGGAGAGACATGGAATTCCATCCTTCGATTTCAACGGGACGTCGTTGCAAATCATGGAGGTTCGACATTGGCCCAGCAGGGTGTGTACTAATAGTGAAGCATTCATGTCTTCACTTTTAATGCCATGCATGAATGCAAAATCTTCGACATGAATGAATGCGATGCCCTCAGATCAAATAAAACGATGCTGGTCTGAATTTACGAGAAGTGTACCCATCACAAGAGCAGGTTGGTCTTGAGCTTCATTCAGATCAACGTGGTTGGCCTGAGCTTGCCCATAAGACTTGCCGTGTTGTTGCGGTTCGGTGTTTCCACGGCCAATTCTTTGGAAGGGCCGATTGGTTCGGTTCGTTGCATTCTCTAGCACGGTGTCCCGCTGTCCGCACCAAGCATAAGCCATTATTGGGAGTGGGAACAGGAGCTTGGGGTGGTGGAGCTGGAAGCTTGGCTGCTTAGTTGTAGGCGCACGAGGTGTAGCATAGTTCGCTTTGACGCAGTGCATTCGGTGGTACATGCTGTTGGGAATCCATATCTTGCGCTTCTGCGAGGACGGGCTCAAGATGAGCCCGTGTCACGGTTGCGCTGTTAGAGCTCGTATTCCTGCAGACCAGTTTCGACATTGATAGCTTTGTTCACCAAGGTGGCGAAATCAGCAAAGTCGTGCACTAGAAGTGCGAGCTTGATGTCGACTTGAAGACCGCCACGGAACTTCTCTGTCTGCGGCATCGGTTGCAATATCTCTTCAAAGATAGCGAGACAAGTCCAGAACTCTCACGATAGGCTTCAATCTTGTTGCCTTGGGTGAGGTGCGGAACTCACGCTTCTTCCGTCCATGACCCCTTGAGGGATGAAGCGGGCACGGAAGGCAGCTGGAAGTCCGCCGGTGATGAGTGTTCCAACTGGCAGAGTACGACGGTGGATGTCCCACCATTGAGCTGCGGGTCCCTTCAGAAGAAGGAAGCAAAGGTGACATAGCTGGCAGGGCTACATCGCAGACTCCATCTCATAGGTGATGTCACGGAGCTACCATCGAGATCCAAGTGGCTGGGTTGAGCTGCGGTACACGCCGGGTTCAGCGTATGAAATCCTGCAGAGTTGTTCCGTTTGGGTGCTGGTTCATATTGGGGCGAGGGAACTGAGCCATCATGTTCTCCATGAACTGGCGATTCATCTCGAGCTGTTGGATCATACCAGCCATGTACTCAGGTGGTGGTGGGAAGTTGGCACCACGACCACGACCAGCTGGCCTAACCATCCTGCTATTATATAACAGGGGTAGTTCAGCATTTGAGAAATTATGCAAAGGATAAGAATCATTCATGATGAAACATGCATAATGAAAACAAGATGATGGGAACTACATAGTAGTTGGCATATCTTACAAAAGGAATCATGCATAGAGTTCGATACATAGAGTCCAAGACATAGACTACTACATCATAGGCGGCACAGGCTCATGGCGAATACATCAAACACTAACAAGCAAGTCTACATCAGTCCCACGCGGCATCTGCGGAGGTAGTCAGAGCTGAAAGCTGATAGTGCGGCGGTGGATAGTCCTCCACGTCGGTGACACTGGGGGCGCGGATACTCTGGTGCTGAATCCGACGCCCGTGTGGCGAAAAGGGCCAAGCGCGGAGAGTAGCCTCCCACGCCCGCCAACCGACACCCCGGGGCATCACGGTCCTAGCTGGGTAGATCGCAGAACGCGCAGCTCTCCGGATCGGACAAAGGGTGCATCAGCGTCGAGCACGGTAGAGGTCTTGACGGGTGATGTACAACTCGTGGTGAAGAGCTCGGTTAGCTCGATCCAGCCCATCGACATGCGAGAACAAAGTTCGATGGTGGAAGGCTCTCTGGTGACGATGGTGTAGGCAGCGGTGTAGTAACCCTCCTCACCAACATCGACGCGATAGCAATGTGCTCAAGGGGAGGTGTCCAACTCTCGATACTCGCACGAAGACGGTCGAGCAACATAAGCGACATCGTGGATCGCCATATCGATAGTCACTCCAACACCATGTGCGGTGTAAAAGACAAGAGTGGACTCGTACTCCGAGAGTAGAGGTGGACGATGGCGTGCACTGCTCCTCGGTTATAGTCTGGTACTCCTCATAGACGGTGTACTCGGGGTGCCGGCGATAACCCAGATAGGTCATCATCTCGGCTAGCACCGCAGTGATCCCGAGGCACCAATGGCCGTCGTGTGGCGCCGACCTGCCTCGTGGGTTCCATCTGAAAACAAAGACGTTTCAAAGGAGTCAAATGACGGTGTGGAAATTGCTCAAATACAATTCCAAAAACAACTTAGGCTATATCCAACTTTGGGGTGAATGCGGTCACGGGATCCTAGTGATAGTTAGTAAAATCGTTTAACCCGAGTAGAAGAGAGTTGAGTCCCGAGTAAAGGTCGAGGAGTAAAAGATCCTAGTACCACCCGATGGCGGCGTGGGCCCGTAAGGCACACAGCCAAGTTAGTAAAAGTTTTGCAATGTCTAGACTCGACTTCGCCAAGGAGTGTGGAAGGGGACTTCTACAGCAATGGCTCGATACCAACTTGACGCCCCGATTCAATCGTACACTAATCATGCACGCAAATGTGTACGATCAAGATCGAGGACTCACGGAAGATATCACAACACAACTCTACAATAAAATAAGTCATACAAGCATCATAATACAAGCCGGGGCCTCGAGGGCTCGAATACAAGTGCTCGATCATAGGCAGTCGTGGAAGCAACAATATCTGAGTACGGACATAAGTTAAACAAGGTGCCATAAGATGGCTAGCACAAACCGGGATACAGATCGAAGAGGAGCAGGCCTCCGCCCGGGATCCTCCTAGGTCACTCCCGGTCGCCGTCGTGGGCTGCACGTAGTAGTAGGCGCCTCGCAGTAGTAGTCGCCATAGGCGGTGGCGTCGCTCCTGGGCTCCATCGTGCAGTAGCAGCAATCGAGTAGAGGTAGGGGAAAAGGGGAACAAGGCAACCGTGAGTACTCATCCAAAGTACTGCAAGCAAGGAGCTACACTACATATGCATGGATATATGTGTAAAGGCCATATCGATGGGTGAATCTGCAGAATGCCGTAATAAGAGGGGATAGCTAGTCTTAACGAAGACTACGCTCGGACACCGGTCTTGCAATGCATGTAAGAGGACAACGAAGTCCTCCAAATAACATCATATAGCAATAATCCTACCCGCAATCCTCGCTCATAACCCCGAGCGAGAGCGACCACCGGTTGTATCGGCACTTGGAAGGGTGTGTTTTATCAAGTATCCGGTTCTAGTTGTCATAAGCTCAAGGTACAACTCCAAGTCGCCCTGCATTCAAGATCACGGCTATCCGAATAGATTATCTTCCTGCAGGGTGCACCATCTTACCAAAGACGCTTGATCCCATTTGGCCGGACACACTTTCGGGGTCATGCCCGCCGCAGAAGATCAACACGCCGCAGCCCCACCTAGGCACAACAGAGAGGCCAAGACGCCGGTCTAATCCTAAGCGCGCAGGGTGCGGGCCCATCGCCTCGAGCACACCAAGACGTTGCGAGGGCGGCGAGCGACCTAGCCTAACAGCGTTCAGTCCAATCCGGCGCGCCGCCGTCGCCGACGTCTGAAGTGCTTGGCCGATACCACGACGCGGGATACCCATAACTACTCCGCGTAGATGGTTAGTGCGTATAAGCTCGTAGCCAACCAGATCAAATACCAAGACCTCGTTAAGCGTGTTAAGTATCCGCGAACGCCGAACAGGCCAGGCCCACCTCTCTCCTAGGCGGTCTCAACACTGCCTGCCGCTCCGCCTCAAAGATCCACTCATGGGTGCTCCATCACCGACCCGACTTTAGTCTCACATGTATCATGTATAAGTATATAGTATATACCGTGATCAACTCCCGAGTGATCACGGCCCGATAGTATAGCACGGCAGACGGACAAGAAAGTAGGGCCACAGATGAAAGTACTAGCATCCTATACTAAGCATATAGGATTGCGGTAAGGTAACAATGAAGTTACAAGGACAAGGCTATGCAAAGATAGGAGTATCCAAAACAAGAACATGCTATGCTACTCTAATGCAAGCGATGTAGATAAGAGTAGGCGATATCTGGTGATCAAGGGGGGGGCTTGCCTGGTTGCTCTGGCAAGAGAGAGGGTCGTCAACACCGTAGTCGAGCCGCCACCGCAGCTGGCGTCGGTCTCGTAGTCTCGGAGAGAAGAGGGGAAGAAACAATGAATACAAGGTAAACAGATGCATATCGATGCATGACATGTCAAGAAGCGATGCTAGGCGTGCCCTAACGTGGTATGAGGGGGTGGTTAGGGGAAAACATCAGGAAGTTTTCCGGTGCCCGACGTCTGTCGACAGATGAACCGGAGAGGAAAGTTTGCAGGTTCGATAGGTTAGAGGCGTGTGGTGGACGAACGGATTGCGATCCGGATTCGCCTCATCGCTCGAGCAACTTTCATGTTGAAAATATTTTAATCCGGATTACGGATTAAAAGATATGATTTTAAAAGATTTTATTAATTTCGGAATTTAATTAATTATTTAATTAATTTGAAAAGGCATTTATGACATCAAGATGATGTCATGCCGACGTCAAGATCAACAGGGTTGATCTGAGTCAACCCCGACTGTGGGTCCCGCATGTCATTCTCTAATACCTAATTAACCTAATCCAGTTAATTAACATTAGTTAATTAAGTTAATTAATGATTAGGATTAATTAATCGTAATTAATTAGATTAATTAATTACTTAATTAATTAATTAATTAATTAATTAGTTAATTAGTTTTAATTTATTTTCATTTTATTTTTATTTCTGTTTTAATAAAAATCGTTCTTTTTTGGGGGGTGGGGCCCCATGTCATTGGCCCCGAGGGGCAAACGGATCGGTGTGCGGTGGGGGTGGCTTCGAACCCATGCCAACGGGGACCGGGCGCCGAGGCTGCAGACGGCGGCGGGGTCGAGCACTGCTGACACGGCTGGCGGCAGCACAGGCCGAGGCGAGGCGAGTGGTGGTGGTGGGGGTTCGGGCCCGACGGGGGAAGTGCTCTGGGGCCGGGCGAGCGACGGGCGCGAGGGCGTGGAGCGCGGCGACGGGAGGCCCTGTGGGCGTCGGAAGGGGCCGGGTTTCAAGGCCGTGGGGGGCGCCGGCGAGGTGGCGTCCTGGTGGCCGAGGCGTCGTCGACGAGAAGAGAGAGAACGGGGGGTTGGCGTGAGGCTTGTGCGGTCAAGCCGGCGACGGAGCCGGCGACAGGGCTCTGGCGTCAGACGGAGAGAGAGAGAGCGAGGGGGGGCAGGGTGGTGGGCATGGTGGGCGGGCCGTCGTCGGGAGGGGGAAGAGAGGGAACTGGGGTGGTGAGCTCACCGAGCGCTGTGGGTCTAAGCGAGCGCTCGGTGGAGGCGGTGACGACCGGCGAGGAGGCGGGCGGGCGAGAGCTCACGTGTGGGAGGCGGAGGGGTCGGGATCGACCATGCATGGGTGGTCGTCGTGCTTGGGGCGACTGAGGAAGGAGGGGCTCAGTGATGGAGGAGGAGGAGGGGGTCCGGGGCGGTGGGGCGGCGGGGGGCAGGGCGAGTGGGGCGGGGGGTCTCGGTCGGGGTCTCCGCCCGATCCAGATCGAGGCGAGGGAGAGGGGGGGCGTGGGGAAGTCTTGGGGCTAGGGTTTTGCATGGGGTGGGGGGTATGTGGGCGGGCGGTGGGCGATGGGCCGCCAGGGGAATGGGCGGGGCAGAGGGGGGTGGGGAGGGGCTGGCTAGCCAGGTGTTTTCCTCCCCACTTGTTTTGTCTTTCTTTTATTTTATTAATTTTCTTTTTCTTTTTAGTTTATTTAAAATGCCAAAGCATTTTACCAAAATTAGTGCACCCCACCATAATTAGGTTAGCTATTTTAGACAACCCCCGAACATTTTAGATTTTGTTTTTGAAACTTTTTATCGTTTGTTTTAGTTTTGATTTTTGTTTTTGAACGGGTTCGAATCAAAGAGAGGTTTGGCACAGTAACCGAGGTGATCACTGTTGCATAACCATCCGGGCGTTACACCATTTGATCTACAAGACATATCATTCAAAAGTTTTAGACTAAGTTCATGATAATTAAGTTCATCTAATCAAATTATTTCAATGAACTCCCACTCAGATTAGACATCCCTCTAGTCATCTAAGTGATACACGATCCGAGTCGACTAGGCCGTGTCCGATCATCACGTGAGACGGACTAGTCATCGTCGGTGAACATTCTCATGTTGATCGTATCTTCTATACGACTCGTGTTCGACCTTTCGGTCTCCGTGTTCCGAGGCCATGTCCGTACATGCTAGGCTCGAATCAAGTTAACCCTAAGTGTTTTTTGCGTGTAAATCTGTCTTACACCGTTGTATGTGAACGTAAGAATCCATCACACCCGATCATCACGTGGTGCTTAGAAGCGACGAACTTTAGAAACGGTGCACGCTTAGGGAGAACACTTCTTGAAATTGTTGTAAGGATCATCTTATTTACTACCGTCGTTCTAAGTAAACAAGATGTATAAACATAATAAACATCACATGCAATTATATAGTAGTGACATGATATGGCCAATATCATAAAACTCCATTGATCTCCATCTTCGGGGCTTCATGATCATCTTGTCACCGGTCATGGCACCATGATCTCCATCATCGTGCCTCCATGAAGTTGTCACGCCAACGACTACTTCTACTACTATGGCTAAACGCGTTTTAGCAATAAAGTAAAGTAAGTTACATGGCTTTCTTCAATGACACGCAGGTCATACAAAAATAAAGACAACTCCTATGGCTCCTGCCGGTTGTCATACTCATCGACATGCAAGTCGTGATTCCTATTACAAGAACATGATCTCATACATCACAATATGTCATTCATCATTCATCACAACTTGGCCATATCACGTCACATGTCAATTGCTGCAAAAACAAGTTAGACGTCCTCTAATTGTTGTTGCATCTTTTACGTGGCTGCAATTGGGTTCTAGCAAGAACGTTTTCTTACCTACGAATAACCACAACGTGATCTTGTCAACTTCTATTTACCCTTCATAAGGACCCTTTTCATCGAATCCGCTCCAACTAAAGTAGGAGAGACAGACACCCGCCAGCCACCTTATGCAACTAGTGCATGTTAGTCGGTGGAACCGGTCTCACGTAAGCGTTGGTCCGGGCCGCTTCATCCCACAATACCGCGGAAGCAAGATAAGACTAGTAGCGGCAAGTAAGTTGACAAGATCCACGCCCACAACTAAATTGTGTTCTACTCGTGCAAAGAGAACTACGCATAGACCTAGCTCATGATGCCACTGTTGGGGAACGTTGCAGAAAATTAAAATTTTCCTACGGTTTCACCAAGATCTATCTATGAGTTCATCTAAGCAACGAGTCAAGAAAGAGAGTTTGCATCTACATACCACTTGTAGATCGAGTAAGGAAGCGTTCGAGGGAGTGGTGATGATGGAGACGTTCCCAACGTGATTCCGATCACCGATGACCAAGTGCTGAACGGACAGCACCTCCGTGTTCAACACACGTACGGGACGATGGCGTCTCCTCCGTCTTGATCCAGCAAGGATGAAGGAGAGGTTGAGGAAGACAACTCCAATGGCAGCACGACGGCGTGGTGCGGTTGGTACTGACATTTCTCCCGGCAGGCTTCGCCAAGCTCGCAGGGAGAAAGAGAGGTGTTGGGAGGGAGGGCTGCGCCTTCAATGGTGTATGCAGCCCTCCCCCACCCCTCTATTTATAGGAGGAGAGGGCAAGGGGGGGCGGCCATCTAGGGGAAACCCTAGATGGGGCGGCGGCCAAAGGGGAGGAGGGAGGGTGGCTTGCCCCCAAGCAGGGGCGCCCCTTTAGGTTTCCTCCCCATGCCCTAGCCGCATGGGCCTAGGTGGGAGGTGCACCCAGCCCACCGGGGCTGGCTCCCTCTCCCACTTAGCCCATGTGGCCCCGGAGGGGTGGCCCCTCCAGTGGACCTCCGGAACTCTCCCGTGGCCCCGGTACATTACCAGTATACCCCGAAACTTTCCGAGTCCGCTTAACCACTTTCCATATATAAATCTTTACCTCCGGACCATTCCGGAACTCCTCGTGACGTCCGGGATCTCATCCGGGACTCCGAACAACATTCGGTAATCACATACTTGTCTTCCTAATAACCCTAGCGTCACCGAACCTTAAGTGTGTAGACCCTACGGGTTCGGGAGACATGCAGACATGATCGAGACGCTCTCCGGTCAATAACCAACAGCGGGATCTGGATACCCATGTTGGCTCCCACATGTTCCTCGATGTTGTCATCGGATGAACCACGATGTCAAGGGTTCAAGCAACCCCGTATTCTATTCCCTTTGTCAGACGGTATGTTACTTGCCCGAGACTCGATCGTCGGTATCCCAATACCTCGTTTAGTCTCGTTACCGGCAAGTCACTTTACTCGTACCGTAATGCATGATCCCGTGACCGGACACTTGGTCACTTTGAGCTCATTATGATGATGCACTACCGAGTGGGCCGGTGATACCTCTCCGTCATACGGAGTGACAAATCCTGTCTCGATCCGTGTCAACCCCGCAGACACTTTCGGAGATACCGTAGTGCACCTTTATAGTCACCCGCCACGTTGTGACGTTTGATACACCCAAAGCACTCCTACGGTATCCGGGAGTTACACGATCTCACGGTCTAAGGAAGAGATACTTGACATTGGAAAAGCTCTAGCAAAACGAACTACACGATCTTTGTGCTATGCTTAGGATTGGGTCTTGTCCATCACGTCATTCTCCTAATGACGTGATCCCGTTGTCAATGACATCTGATGTCCATAGTCAGGAAACCATGACTATCTGTTGACCAACGAGCTAGTCTACTAGAGGCTTACTAGGGACGTATTGTAGTCTATGTATTCACACGTGTACTACGATTTCCGGATAATACAGTTATAGCATGAATAAAGACAATTATCATGAACAAGGAAATATAATAATAATGCTTTTATTATTGCCTCTAGGGCATATTTCCAACATTGACTAGCTGGTTCTTGCTTCTGAAGACCATTGACAACTGGAAGTTTGGAATTTCACTGTCATTGTTGAATCTAAGAAACGGCTCTTCATCCTCTCTGGCTCTCCATCAGAATCCTCACCATAGGAGTAATCATCATCGAGGAATCAAAGTTCCACTCCTTCTCCTCTCCTTCTAGCTGCTCCTCCATATTTGCAATCAAATTTATTGAACCGCTTCACTTGTATCTCTTCCAATCCAGCTTTTTGTTTCTCTCATCTTTTTCTTGAATTTTCTTGCATGCCTTCTAAGCTCTACCACTTCGAATCTTCACCACTTGTCCTCACTGTGTGGCATATATTCGATGTCACTTTCATCATCTGAACCTTCACTGCTCACATTTGGATTTGTTTCGGAGGAGCAGCAATTGCTTGTGAAGTACCAGCCACATGTTTTGAAGTAGGCGGCATATCTTTGTGAAAGTAGCAGGACCAGCTTGACTTGGATTGCAAATTTGTGACACCGCAAATTCATCTTCAACTAGCTCATTGTCAACTACATTAGTTCTTCCCCTTCTCTGCTTCACTGGACTGACAATGATTTGGGAGATGACCACTGTGTCATCAGGAACCATGATATTCTGAATAGCTGCTAACACTTCTTCACTGTCACTAGCTTCAACAGTGACTCTCTCAACAACTTGCACTTCTTCTTCACTGTCAGTAGCTTCAGCAGTAACAATGGCAGGTGGAGCATCACTTAATCGCACAAGTTCATCCTCAAAATCACGCGAATCGCTGCTGCTCAGACCGCCCTGTTCCCCATGGTACTCAACATAAATATGTGCAACAGCACCAACACAAATATAATCACCCATCGCACACATTTCTTGTCATCATCCAAGAACACCAAACCATCAACCAATTCAGTCCAGTGAATATGAAAATAGAATTTCATTGATTCCTTGAGTTCCATATGATCTTTCAAAACCCTTTGACCTCCTGCAAAGAGAGCTTGTCTCTTTCAATCTCGACACCCCTCATCACCCCAATATAGTCCAACCGTCGACCAATTCGTAAGAAATCCCTCCAAAATGAAACCTAACATTTAGAATCTCTGTTGGGTCCATGTTGTAACTGAAAAAGAAGAAAAAGAACACATAGATCACTACCTTGTGCTAGTATGAACTAAAATCGAAACTAATCTAAACAATGTAACCTACTTTTTCCCACTTAAAAGATGATCCTTTTAACCCTAAAACCCTAACTCATCCATGTTCAGAGAGGTCAAAATGCGGCGGCATAGGAGCATGATCCTCGGGGACATACCTTAACCCGTTGCGCGCAACAGTGCGCCGGCCAGATCGTCGCCGCTGGAGCAGATCAGCCGCCTGCCGCCATTACCATCGCGAGAGCAGAGAGGAAGACAGGGGGCGGCTCCTCGACTCCTACGGTGGATGGGTTGGACTCCTCCTCTCTCAACTGATAAAGTGCTTGATCTGCCGCATTGGGTCGGCCCAACTTGATCGGACCCAAGCGCCAACACTCTCTGTTTATCCAAAAAAAAATCGAATCCCGGCCAGTCTGTTTGGAACGGTCTCAGGGTTTAATTTAGACCGGGATTAGTGAGTTGAGTGTGCTCATTTCAGGGATTAGGAGTTCAGGGTTCCATTTAGCTTTTCTCCACGAGTTCAGGGTTTGTTTTAGACTTTTTCCGCCAAAAAACCCAGAATAACTATCTTCAAGAACACGTACCTCTGTTGCATCGTAGGTGTCAAAGTGAGAGCACTTTCATGTCGGTTGCGCATTCATGTCCTTGTGAGCATCAAATGCATTGCGGGGCGACAGATGAGCAAATGATTTCGCCTCCGTCCGCCAGAACGCACCATGTATGCCCTCTGGAGAGGTTGGATGTCGTTGATATAGTTGGCCAACTGCTGGTTGATGGAGGAAGTCAGAGCTCCCGGAATCAACCAGCATCAATACCTTTGGGGCTTGAATCCACACACGCGGCTGGAAATCCTTGGACGAGACTCCCTCAGAGACAACCGAGCAAGATATCCACATGACTGCGTCAACCGTATCATTGCCTGGTGTCGCTGGCGTGTCGAAGACCATGTCATGGCGAACAACTCCAAAATCTCCTCCATGACGTGCATCTCAACTGACTTAGGGCAAACATGGTCGTGCCCCCATCATTCGCCATACTTGAAGCATAGCCACGGGCGCGCCGATAGTGACGCGACATCTTGAGTTTGGTTGATTCGCCTCGTGTGCCCTCGATACCGCGCCAATCCGCCATAACTGATGGTGCGGCGAGGCATGTCGGCGGTAGAGGCAATGGTAGAGATGCGCCCGCCCTGGCTGTGGCGTCAAACGGCTGCGGTAAGTGTTGTCGGGGAAGCTCACCGTAGGCGCCATCGTACACCTCCTTCGGAAGCAATGTGAGTGCGCATGTCGTGTCCAGATCAGGAGGACGTTGAACGAGTACCCCAGCCCCTATGTCTGCCTGCAATCCTTTCACAAAACGAGTAAGAAAGTAGTATGGATGAATTGTTTCTGAATATGAGCTCATATGGTTTATGATAAGTTCAGACTTATCAAAATAATCAACCATAGTGGAACTTTGCCGCACAATATAAAATTGCCGGATGAAACATGGTCTCCACAGTCACCGCATCGCTGGTCACATGCCTGAAGCAGAAACATGGTTTTCACCTCCCAGTAGCATCAACAGAAGAGACAGCCACGGCTGCTGTGCTTGATCTCGCTTATACTCCGTATATACGCTAGCACTACCATATTCATTCCTTGATGCCGTCTTCACATCTACATGGCTATGCTGATAGACATCATGCACAAGTTTTTTTTTTTTTTGTGAAATAACATCATGCATAAGATTGAAACATCATCCTGCAAGCCAACGGACAGTAGATTTAGTTACAGAGGCTGCTTACCTCTGCGTGGCTGGGAGTTTGGCGATTGATCGTGGCGGCGTCCCGTCGCACCGTGCAGCGACTCGGCAAACAGCACGAGGCTTGAGCAACTCGTTTTAACCGTGCGGGTAATACAGGCCTCGTCAAGAAGGCCTTCCTTGTTTGAGGCCCACGCAAGAGGCTGGCTGGTGGCATTGCACCGTCCGCACTCCGCACCCCAGGTCGTTAGTTTAGTACCACCTGGCTTAGCGAAGAGGGGACGGGAGGGTGAGGTGGGTACAAATAGAGAGGCCGGCCAGCGGTTCAACTCATAGCTTTCTCGGCCTTTTGGCTAAGATCAAGTGTAGTATCTGTTCTTATCAGTTTAATATCTGATATGTGGGGTACATCCTCACAACGATATTAAATTTATTTTTTGTGGGGAAGAGACCATCACAATGGCTTGCCATTGGGTCCCTCAGGTGTCGCCCAGTGCGTTGCACTATTGCTTGGGCAGGCGCACCCCAACCAAATCAAGTTAAAAATTTCATTTCTTGAGATCAGATGCTTGTTAGTTATGTCAGTGTTTCAGGTGAATTATTAGGTTGCCAAGAAGATGTCAAAAAACTGTTTGTAGGTCAGGAACAGCAAAACTGTATGTGTTTCTTCTTCTGCTGCTATTAGATTTAGAGAGCACACATACCACACTGACGAAGATGGATGGCAGCCCAGGAAGATGCATTAACAGAAGCACATTGACTTAATTTACTTGCATTCATGGTGAAATGTACCTTGCTCATGTTGAATGTGGTGGTTGGTCTGCACTTGGCAGCAAGATGGCCACCCACCTAACGTAGCTGTACTGCGGCCAAAGCCCATCTGTCGGTCCCCAACAAAGAAAATGGAACTAGATGTCTCTAAGATATACCTTCAGAACAAAGAACAGAGAAGAGATCCGTAAAGGAAAACAGAGAAGGAAAGTTGAAAATAGACCACAAATTAGATCCTTCCATTGGTTTAGCAAGATCTCCATATCTGCCTGGTTCGATAGGCTTATAGCACTGCAATTTTTTTTACGGTTTAGCTAAAAAAACAGAACAATTTAAACAAGCATGACAAGAAATTCAGGGACAGAGGTGAGCTCACATCAATTGCTTCATGCATGTCAGGTTTACCCTTGGTAACATTTTCTCCCACTCTCTGATACCCTCTGAAAACGAACCATAAGAAAGTTCATTTCCATAAGTAGAAGGCTTCCAAGGACCAAACAATAAGCTACAGATAAAGTAAACAAGGCAAGGTGAAATCTTTTATGCAATCACACCTACAACCACTCTGCGATGTCATTTGGATCTTCAGTTTTTCCTCATGAGGGAGCTGCAAGAACTTGCGTGTGACATCCCTGACTTCCGGCATTAGTGACTCCGCAATCCCATGGCCTTTCTGTTAATAATACACAGGCATCATTTTCCATGGTTAATTAGCTCGTTGTTAATTAGCACTCAAACGATGATTCGAACAGCATTCGAAACCAGTTTTTGTTCATGAAATAGAAGGGAAAAGTCCAGCTGAAGGAACAATGGAACATGCACACATAACATTTTTATACATCCTACTGTTGATGACAGCACAGCATTTTGTCTGTAAACTGCTGGTGGTATTTATTTCCAATTTCAGCTGAAATGCCACGACGACATTAAAATGAGTGCAACAAACAAGCCTTTTTCCAGTTTGTACAGTCTGCTTAGAGGTCCAAATTAAGAAGTTAAACGAGCGGTTACCACATAGAAGAATCCGGCCTCCCTGCAAGCGTCGTCCAGCATTCGGACGGCGTCGAGCAAACTCTCATCGTCGGCCATGTCAGGGTTGTCGATCTTGTCAACGAGCGGGCTGATATCTGATCATGCAAAGTGGAAAAGAGAGCTCACTTTTCAGATAAACAAACAATGCATCTGCTGTATCACCTGCCTAGAGCGAGAAATCTTTGTGACACGATTGGTACGGAAAATAGAAATCTCCATGGATAAGCATGTATCGATCAGAGCCGGATGTGCTCAAGGAGAACAACTTCTTCCGTCACACTCCAACATCCAGTCTGCAGCAACCTATGTTCTGAATAACTCATGAAAGCACTGCAGAGTTTCTCTATCAGAAAGGATGGGGAATTAAGCCTGGATTCCTTCCGTGACTGTCAGCAGTCCGACAGTGTTCGCCAACTCTGATCGCAAAACAGCAATCCAGGCGCACAAATCAGGCCGGTTATACAGGCCTCGGCCAAAAGGCCTTCTTTGTTTAGGCCCACGCAAGAGGCTGGTTTGGTGGCATTGCAACGTCCGCGCTCGGCGCCGCAGGTCGTTAGTTTAGTACCACCTCGCTTAGCGAGGAGAGGACGGGAGGGTGAGGAGGGTACAAATAGAGGGGCAGGGCAGCGATTCAATTCATACCTTTCTCGGCCTTTTGGCTAAGATCAAGTGTAGTATCTGTTCTTATCAGTTTAATATCTGATATGTGGGCCATGTGCCCACAACGATATTAAATTTATTTTTTATGGGGGAGGGGCCACCACAATGGCTTGCCATTGGGTCCCTTAGGTGTCGCCTAGTGCGTTGCACTACTGCCTGGGCAGGCGCACCCCAACCAAAGCGAGTTTAAATTTTGATTTGTTTTGCTGAAGTGCTTTGAAGTTCAGTCTTTGTTAGCTTTCAGTTTGTTAATAAGAAGATATGTTCATTTGTACCTACCAAATTGCTTGTAGGACGGGAGGTTGAGCTGTTGGTAGGTTGTTCTTGAGATCCCTAGAGATGGAACTCTGTGTTGTTCCGTTGGTAGATTGGCAAAGGACCGAGACAACGAGGCTTGAACCGGCATAATCGCCTTCTATACAAGAACTGGTGGAGTTTCTAGCTTAAAAAAAAGATCTATAAAAATTGAGAATGATTGTTCATTGTGCCTGCAAAGGGAACGCTTGCCATGGCATTATTTTTTAGGTTGAAGCAGGCATGTAGCTTCAAATTGCATCCCATGTACCCCCTTTGCCTGGTCACAACACTCCGGGACAGTTTGTCCGACCAGAAAGGACACTGGTTTGTAACCATGTTTTATTGATGAAGCGTCGCGGCCGGTCCCCAACGTTTTCAGTACATGCTACAGAAACTGTTACATGACGAAGTTGGTGAGAACTTTCTGCACCAGGTGCTCCCCGTACACCACCTTCTCATACTTGGCAACCCCGCCCGTTTTCTCCCGGCAGAACTCCACGGGCTCCACCGCAGCATCAAAGTTCGACTGCATATACACGCCATTCGTTTCAGAAAAAAACATTGAGTATAAGCAACTCAATCGATACAGCCATACAGATCATAAATATGTTCGCCCGCGAGAGGGCTGCTGATACATACCTCGTAGAAGAAGGCGACAGATACACGGTAGCGAGGGGAGTTGTTAACGACCCTGTGGAGCGTGGGCTGGTATATCCCATTTGACCAAACCTAAAAGCAAATAAGATGATTTACAATCAATAAGGTTGCTAAATAAAAATGAATAAGGTTTGCAAAATATGGAGTAGATAATATTCAGCGAAGTTGCAAACAAGTAAACCTTCAGCATGTCTCCGATGTTGCAAACGAAGGTTCCAGCGACCGGCTTGGCGTATATCCACTCACCAGACTGGTTTCTGACCTGATACCAAATTTACCAAAGAGTTTCAGTAGATCAATCTCTCTGCTTCATGACAGAGGAAACAGAGGGCATACATGGATAATACAAGATATGCGTGCTAGTAAATGAATAAGTACCTCAAGAGCACAGATGTCATCATCCTGATTCACCAGTGTCAGAAGGCCTGCAGTTTGACGAAATGAGGAAAATCATTTCCAAGATTTTTTGGTACAATTTTCCTAAGAATACAATATATGGTAATATTCAATTTTCCTATGAAGCAAGCAGATTATATTAGTATCAACTTTTGAAGAACAAAAGACAATGATGCAGAACCAAGAGAGGCGTACTAACCATAATCTGTGTGAGCTCCACTGAATTGGTCATACAATGCATGGAATACAAAATAGAAAGCACAGTCAGATGTATCCACCTGACTAAGCATAATATTTTGCAGGATATGTCACAAGGCCCCTTTTGTTTTTCTGTGTGTGTATGTGTGCTTACCACCCAATATCAGTGCGTTCCTCTTGTGGGATGTCATCTGAGACTGGATAGCCAATTAACCTGAGAACCCAGAAAGCATCTCCTGCCACTCCGCCTTCGAAAGCATCCAACGGTGCACCCAGTGCCAAGGCTATGCCTCTCATGATCTTCCTTGAAAGATCTGAAATGAAAATTGGCATGATCAACACTGTCAGGGACGAAGTTAATAAAAACACTGTTATGGGCGATTGACGAGCATTAAAGAAAGCAAAGTGATTCAGATAAGGGACCTCGTAGAAGGCTTATATAGTTTTCCAGCAGCGCGTCAAAATTCGATGGATAATCTGGCCTGCATGGAAGATAAAGAATTCAGTTCTTAAAAGCACAGGACGTACTAAAGGAGCAATCTCTACATTACTAAAGGTATACAGTAATGTTACCGGAGCAGTTAAGCAATAATACATGCACACTTCTAATACTTCCTATCATATCTTTCTCAATATGCACAAAAAAGAGGATGTACTGAACCCATTTCTCAGGTGCTCTAAGATAAACCTTGAGAACAAAGAACAGAGAAGGAAAGTTGAAAACACACCACAAATTAGATCCTTCCATTGGTTTAGCAAGATCTCCATATCTGCCTGGTTCGATAGGCGTGTAGCACTGCAATTTTTGTTTCTAACGGTTTAGCTAAAAATAAACAGAACAATTTAAGCAAGCATGACAAGAGAGTCAGGGACAGAGGTGAACTCACATCAATTGCTTCATGCATATCAGGTTTACCCTTGGTAACATTTTCTCCCACTCTCTGATATCCTCTGAAAATAAGCCATAAGAAGTTCATTTCTGTATGCAGAAGACTTACAAGGACCAAACAATGAGCTATAAATAAAAGAAACAAGAGAAGGTCAAATTTTGTATGCAGTCACACCTATATCCACTCTGAGGTGTCATTTTGATCTTCAGTTTTTCCTCGCGAGGGAGCTGAAAGAACTTGCGTGTGACATCCCTGACTTCCGTCATTAGCGACTCTGAAATCCCATGTCCTTTCTGTTAATAATACACAGACATCATTTGCCATGGTTAGTTAGTAAAGACATCATTTGCCATGGCCTTTCTGTTAATAATACACCAGAAATCCCATGGCCTTACTAAACCGATGAGTTGAGCAGCATCCAGAACCAGTTTTGTTCATTAAACAGAAGGGGAAAGACCAGCTACAGAAAACAACTGAACATGACACACACATTTTTATTGATGACAGCACACCATTTTAGCCACCACTTAATGAAACTATTTATTTCCATATTCAGTTGAGGTACCACAACAACACAATATAAGCAATCACTTTCCAGTTTATAAAGTCTGCTTAGAGGTCCAGATGAATTGCCATCACAGAGCTGAACGAGCGATTACCACATAGAAGAACCCGGCCTCCCTGCAAGCATCGTCCAGCATCCGGACGACGTCGAGCAGACCCTCGTCGCCGGCCATGGCAGGGTCGTCGATCTTCTCGACGAGCGGGCTGATATCTGATCATGCAAAGAGGAGAACGCAACCTTTCATCATCTGCTTTAGAGTGAGAGATTTCTGTTTCTCCGCTCATAGTAATCAGGGAGAATTTGTGCCATCCTGCTGCATCCATCCAGACAGGATGGAGAGTTCTGAATGACCCACGATCACTCGGCTACTACTACGGCCGGCCGGGACTGCAAGGCCGGCAGGATTCATTCTGAATTCCAGCTCAGGCCCGCACTCCAGAATTCCTTTTTGAAGGGATGGGGAATCAAGCCGGATTCAGGGAATCCGAATCTTCAATCTTGCATGAAGATGGACCCGTATCCACCAACAGAGTATGGCAACAACTTTCCATAAAAGAATTGAACTGAGGGCGTACCGATCAGAGGGATGGCCTTGAAATCGGAGCCCATGTTGGTCGGCGAGGCGAGAGAGACCCGAGAACAGAGAGGGATTTTGGGGTTCGGGATAAGGGCGCGATGGCTGGTGAGATGAGATGAGGCGAGGTGAGTGGCGTGACGGCAGGATCAGCAATCATGCATCCATCCATGCGTTCGGTATTGCGATGCGGTGCAGAGCACCTTTTCCTGTTTGGTTTTGCTTTTGGTTTTTGGTGTGTCGTGTAGGGGGGCTCTTTTGCTGTTCGCCGCTGTAGTGAGAGCGACACGGTCGTCCTACGCACGCACCTGCCGCATCGATGGCGACGCCAAGGCACAAGAAGGTGGGTGTTTCAGGGCATTGTGGTGGCGGCCATGGCAACGGAATCGCCTGAGCTGCGCGGTGAGTATCCTCTGCGGTTCCTGCTCGCAAACGTCAGTTTTCCTCCCTAGTTTTAGAAACCGCCGTGAACATTTTTCGAAATCACGAGCATTTTTCAAATGCACAAACATCTTTTACAAATTCACAAACATTTTTGGAAATCGTGAGCATTTTTTTGGATCGACGAATATTTTTTGAAATTTGGAAATAATTTTCGAAATTCATGATTGTTTTACTAACAGTTTTTTGAAATGCATGAAATTCTTTTGGAACAATGAAAAAAATATATTGAATCAATGGTTTTTTTAAATTGGTAACATTTTTTGAAATTCACAAACATATTTTTAGTTTTGTGAATATTTTTTCAAATCGCAAACATTTGTTCAAATTCACGAACCTATTTTGAGTACAGGAGCATTTTTATCCAAAATCATGACATTTTTTATTTACCAAACATTTTTTTAAACCATGAATATTTATTGTCAAAAACACGGACATTTTTTATATATGCAAAGATTTTTTGAATTCATGAACATTTTATGATTTTCTTGAACTTTTTAAAATCCTGAATTATTTTAAATAATAAAAATATAAAACAGAAAACAAAAGAAAAATCTAAAATGAAGAAAAACAAGGGGCTTCCCGCCCCGCGCATGGGCCGGCCCAAAGGAGCGTGCATGAGAGGGGGTGCACGTCTCTGGTGCACCGGTGATCGTCTCAAAAAAATAAATTGGTGCACCGGTTCTTGTCTACAAAAAATCTGGTGCACCGGTGCTTGTGGTGCTACCGGTACACCGAACTCATGTTACGTATTTTAAAATGATTAAAGAAAATTTTAAAAAAGCTAGCACATTCACAGAACATCAATGTGAGCTGTCACAAAATTTCAAGTCCAAACTCAAAACATAACTCAGGAAACAAAAATGACAAATTCAACACTGCATACTACAAAACATAAGTAAGGCTCTGATTTGGCCCAGTATCACATTAAAGTCAAATTTCTCATTTTTGTATCTCAAAAAATGTTAGAAATTTTGATAGAAAATTTTGTGACAACATACATTGATGTTGTGTCAATATGCTAGATTTGTTTTTCAGATTTATTAAAATATTTTGTGGCATCCGGTGCACTGATAACACCACAAGTGAGGGTGCATAAGATACATTTCCGGTGCGCGTTGGCTGGTTTCCCGACGCTGCAGAGCAGAAGCCATTTTCCAAGTACAGAATTCGGTGATGTTGTGCTAAAAGCTTACCTCCAAAGAGGCTCATTCCAACGTGAAATAAAGAATGGTTCAATACATACCAGCCGCGTTGATTTGGCTGGAGTACAGTATAAAGGAAAATGCAACATTTTGTCTTTGTCGCTACTCGTTTCAAAATGAAAGTCTAGGCCATGTGTTGGAGATGTATTTTCATCCAAGAGGTGAGAAAATTTGAATAACCTAAAGAGACTGGATGTTCCATGTTGGTGGTCCTTCGAATACTCACAATAAAAAACACATGGAGGGATGTGATATCTAATGAACCAAAATCAATCCATCGCAACTGTTTTACACAAGCAAACAAAAAATTTATCCAAGATAGAGGACCAGACCAAACTCTGTTAATTTTGATCTTCAATGTTGCCTCTAATTTTGGGCTTGCCATTTCGAGGTCTGTCTTTCTTGAGTAAGGGTTTTTTTTCTCACTTTTTATGACTGGTAACTTGCGTCTTGTCCTAATGTGGCTAATATTGCTTTGAAGAATGCTCCTAAGAATTTAAAGTTAAGTTTCTACTACTATCCAGAAAGATATTATGGAATCTTGTCCTTAAAAAACAGTCAAAGCAATCAAAGAAGGCCTTGAAGATGAAGAGTTTGCTATATTGGTTGATGAACCTCATGATGTGAAAGCCAGATGCTATTTTGATTTTGTATAGATAGAAAAGGTGTATAATAGTCATTTACAATCCTACAGGGCTAGCCAAAAATGTTACATCTCTCAAGGACCAACAACACAGCCGCCACAAAAGGCCAACCACACTTGATTTAAATAAAGCGAGACGGTTATCCTATGCACCTACCATCTCGATGGTGACGCGAGGCAGACAAAGATGGATGTTCTCACGCCATTGTGATGGTGGAGACGAAATGCCCGAGCTGAGTCGTGAAAATTCTCTACAGTTAATGCCCGCAGGCATAGGCTTTGGTCGACAATTTTAAAATAGGACCGCTGACCGAATCAAATCAGGACATAGGCTTCCATGGTGTGCGAAGTCCTTGCAGATGTACATACTTATCGAGTTTTCGCCACATGCATGTTTGATGATTACCAGAAACTGATGCTGGTGAGCTCATCGTTGCATACATGCTATTCATAATGATCTTTAGTTATGTACAAATTTACAAACAGATATGTGCGCCTTTTTTTTTTGTCTGAAAACAATGCTCCTTGAAGAATACCCATTTATACTTTAGCATACTCTATATCACCTTTGCAAATTCTGTTTGGTGGTGCTTTTATAATTTCTATTTGATAAAGTGCTCATATATGCTATATTCTTCTTCTTCTAGAATACACACAAACAAGTGTATCTTATATTCGTAGAAGAAAAGGGGAGAACCCCATCCACCAAGTTACAAAGTTGGCCTTAGACCGATTACAACATGACTACTTGCGGTGGCTCTTCCTAAACAACCTAAGAAAGAACAAGGTCATGTCACTCCTAAACAACCCAACTTTCTGCCAAGTCTTGCCCTCCTTGTAGATCCCGTTCATCACCACATTCATGATCGACAGAGCATTGTCAAAGACAATAGCTGAAAGGATCGATATGGTTGACTAGAGGGGGAGGGGGGGTGAATAGGCAACTAACAATTTTTATCTTTTTTAACCAAATTAAACTTAGCATCAAAATAGGTTGTCTAGATATGCAACTAGGTGATCAACCTATATGATGCAACAACAACAAGCACTCACGCAAGCAAGGGATATAACACAATATAAGCTTGCACAAGTAAAGGTAAGAGATAACCAAGAGTGGAGCCGGTGGAGACGAGGATGTGTTATCGAAGTTCCTTCCCTTTGAGAGGAAGTATGTCTCCGTTGAAGCGGTGTGGAGGCACAATGCTCCTCAAGAAGCCACTAGGGCCACCGTATTCTGTTGGGTAACGTAGTAATTTCAAAAAATTTCCTACGATCACGCAAGACCATGGTGATGGCATAGCAACGAGAGGGGAGAGTGTCTGTCCACGTACCCTCGTAGACCGAAAGCGGAAGCGTTATATCAACGCTGTTGATGTAGTCGATGCGTCTTCACGATCCGACCGATCCAAGCACCGTTACTCGGCACCTCCGAGTTCTTAGCACACGTTCAGCTCGATGGCGATCCCGGGCTCCGATCCAGCAAAGCGTCGGGAGGAGTTCCGTCAAGACGACGGCGTGGTGGCGATCTTGATGTTCTACCGTCGCAGGGCTTCGCCTAAGCACCGCTACAATATGTCCGAGGTGGAATATGGTGGAGGGGGCACCGCACACGGCTAAGGCGATCACGAAGATCAACTTGTGTGTTCTAGGGTGCCCCCTGCCCCGTATATAAAGGAGCAAGGGAGGGCGGCCAGCCCTTGGGGCGCACCAAGGGGGGGGAGTCCTCCTCCTAGTAGAGTAGGACTCCCTTTCCTAGTCCTACTAGGAAGAGGGAAGGGGAAGGAAAGAGAGGAGAGGGAAAGGAAGGGGGCTGCGCCCCCTCCTAGTCAGTCGGACTCCCCATGGAGGGGCGCGCCACCTCTGGTGCAGCCCTCTCTCCCTCTTGGCCCAATGAGGCCCATAACTTCCCGGGGTTCCGGTAACCCCTCCGGCACTCCGTTTTCTCCGAAACTTCCGGAACCTTTCCGTGTCCGAATATAACCATCCAATATATCAATCTTTATGTCTCGACCATTTGAGACTCCTCGTCATGTCCGTGATCACATCCGGGACTCGAACTCCTTGGTACATCAAAATACATAAACTCATAATATAACCGTCATTGAAACCTTAAGCGTGCGGACCCTACGGTTCGAGAACTATGTAGACATGACCTAGAACCATTCTTGGTCAATAACCAATAGCGGAACCTGGATGCCCATATTGGTTCCTACATATTCTCTGAAGATCTTTATCGGTCAAACCGCATAACAACATACGTTGTTCCCTTTGTCATCGGTATGTTACTTACCCGAGATTCGATCGTCGGTATCCAATACCTAGTTTAATCTCGTTACCGGAAAGTCTCTTTACTCGTTCCGTAATACATCATCTCACAACTAACTCATTAGTTGCAATGCTTGCAAGGCTTATGTGATGTGCATTACCGAGAAGGCCTAGAGATACCTCTCCGACAATCGGAGTGACAAATCCTAATCTTGATTCATGCCAACTCAACATATACTTTCGGAGACACTTGTAGAGTACCTTTATAATCACCCGATTCGTTGTGACGTTTGGTAGCACACAAAGTGTTCCTCCGTAAGCAGGAGTTGCATAATCTCATAGTTGCGGAACTTTGTATAAGTCATGAAGATAGCATAAGCAACATACTAAGCGATCAAGTGCTAAGCTAATGAAATGGGTCATGTCAATCACATCATTCTCCTAATGATGTGATCCCATTAATCAAATGACAACACATGTCTATGGTTAGGAAACATAACCATCTTGATTAATGAGCTAGTCTAGTAGAGGCATACTAGTGACTATCTGTTTGTCTATGTATTCACACATGTATTATGTTTCGGTTAATACAATTCTAGCATGAATAATAAACATTTATCATGATATAAGGAAATAAATAATAACTTTATTATTGCCTCTAGGGCATATTTCCTTGATCTCCCACTTGCACTAGAGTCAATAATCTAGATTACACAGTAATGATTCTAACACCCATGGAGTCTTGGTGCTGATCATGTTTTGCTCGTGGAAGAGGCTTAGTCAGCGGTCTGCAACATTCAGATCCGTATGTATTTTGCAAATCTCTATGTCTCCCACTTGGACTTGGTCCCGAATGGAATTGAAGCGTCTTTTGATATGCTTGGTCCTCTTGTGAAATCTGGATTCCTTTGCCAAGGCAATTGCACCGATATTGTCACAGAAGATCTTCATTGGTCCCGATGCACTAGGTATGACACCTAGATCGGAAATGAACTCTTTCATCCAGACTCCTTCATTTGCTGCTTCGAAGCAGCTATGTACTCCGCTTCACATGTAGATCCCGCCACGGCGCTTTGTTTAGAACTGCACCAACCGACAGCTCCACCGTTAAAAAATACGTATCCGGTTTGCGATTTAGAATCGTCCGGATCGGTGTCAAAGCTTGCATCGGCGTAACCATTTACGACTAGCTCTTTGTCACCTCCATATCGAGAAACATATCCTTAGTCCTTTTCGGTATTTCAGGATGTTCTTGACCGCTGTCCGATGATCCACTCTGGATTACTTTGGTACCTTCCTGCCAAGCTTACAGCTAAGCATCGTCAGTCTGGTACACAGCATTGCATACATGATAGAGCCTATGGCTGAAGCATAGGAACATTTTCATTTCTCTCTATCTTCTGCTGTGGTGGGCATTGAGTCGACTCAATCTTACACCTTGTACTACTGGTAAAAACCTTTCTTTGCTGATCCATTTTGAACTTCTTCAAAACTTTATCAAGGTATGTGCTTTGTGAAAGTCCTATTAAGCGTCTTGATCTATCTCTATAGATCTTGATGCCCAATATGTAAGCAGCTTCACCGAGGTCTTTCATTGAAAAACTTTTATTCAAGTATCCTTTTATGCTATCCAGAAATTCTATATCATTTCCAATCAACAATATGTCGTCCACATATAATATCGAAATGCTCTGAGCTCCCACTCACTTTCTTGTAAATCTGAGGCTTCTCCAAAAGTCATATAAAACCATATGCTTTGATCACACTATCAAAGCGTTTATTCCAACTCGAGAGGCATGCACCGGACCATAAATTGATCGTTGGAGCTTGCACACTTTGTTAGCAACCTTTGGATCAACAAAACCTTCGGTTGCATCATATACAACTCTTCTTCTAGAAATCCATTCAAGAATGCAGTTTTACATCCATTTGCCAAATTTCATAATCATAAAATCGGCAATTGCTAACATGATTCGGACGGACTTAAGCATCGCTACTGGTGAGAAAGTCTCATCGTAGTCAACCCCTTGAACTTGTCGAAAACCTTTTGCAACAAGTCGAGCTTTGTAGACAGTTACATTACCATCAGCGTCAGTCTTCTTCTTAAAGATCCATTTATTCTCAATAGCTTGCCGATCATCGGGCAAGTCTACCAAAGTCCATACTTTGTTCTCATACATGGATCCCATCTCAGATTTCATGGCTTCAAGCCATTTTGCGGAATCTGGGCTCACCATCGCTTCTTCATAGTTCGTAGGTTCACCATGATCTAGTAGCATGATTTCCAGAATAGGATTACCGTACCACTCTGGTGCGGATTTTATTCTGGTTGATCTCTGAGTTCGGTGACAACTTGATCTGAAGTTTCATGATCTTCATCATTATCTTCCTCACTAAGCTGGTGTAGGTGTTACGAAACTGATTTACGTGACGAACTACTTTCAATAAGGGAGCTGGTACTATTACCTCATCAAGTTCCACTTTCCTCCCACTCACTTCTTTCGAGAGAAACTCCTTCTCTAGAAAGGATCCATTTTAACAACGAATGTTTTGCCTTGGATCTGTGATAGAAGGTATACCCAATTGTCTCCTTTGGGTATCCTATGAAGACACATTTTTCGATTTGGGTTCAAGCTTATCAGGTTGAAGTTTCTTCACATAAGCATCGCAACCCCAAACTTTCAGAAGCGACAACTTTGGTTTCTTGCTAAACCATAGTTCATAAGGCGTCGTCTCAGCGGATTTTGACGGTGTCCTATTTAACGTGAATCGGCCGTCTCAAGAGCATATCCCCAAAATGATAGCGGTAAATCTGTAAGAGACATCATAGATCGCACCATATCTAGTAAAGTGCGATTCGACGTTCGGAAACACCATTGCGCTGTGGTGTTCGGGTGGCGTGAGTTGCTTGAAACTATTCCGCATTGTTTCAAATGTAGACCAAACTCGTAACTCAAATATTCGCCTCCACGATCAGATCGTAGAAACTTTATTTTCTTATTACGATGATTTTCAACTTCACTCTGAAATTCTTTGAACTTTTCAAATGTTTCAGACTTATGTTTCATTAAGTAGATATACCCATATCTGCTTAAATCATCTGTGAAGGTGAGAAAATAACGATATCCGCCACGATCTTCAACATTCATCGGACCACATACATACGTATGTATGATTTCCAACAAATCTGTTGCTCTCTCCATAGTACGGAGAAGCGGGTTTTAGTCATCTTGCCCATGAGGCACGGTTACATAAGTGCCAAGTGATTCATAATCAAGTGACTCCAAAAGTCCATCAATATGGAGTTTCTTCATGCGCTTTATACCGATATGACCTAAGCGGCGGTGCCATAAATAAGTTGCACTATCATTATCAACTCTGCATCTTTTGGTTTCAACATTATGAATATGTGTATCACTACTATCGAGATTCATTAAAATAGACCACTCTTCAAGGGTGCATGACCATAAAAGATATTATTCATATAAATAGAACAACCATTATTCTCGATTTAAATGAATAACCGTCTCGCATCAAACAAGATCCAGATATAATGTTCATGCTCAACGCGGCACCAAATAACAATTATTCAGGTCTAAAACTAATCCGAAGGTAGATGTAGAGGTAGCGTGCCGATGCGATCACATCGACTTTGGAACCATTTCCACGCCGCATCGTCACCTCGTCCTTTGCGGTGTTAAGCAATCCGTAGTCCTGTTTGAGTTGCAAATATTAGCAAGAACCAGTATCAAATACCGGTACTCTGCGAGCTCTAGTAAGGTACACATCAATAACATGTATATCACATATACCTTTGTTCACCTTGCCATCCTTCTTATCCGCCAAATACTTGGGGCAGTTCCGCTTCGGTGACCAGTCGCTTGCGGTAGAAGCACTCGATTTCAGGTTTAGGTCCAGACTTGGGTTTCTTCTCTGATCGACAACTTGTTTGCTGTTCTTCTTGAAGTTCCTTCTTCTTCCTTTGCCTTTCTTCTTGAAACTAGTGGTCTTATTGACCATCAACACTTGATGCTCCTTCTTGATTTCTACCTCCGCAGCTTTTAGCATTGCGAAGAGCTCGAGCATAGTCTTTACTAACCCTTGCATATTATAGTTCATCACGAAGCCTTTGTAGCTTGGTGGCGGTGATTGAAGAATTACATCAATGACACAATCATCCGGAAGATTAACTCCAGTTGATTCAAGTGATTGTAATACCCGGACATTTTGAGTATGTGCTCACCGACGAACTATTCTCCTCCATCTTGCAGCTATAGAACTTATTGGAGACTTCATATCTCTCAATCTGGGCATTCTGTTGAAATATCAACTTCAACTCTGGAACATCTCATATGCTCCATGACGTTCAAAAGCGTCGTTGAAGACCGGTTCTAAGCCGTAAAGCATGGCACACTGAACTATAGAGTAGTCATCAGCTTTGCTCGCCAGACGTTCTTAACGTCGTCGGTTGCATCAAGAAGAGCACTGGCACCTAGCGGTGCATCCGGGGCGTAACTCTTACGTGCAGCAATGAGGATAATCCTCGAGTTACGGACCCGATCCGTGTAATTGCTACCATCATCTTTCAACTTTGCTTTCTCAAGGAACGCATTAAAATTCAACGGAACAACAGACGAGCCATCTATCTACAGATAAACATAGACAAGCAAAATACTATCGGTACTAAGTTCATGATAAATTTAAGTTCAATTAATCATATTACTTAAGAACTCCCACTTTAGAGCAGACATCTCTCTAGTCATCTAAGTGATCACGTGATCCAAATCAACTAAACCATAACCGATCATCACGTGAGATGGAGTAGTCTTCAATGGTGAACATCTTATGTTGATCATATCTGCTATATGATTCACGCTCGACCTTTCGGTCTCCGTGTTCGAGGCCATATCTGCATATGCTAGGCTCGTCAAGTATAACTGAGTATTCTGCGTGTGCAAAACTGGCTTACACCCGTTGTAGATGGACGAGAGCTTATCACACCCGATCATCACGTGGTGTCTCGGCACGACGAACTTTGGCAGCGGTGCATACTCGGGAGAACACTACTTGATAATTTTAGTGAGAGATCATCTTATAATGCTACCGTCAATCAAAGCAAGATAAGATGCATAAAGGATAAACATCACATGCAATCAATATAAGTGATATGATATGGCCATCATCATCTTGTGCTTGTGATCTCCATCTCGAAGCACCGTCATGATCACCATCGTCACCGGTAGCGACACCTTGATCTCCATCGTAGCATCGTTGTCGTCTCGCCAACTATTGCTTCTCGACTATCGCTACCGCTTAGTGATAAAGTAAAGCAATTACATGGCGTTGCATTTCATACAATAAGCGACAACCATATGGCTCCTGCGATTGCCGATAACTTCGGTTACAAAACATGATCATCTCATACAATAAAATATAGCATCACGTCTTGACCATATCACATCACAACATGCCCTGCAAAAACAAGTTAGGCGTCCTCTACTTTGTTGTTGCAAGTTTTACGTGGCTGCTACGGGCTGAGCAAGAACCGTTCTTACCTCGCATCAAAACCACAGCGATAGTTTGTCAAGTTGGTGCTGTTTTAACCTTCGCAAGGACGGGCGTAGCCACACTCAGTTCAACTAAAGTGAGAGAGCAGACACCCTTGATCACCTTTAAGCAACTAGTGCTCGTGGCGGTGAAACCAGTCTCGCGTAAGCGTCTGGCGTAATGTCGGTCCGGCCGCTTCATCTCACAATACCGCCGAACCAAAGTATGACATGCTGGTAAGCAGTATGACTTATATCGCCCACAACTCACTTGTGTTCTACTCGTGCATATGACATCAACGCATAAAACCAGGCTCGGATGCCTTTGTTGGGTAACGTAGTAATTTCAAAATTTTCCTCACGATCACGCAAGACCATGGTGATGGCATAGCAGCGAGAGGGAGAGTGTCGTCCACGTACCCTCGTGAGACCGAAAGCGAGGCGTTATATCAACGCGGTTGATGTAGTCGTGCGTCTTCACGATCCGACCGATCCAAGCACCGTTACTCCGGCACCTCCGAGTTCTTAGCACACGTTCAGCTCGATGGCGATCCCGAGCTCCGATCCAGCAAAGCGTCGGGGAGGAGTTCCGTCAAGACGACGGCGTGGTGGCGATCTTGATGTTCTACCGTCGCGAGGCTTCGCCTAAGCACCGCTACAATATGTCCGAGGTGGAATATGGTGGAGGGGGCACCGCACACGGCTAAGGCGATCACGAAGATCAACTTGTGTGTTCTAGGGTGCCCCCTGCCCCGTATATAAAGGAGCAAGGGGAGGGCGGCCAGCCCTTGGGGCGCACCAGGGAGGGGGGAGTCCTCCTCCTAGTAGAGTAGGACTCCCTTTCCTAGTCCTACTAGGAAGAGGAAGGGGAAGGAAAGAGGGAGAGGGAGAGGGAAGGGGCTGCGCCCCCTCCTAGTCAGTCGGACTCCCCATGGAGGCGCGCCACCTCTGGTGCAGCCCTCTCTCTCCCTCTTGACCCAATGAGGCCCATAACTTCCCGGGGGTTCCGGTAACCCCTCCGGCACTCCGTTTTCTCCGAAACTTCCGGAACCTTTCCGTGTCCGAATATAACCATCCAATATATCAATCTTTATGTCTCAACCATTTGAGACTCCTCGTCATGTCCGTGATCACATCCGGGACTCGAACTCCTTGGTACATCAAAATACATAAACTCATAATATAACCGTCATTGAAACCTTAAGCGTGCGGACCCTACGGTTCGAGAACTATGTAGACATGACCTAGAACCATTCTCGGTCAATAACCAATAGCGGAACCTGGATGCCCATATTGGTTCCTACATATTCTCGAAGATCTTTATCGGTCAAACCGCATAACAACATCGTTGTTCCCTTTGTCATCGGTATGTTACTTACCCGAGATTCGATCGTCGGTATCCAATACCTAGTTTAATCTCGTTACCGGAAAGTCTCTTTACTCGTTCCGTAATACATCATCTCACAACTAACTCATTAGTTGCAATGCTTGCAAGGCTTATGTGATGTGCATTACCGAGAAGGCCTAGAGATACCTCTCCGACAATCGGAGTGACAAATCCTAATCTTGATTCATGCCAACTCAACATATACTTTCGGAGACACTTGTAGAGTACCTTTATAATCACCCGATTCGTTGTGACGTTTGGTAGCACACAAAGTGTTCCTCAGTAAGCAGGAGTTGCATAATCTCATAGTTGCAGGAACTTTGTATAAGTCATGAAGATAGCATAAGCAACATACTAAGCGATCAAGTGCTAAGCTAATGAAATGGGTCATGTCAATCACATCATTCTCCTAATGATGTGATCCCATTAATCAAATGACAACACATGTCTATGGTTAGGAAACATAACCATCTTCGATTAATGAGCTAGTCTAGTAGAGGCATACTAGTGACTATCTGTTTGTCTATGTATTCACACATGTATTATGTTTCCGGTTAATACAATTCTAGCATGAATAATAAACATTTATCATGATATAAGGAAATAAATAATAACTTTATTATTGCCTCTAGGGCATATTTCCTTCATATTCTCCTCACGCCCTCACACAATGCGAGATGCCGTGATTCCACTATTGGTGCCCTTGGAGGCGGCGACCGAACCTTTACAAACAAGGTTGGGGTAATCTCCACAACTTAATTGGAGGCCCCCAACGACACCACGAAGCTTCACCACAATGGAATATGGCTCCACGATGACCTCACCGTCTAGGGTGCTCAAACACCCAAGAGTAATAAGATCCGCAAGGGATTAGTGGGGGGAATCAAATTTCTCATGGTGGAAGTGTAGATCGGGGCCTTCTCAACCAATCCCTAGAAAATCAACAAGTTTGATTGGCTAGGGAGAGAGATCGGGCGAAAATAGAGCTTTGAGCAACAATGGAGCTTGGAGAGGGAAGAGGTTGTTGGGGAACGTAGTAATTTCAAAAAAATTCCTACGCACACGCAAAATCATGGTGGTGCATAGCAACGAGAGGGGAGAGTGTTGTCTACGTACCCTCGTAGACCGAAAGCGAAAGCGTTATGACAATGCGGTTCATGTAGTCGTACGTATTCACGATCGACCGATCCCCAGTACCGAACGTACGGCACCTCCGTGTTCAGCACACGTTCAGCTCGGAGACGTCCCGCGAACTCACGATCTAGTAGAGCTTCGGGGAAGAGCTTCGTCTGCACGACGGCGTGATGATGGTGTTGATGAAGTTACCGACGCAGGACTTCGCCTAAGCACCGCTACGATATGACCGAGGTGGATTATGATGGAGGGGGGCACCGCACACGGCTAAGAGAGATCAATGATCAACTTGTGTGTTCATGGGGTGCCCCTTGCCTCAGTATATAAAGGAGGAGAGGAGGGGAGGCCGGCCGGCCCTAGAGGCGCGCCCAAGTGTGGAGTCCTACTAGGACTCCAAGTCCTAGTAGGAGTCCACCAAGAGGAAGGAGGAGAAGGAAGGAGAGGGAGGAAAGGAGGAAGGGGGCGGCCCCTAGTCCAATTCGGTTTGGGCTAGGGGGCCGCGCGCCCTGCCTTGTCCTGCCTCCTCTCTTCCACCACTTGGCCCTTGAGGCCCAATACTTCTTTCCCCTTATTCCCGTAACTCCCCGGTACTCCGAAAAATACCCGAATCACTCGGAACCTTTTTTGATGTCTGAATATAGTCGTCCAATATATCGATATTTACGTCTCGACCATTTCGAGACTCCTCGTCATGTCCCCGATCTCATCCGGGACTCCGAACTACCTTCGGTACATCAAAACACATAAACTCATAATACTGAACGTCACCGAATGTTAAGCGTGCGGACCCTACGGGTTCGAGAATTATGTAGACATGACCGAGACATGTCTCCGGTCAATAACCAATAGCGGAACCTGGATGCTCATATTGTGTCACGCCCAATATGCGACCCTATCCAAAAGGAACTCGACGGTCCCACCAAGGATAGACCCGCATATTGAAACGCTTTTGCAAGGTGGATATCATTACATCAACATTACATAATAGATGGGGATACATACATAAGACACAAATGCCACAAGAATACATCAACATCAAATACAAGAGATCAACATCCGACTACGGATGAATCATAAACAGAAACTCAAACGACATCCACCCTGCTAGCCCAGGCTGCCGACCTGGAACCTATCCCCTGATCGAAGAAGAAGCAGAAGAAGAACTCCAACACAAGCAAACATCGCTCTCGCGTCATGATCATCGCATAACCTGTACCTGCAACTGGTGGTGTAGTAATCAGTGAGCCATGAGGACTCAGCAATCCCATTACCATGGGTATCAAGACTAGCAAAGCTTAAAGGGAAAGGAAGGGTAAAGGTGGTGAGGTTGCAACAGCGACTAAGCATATATGGTGGCTAACATACGCAAAAGAGAGCGAGAAGAGAAACAAAGGAACGGTCGTCAACTAGTAATGATCAAGAAGTGATCCTGAACTCCTACTTACGTCAGACATAACCCAGAAACCGTGTTCTCCTCTCGATCAACCCGAAAAGAGACACTCACGAGTTACGCTTTACGGTTGGTGTATTTTAGAAGAGTTTGCTTCAAGTTTACTACAACCGGATATCAACAAATTCCCATCGCCACATAACGCGGGCACGGCTCTCGAAAGTTTATACCTGCGGGGTGTCCCAACAGCCCATGATAAGCTCTCGCGATCAACGAAGGATATTCCTTCTCCCGGGAAGACCCGATCAGTCTCGGAATCCGGCTACAAGACATTTCGACAGACAATAAAACAAGACCAGCAAAGCCGCCGGATGTGCCGACAAATCCCGATAGGAGTCGCACGTACCTCGTTCTCGGGCACACCGGATGAGCAAGGCGTCGGGTTGGCATAAACCCTGATTGCCCGAGGCGCGGACATCGCTCGGTTTGGACCAGCACTCGAAGGAGAAGCGCCCGGGGCTAAAATAAAGATGACCCTCGGGCTCCGAAACCCAAGGAAAAAGGGCATAGGTGAGGCAAATGGTAAAACCAATGTTGGGCCTTCTTTGGAAAAGTCTTATTCAAAGCGAACTGTCAAGGGGTCCCATAAATCACCCGACCTCGTTAGGGACGCAAAATCCGGGAACATAACACCGATATGACGGAAACTAGGGCGGCAAGAGTGGAACAAAACACCAGGCATAAGGCCGAGCCTTCCACCCTTTACCAAGTATATAGATGCATTAATTAAATAAGATATATTGTGATATCCCAACAAGTAAACATGTTCCAACAAGGAACAACATCTCCATGTTCCAACAAGGAACAAACTTCATCTTCACCTGCAACTAACAACGCTATAAGAGGGGCTGAGCAAAGCGGTAACATAGCCAAACAACGGTTTGCTAGGAAGGGTGCAAAAGGTTAGAGGCTGACATGGCAATTTGGGATGGCTTGAGGAACAGGTAATAGGTAGCGCAGCATAGCGAAAGAACGAAGCAACTAACATAGCAGTGATAGTAGTGAGATCCAGGGTAGCGGTCATCTTGCCTGAAATCCCGCAAGGAAGAAGAACGAGTCCATGAAGAAGACGAACGGATGAAGCCGAACCAAGCGTAGACGAACGAATCCTCACGATCGCAACGAGACAGGAACTAACAAGAAGAAGCACACAACATAGTAAACACACCACACATGAACAAGACATGACGCACAACAAGCATGATGCATGACAAGACTACATGAAGCTACTCATGGCAAGAGATGATGCCTACAAGAACAACACATCAAAGCAAGTTTAAATGAGGCCGGAAACAACATATAACAGTTCCGGTAAGTCCTCATATACAAATTTCGAAATTGGTCCAGATCTGAATAAACCTTATGTTCAAGTTGTTAAACAGCAAGTTAAGATGCACCACGATGATCTACACGAAATTCTAGTCAAGTTACATATGAAGTTCATTAGATTCGGAGCTACGGCCTAGAAGATATGAGCAAAACAAGTTAAACATGGCATTGATGCAAAATGCACCCAAACATCAAGCAAACACCTCAAAACAAGGATGCAACATGATAATACGAAACTACATGCAAAATCAAGCAAGTTTCATATAGAGCACACTCAAAACGGAGCAACGGTTCAACACATACACTCTATACAAGTCATGACAACAATCTGTCCAAAACAGCAACTAGGCATATTGCAAGCATCAAAACAACATGCTACAGCATCTCAACAAGAAAACAAAAGGCATGGGCATGAAGTAGAGGTAAAGCATGACAAAACATGAACACTGAGCTATCTCCAGAAATCACTAGAACATGCTCAAACACACATGGCAAGATTGCAAATAATAACAGTTTCAGACTTAACAGGAAATAACATCAGGTTGCAATGTTTAGAGCTATCAAACAACATGCTACAGGATCTTATCATGGCAAACAAAGGCATGACATGAATCTACTAATTGCATAGAACAAAAGTCCTTTACTGACCATGAGCCAAAAAGGATCAGAAGATATGATGGCACCCATGTAAACATGGCAAGTTATATTACAGATTCATACATGGCAGGAACAACAATAAGTAGGCATGTTGGTGAGCTTGAACCACTCACCACAGAGCAATACATGGCATAGAAAGGCAACCACAGTAAGAAGACATGGCATAGAAGCTATACATGGCAAGAACAACAACATAGCATGCAAGGATCAACTACAACAACCTTGGCAAAATTGAATAACATGTAAACAACCTGCCATGAAACATTTTATAGCAAAAGTAGAGCTCGATTGACTCAAGATAAGGCACTCCATAATTGCAAAAAAGGGCATGGATGGATAGAGCAAGACATGTAGAACAAAACATCCTTAATGAAGTATCTCAAAATATGCATGGAACTCTTTGTAGCATCAAGTTTACATGGCATGAAAATATCAGCAGAACAGGGCTGAAATCAGCAACATCATGAAGCCTAGTTTGCATGCTTGTGCTAGTCACCACATAGATCACATAAATACATGGCATACAGCCCTGGAAAGATGGCATGGAATATTACAAAACACATGTAGGACTCAAGTTCATAGGATGCACACATCAATCATGGAAAAAATGACAAAAGTGCATGTTCTGATAAGAATCAGAAACTAACATCACATAGCCCTATTCTAACAGCATTTCGGGCATCAAGATGAGCTCAAATGTAAATTATGCAATGAGATGAAATGATCTACTCTTCGAGACGAACAATTTGACATATTATACGCGCGAAACGGAGCAACAATGACAGAGTTATGGCATGATGAAAATGCAACAAAATACTGGAATCTGAGGGACTTAGCAGTTTTATACCACTCCGGAAAGTCAACCCGAGACGGAGACGTGCGGGACGAAGGATCCGGGGCCTTGGTCGCTGCGTTTGGATGGCGGGGTTGGTGGATCTGATCAACCCGGATCGGCGAGAACTCCGGCGGCGGGAGGCGCGGGCGCGCCAGCCAGGGACGGAGGCGAGGCGAGGCGGCGGGTAGCGGCGACGAGAGTGCGTGGAGGAGGGCAGGCTGGGCGGGGCGGACTGCTGGCGGCGGACCTCGGGCCGGCCGGCAGGGAGCGGCGGCGGCGACGAGGCGCCTTAAGCGCTGGCCGGCGAGGCGTCGGCCTCGGCGAGGAGGCCTCCCGAGGGCGCGCGGAGCTCGCGGGGGTTGGCGGCGGCGGGTATGTGGCTCCGCGGCCGGGCGGAGCAGCTGCGGCGTGTGAGGAGGGACGCAGGCTCGGCGCCTCGGGCCCCGATGGGCTCGGGCGGGCCTGCCGGCCCAGGCGGGCGGGCCAGCGGGGCTGAGGAGAGAGAAGGTGGCGGTGGTGAGGTGGCAGATCCGGATTCGCGGCCGCGGTAGTGGCTGGACATGTCCGGCCGGCGCGGACATGTCCGAAGGTGGAGGAGGAAGAAGCTAGGGTTAGGGTCTATTTCATCAAGAGATTTTTGAGGGAGGGCTTATATATAGGTAGAGGGAGCTAGGAGAGTCCAAATGAGGAGCGGTTTCGGCCACGCGATCTGATCGGACGACCGAGAGCATGGAGGGAGTTAGATGGGTTTTGGGCCACTTTGAAAGGGTGTTGGGCTGCAATAAAGAGGCTTTTGCGGTTACCGGTTAACCGTTGGAGTACCAAACGACCTCCAAATGATCCGAACTTGACAGCGGTCTACGGTGCTATACCAAGGCGCTTGACAAACCTCGGGCCATTCGAGAAAGTTTAACACCCGCTTTACGAAAAGAGGCAAAAAGGCGCGCGGGAGACATAGGAGTGCGGATTGCAAAAGCGGACAACGGGAAAATGCTCGGATGCATGAGACGAACACGTATGCAAAATGAAATGCACATGATGACATGATATGAAATGCAGATGATGACATGGCAAAGTGCAACACGCGAGCAAATGACATTGCAACACCGACGAATAACTGGCAGACACCTGGCGCATCGAATCCGGGGCGTTACAACACTCCTACACTAACAAGAGATCTCGTCCCGAGAGCTTAGGACCGAGACGGAAGGGAAAAAGGGATGAGGTGAAACAAGAACTCAAAGAAGAAGCAAGGAATCGAGAGCACAAGAGAAGAAGAGAGAAACGACGAGAAAGACAGGAATTGACGCTCACGAAATCAGATAGACTATGAAACCACTCGTTCTAACCGGAGTGTTTAGAATGAGAAAAGAAACGAATAATACTGAAAGGATTTAGGCAGAACTCTGACTAAAACATGGAGGAATAGAACTTGAACTTGAGAGGATGGAATGATACTTGATGAAGACAAACAACGCAATGCCTCCGGAAGAATTGAAGAATGGAATGAAAAGAATTTAGAAGGAAGGTTTGAACTGAAGTTGTTGAGAAAATCAACAACGAAAGAATAAGCTTGTTATGGACTTATGGATTACATCTCAAAATTATGAGGTGATAGCCAACCACAAGTGGAAAAGATTGAATAGCTGAGAGGAACGAAGAAATGCAAAACTCCACTTCAAAAGAATACGGAGAATTAATCGCACTTCGAGACGCGAGAAGAAAAGATACTTGAACTCCTTCGATAAGAATCTTGATGAACTCTTGAAGAATGAATTAAATCCTGAAGAACCACCATGAAGAACTCCGGTAACAAAAGGATGATGAAATAGAATGAAGGAAGAAAGAATAATACTAAAGCCCTGCGATGATTCCGATGAAGGTTCCGACGAGATGGTCGAGGAAGCTTTGAACTCCGGGAAAGAAAAGATGAAAACACTTGGAACTAGAATTTATTCCTCAAGAATAAACTCCGAAGAAAAAGGATTAATCACTTGGATGAAATAAGAATAAGATTTATTGTATGCTTATCCTTCATCAAATTAAATTGATGACGAGCAATGGATTTGGCATGCAACTTATTCTTCTTGAAAAGGATTAAGGGGTAAGGCACAGAACTTGAGAGAGTCTTCATGAACCACCGGTAGGATTCGAAAGAACGAATGGATTAAAATGATAGTGAAGGAAAAAGAATCTTGAATGAACCACCGTAAGAATTCGGAAATGACTGACGAAAGAGAATGAATCACCGGGAAGAATTAGGAAAGCACGAAGATACTTGAGGGAATTAAAATGCAAGAGAACGAAGAGATCGCGAACTGATTGAAGAATACTTGAACGAGGCACCGGAAGAATATTGAGACGAACGAAGGGGCACGGATATAGAATAATTGGAGAACGACTTTGAAAACTTAGAATGAAGAAATCTTCCGAAAAGATGGCCTCTGGATGATCGAGAGAGAAAGCAACTCCTGAAATACTCCGGATGGATGAAAAGAATTTGCATGACTTGAAACAATTTGATAGCATAACACCGAGCTAGGACCGCGAATCTTCTGGGAGAACGGACGAGATTTAGGAGAAACTCTACTTCGGTTTTCAAATGACGACGATAAACATCACCAAAATTAGTGAGATACTCCGGGAGAATGAAAAGCAAAGAGGTTGAGCCAACAATGAAAATGATTATAAATTGATCTTGGGAAAGATCTGACTGATGAAAATCATACTTACGTCACACTTGAAAAAAAATTGAGAATAACTCCGGGGAAATTAGAAGAGTCAGGTAAGATCCTGGGAAAAGACCTGTGGGTTAGGGCCCACTAAAGAGAAAAACACCGTTGGAAAGGATTGAAGAATAGATAGATGATGCACCGGAATAATTGAAATATTTGAATGAGGTGACAACCTCGAATTAATAGAATGCGAACATGAATCTTCTGAGATGTCTTCAACACTCCGGGATAAAAGAATGGCGAGAGGAGGAACGAGCAAGAAGAACACTTGGTCCAAGGAAAAGAATATGATCAGCCCGAAAAACTTGAATTGAGTCCACCGGAAAAAAAAGAGATGAAGAATGACGAACAAGACGAGAATTCACCGGTTGAAATAATTGAGGGAAGACTCCACACGAATGAAATTGATGCTCGCAAGAGACTCAAGCTCCGGGAAAAGAGGGTGGGAGGGCGGGAAAACAAAGGCAACTTGGAAGGGGAAACCGACGAATATCTTGAAGAGAAAACACGGTTGAAATCATTGAGGAAAGAAAGCAAAAACTTCGCACGAGTAGGATGGATACTCGATTACGGACTCCGGTTCCGATATGAAAAGGGTGGGCGGGTGGGAAAAGAAGACAACTGGGGATTGAACTCAAAGATGAAGAGGCTCGAGTCAATCTTGACGAGAAATGCACCGGATAAAAAGAGCTGAGGAACAACTACCGGAAAACCAACTGCGTGATCCTAAAGAAAAAATTTGAAGGGAAGAGGAGTAATTCAAAACATCTACGTCAAGATTCCTCACCAGAGCGACGAAGGGGCAGAGGAGTAAAAAGAATTCCTACTCTCCGATATAACTAGACTCAGAAAACAGTTTTTCTAGACTCGACATCGGCCAAACTACACGATCAATCAAGGGGGCTCCTAGGGTCGAACCTGGCTCTGATACCAACTTGTCACGCCCAATATGCGACCCTATCCAAAAGGAACTCGACGGTCCCACCAAGGATAGACCTGCATATTGAAACGCTTTTGCAAGGTGGATATCATTACATCAACATTACATAATAGATGGGGATACATACATAAGACACAAATGCCACAAGAATACATCAACATCAAATACAAGAGATCAACATCCGACTACGGATGAATCATAAACAGAAACTCAAACGACATCCACCCTGCTAGCCCAGGCTGCCGACCTGGAACCTATCCCCTGATCGAAGAAGAAGCAGAAGAAGAACTCCAACACAAGCAAACATCGCTCTCGCGTCATGATCATCGCATAACCTGTACCTGCAACTGGTGGTGTAGTAATCAGTGAGCTACGAGGACTCAGCAATCCCATTACCATGGGTATCAAGACTAGCAAAGCTTAAAGGGAAAGGAAGGGTAAAGGTGTTGAGGTTGCAGCAGCGACTAAGCATATATGGTGGCTAACATACGCAAAAGAGAGCGAGAAGAGAAACAAAGGAACGGTCGTCAACTAGTAATGATCAAGAAGTGATCCTGAACTCCTACTTACGTCAGACATAACCCAGAAACCGTGTTCTCCTCTCGATCAACCCGAAAAGAGACACTCACGGTTACGCTACGGTTGGTGTATTTTAGAAGAGTTTGCTTCAAGTTTACTACAACCGGATATCAACAAATTCCCATCTGCCACATAACGCGAGCACGGCTCTCGAAAGTTTATACCTGCAGGGTGTCCCAACTTAGCCCATGATAAGCTCTCGCGATCAACGAAGGACATTCCTTCTCCCGGAAGACCCGATCAGTCTCGGAATCCCGGCTACAAGACATTTCGACAGCAATAAAACAAGACCAGCAAAGCCGCCCGGATGTGCCGACAAATCCCGATAGGAGTCGCACGTACCTCGTTCTCAGGGCACACCGGATGAGCAAGACGTCGGGTTGGCATAAACCCTGATTGCCCAGGGGGCGCCGGACATCGCTTCGGTTTGGACCAGCACTCGAAGGAGAAGCGGCCCGGGGCTAAAATAAAGATGACCCTCGGGCTCCGAAACCCAAGGGAAAAAGGGCATAGGTGAGGCAAATGGTAAAACCAATGTTGGGCCTTCTTTGGAAAAGTCTTATTCAAAGCGAACTGTCAAGGGGTCCCATAAATCACCCGACCGCGTTAGGGACGCAAAATCCGGGAACATAATACCGATATGACGGAAACTAGGGCGGAAGAGTGGAACAAAACACCAGGCATAAGGCCGAGCCTTCCACCCTTTACCAAGTATATAGATGCATTAATTAAATAAGATATATTGTGATATCCCAACAAGTAAACATGTTCCAACAAGGAACAACATCTCCATGTTCCAACAAGGAACAAACTTCATCTTCACCTGCAACTAACAATGCTATAAGAGGGGCTGAGCAAAGCGGTAACATAGCCAAACAACGGTTTGCTAGGAAAGGTGCAAAAGGTTAGAGGCTGACATGGCAATTTGGGATGGCTTGAGGAACAGGTAATAGGTAGCGCAGCATAGCGAAAGAACGAAGCAACTAACATAGCAATGATAGTAGTGAGATCCAGGGTAGCGGTCACCTTGCCTGAAATCCCGCAAGGAAGAAGAACGAGTCCATGAAGAAGACGAACGGATGAAGCCGAACCAAGCGTAGACGAACGAATCCTCACGATCGCAACGAAACAGGAACTAACAAGAAGAAGCACACAACATAGTAAACACACCACACATGAACAAGACATGGTGCACAAACAAGCATGATGCATGACAAGACTACATGAAGCTACTCATGGCAAGAGATGATGCCTACAAGAACAACACATCAAAGCAAGTTTAAATGAGGCCGGAAACAACATATAACAATTCCGGTAAGTCCTCATATACAAATTTCGAAATTGGTCCAGATCTGAATAAACCTTATGTTCAAGTTGTTAAACAGCAAGTTAAGATGCACCACGATGATCTACACGAAATTCTAGTCAAGTTACATATAAAGTTCATTAGATTCAGAGCTACGGCCTAGAAGATATGAGCAAAACAAGTTAAACATGACATTGATGCAAAATGCACCCAAACATCAAGCAAACACCTCAAAATAAGGATGCAACATGATAATATGAAACTACATGCAAAATCAAGCAAGTTTCATATAGAGCACACTCAAAACGGAGCAACGGTTCAACACATACACTCTATACAATTCATGACAACAATCTGTCCAAAACAGCAACTAGGCATATTGCAAGCATCAAAACAAAAAGGTACAACATCTCAACAAGAAAACAAAAGGCATGGGCATGAAGTACAGGTAAAGCATGACAAAACATGAACACTGAGCTATCTCCAGAAATCACTAGAACATGCTCAAACACACATGGCAAGATTGCAAATAATAACAGTTTCAGACTTAACAGGAAATAACATCAGGTTGCAATGTTTAGAGCTATCAAACAACATGCTACATGATCTTATCATGGCAAACAAAGGCATGGCATGAATCTACTAATTGCATATAACAAAAGTCCTTTACTGACCATGAGCCAAAAAGGATCAGAAAATATGATGGCACCCAAGTAAACATGGCAAGTTATATTACAGATTCATACATGGCAGGAACAACAATAAGTAGGCATGTTGGTGAGCTTGAACCACTCACCACAGAGCAATACATGGCATGGCAAGGCAACCAATAGTAATAATACATGGCATAGAAGCTATACATGGCAAGAACAACAACATAGCATGCAAGGATCAACTACAACAACCTTGGCAAAATTGAATAACATGTAAACAACCTGCCAGGAAACATTTTATAGCAAAAGTAGAGCTCGATTGACTCAAGCTAAGGCACTCCATAATTGCAAACAAGGGCATGGATGGATAGAGCAAGACATGTAGAACAAAACATTCTTAATGAAGTATCTCAAAATATGCATGGAACTCTCTGTAGCATCAAGTTTAGATGGCATGAAAATATCAGCAGAACAGGGCTGAAATCAGCAACATCATGAAGCCTAGTTTGCATGCTTGTGCTAGTCACCACATAGATCACAAAAATACATGGCATACACCCATGGAAAGATGGCATGGCATATTACAAAACACATATAGGACTCAAGTTCATAGGATGCACACATCAATCATGGCAAAAATGACAAAAGTGCATGTTCTGATAAGAATCAGAAACTAACATCACATAGCCCTCTTCTAACAGCATTTTGGGCATCAAGATGAGCTCAAATGTAAATGATGCAATGAGATGAGATGATCTACTCTTCGAGGCGAACAATTTGACATATTACACGAGCGAAACGGAGCAACGATGACAGAGTTATGGCATGATGAAAATGCAACAAAATACTGGAATCTGAGGGACTTGGCAGTTTTATACCACTCCGGAAAGTCAACCCGGGACGGAGACGTGCGGGACGAAGGGATCCGGGGACGCGGGTCGCTGCGTTTGGATGGCGGGGTTGGTGGATCTGATCCAACCCCGGATCCGGCAGGAACTCCGGCGAGCGGGAGGCCGCGGGGCGGCGGCGGCGAGCGGGACGGAGGCGGAGGCGGAGGAGGCGGCAGCAGCGGCGGCGAGTCTGTGAGAGGCTTGGGAGGCCTTGGGGCGGGGCGGACAGCTGGGCGGCGGACCTCGGGGCCGGCGCGGGCAGGGCGGCGGCAGGCGCGAGGGCGCTGGCCGGGCGGGCGTCTGCCTCGGCGGCGTGAGCCTCCGGCGAGGGGCGCGTGAGCTCATGGGGATCGGCGGCGGCGAGGGGCGCTTGCAACTCCGCGGCCGGAGGGCGCAGTGGCTCCGGGCGGCCGGGCGGAGCAGCAGCGGCTTGAGGAGCGGAGGCGGGCTCAGGCGCCTCGGCCCCGATGGGCTCGGGCGGGCCTGCCCCGGGCCCGGGCGGGCCGGCGGCGGAGCTGAGGAGAGAGAAGGTGGCGGTGGTGAGGTGGCAGATCCGGATTCGCCGGCGGGCGGCGGCTGGACATGTCCGGCCGGGCGCGGACATGTCCGGCGGCTGGAGGAGGAAGAAGCTAGGGTTAGGGGTCTATTTCATCCGAGATTTTTGAGGGGAGGGGCTTATATATAGGTAGAGGGAGCTAGGAGAGTCCAAATGAGGAGCGGTTTTCGGCCACGCGATCGTGATCGAACGACCGAGAGCATGGAGGGGAGTTAGATGGGTTTTGGGCCACTTTTAAAGGGGTGTTGGGCTGCAACAAAAGAGGCTTTTGCGGTTACCCGGTTAACCGTTGGAGTACCAAACGACCTCCAAATGATCCGAAACTTGACAGGCGGTCTACCGGTGCTATACCAAGGCCGCTTGACAAACCTCGGGCCATTCCGAGAAAGTTTAACACTCGCACACGAAAAGAGGAAAAAAGGGGCGCCGGGAGACATAGGAGTGCCGGATTGCAAAACGGACAACGGGGAAAATGCTCGGATGCATGAGACGAACACGTATGCAAAATGAAATGCACATGATGACATGATATGAAATGCAGATGATGACATGACAAAGTGCAACACGCGAGCAAATGACATGGCAACACCGACGAATAACTGGCAGACACCTGGCGCATCGAATCCGGGGCGTTACATATTGGCTCCCACATATTCTACGAAGATCTTTATCGGTCAAACCGCATAACAACATACGTTGTTCCCTTTGTCATCGGCATGTTACTTGCCCGAGATTCGATCATCGGTATCTCAATACCTAGTTCAATCTCGTTACCGGCAAGTCTCTTTACTCGTTCCGTAATACATCATCCCGCAACTAACTCATTAGTTACAATGCTTAAAAGGCTTATAGTGATGTGCATTACCGAGAGGGCCTAGAGATACCTCTCCGACAATCGGAGTGACAAATCCTAATCTCGATCTATGCCAACTTAACAAGTACCATCGGAGACACCTATAGATCACCTTTATAATCACACAGTTACGTCATGACGTTTTGTAGCACACAAAGTGTTCCTCCGGTATTCGGGAGTTGCATAATCTCATAGTCATAGGAACATGTATAAGTCATGAAGAAAGCAATAGCAATATACTGAACGATCAAATGCTAAGCTAACGGAATGGGTCAAGTCAATCACATCATTCTCTAATGATGTGATCTCGTTAATCAAATGACAACTCATGTCTATGGCTAGGAAACTTAACCATCTTTGAATCAACGAGCCAGTCAAGTAGAGGCATACTAGTGACACTATGTTTGTCTATGTATTCACACATGTACTAAGTTTCCGGTTAATACAATTCTAGCATGAATAATAAACATTTATCATGATATAAGGAAATATAAATAACAACTTTATTATTGCCTCTAGGGCATATTGCCTTCAGTCTCCCACTTGCACTAGAGTCAATAATCTAGTTTACATCGCCATGTGATTTAACACTAATAGTTCTCATCACCATGTGATTAATATCCATAGTTCACATCGCCATGTGGCCAACACTCAAAGGGTTTACTAGAGTCAGTAATCTAGTTCACATCGCCATGTGATTAACACCCAAAGAGTACTAAGGTGTGATCATGTTTGCTTGTGAGAGAAGGTTAGTCAACGGGTCTGCCAAATTCAGATCCGTATGTATTTTGCAAATTTCTATGTCTACAATGCTCTGCACGGAGCTACTTTAGCTAATTGCTCCCACTTTCAATATGTATACAGATTGAGACTTAGAGTCATCTGGATCAGTGCCAAAACTTGCATCGACGTAACCCTTTACGACGATCCTTTTGTCACCTCCATAATCGAGAAACATATCCTTATTCCACTAAGGATAATTTTGACCGCTGTTCAGTGATCTACTCTTAGACCACTATTGTACTCCCTTGCCAAACTCAGTGTAGGGTACACAATAGATCTGGTACACAGCATGACATACTTTATAGAACCTATGGCTGAGGCATAGGGAATGATTTTCATTCTCTCTCTATCTTCTGCCGTGGTCGGGGATTTGAGTCTTACTCAACTTCACACCTTGCAACACAGACAAGAACTTCTTCTTTGACTGTTCCATTTTGAACTACTTCAAAATTTTGTCAAGGTATGTACTCATTGAAAAAACTTATCAAGCGTCTTGATCTATCTCTATAGATCTTGATGCTCAATGTGTAAGCAGCTTCACCGAGGTATTTCTTTGAAAAAATCCTTTCAAATATTCCTTTATACTTTCTGGAAAATTCTACATTATTTCCGATCAACAATATGTCATTCACATATACTTATCAGAAATGCTGTAGTGCTCCCACTCACTTTCTTGTAAATATAGGCTTCACCACAAGTCTGTATAAAACTATATGCTTTGATCAACTCATCAAAGCGTATATTTCAACTCTGAGATGCTTGCACCAGTCCATAGATGGATCGCTGGAGCTTGCACATTTTGTTATCACCTTTAGGATCGACAAAACCTTCTAGTTGCATCATATACAACTCTTCTTTAAGAAAATCCATTAAGGAATGTAGTTTTTTGACATCCATTTGCCAGATTTCATAAAATGTGGCAATTTGCTAACATGATTCGGACAGCAACTAGAATATGTGTATACCCATTAGAGGTAGGAAACGGTCCCATATAATCAAAGCCCAAAACATCGAATGGTTCAATAACAAGTGAATAATTCATAGGCATTTCTTGACGTCTACTAATATTACCAATTCTTTGAAATTCATCACAAGATAAGACGAACTTACGGGCATCCTTGAAGAGAGTAGGCCAATAAAAACCGGATTGCAATACCTTATGTGCAGTTCTATCTCCAGCGTGGTGTCCTCCATAAGCCTCGGAGTGACACTTGCGTAGGATATGTTCTTGTTCATGCTCAAGTACACAACATCTAGTAACACCATCTACTCCTTCTTTATAAAGATGTGGGTCATCCCAGAAGTAATGTCTTAAATCATAAAAAAACTTTTGCTTTTGCTGGTATGTGAAACTAGGTGGTATAAATTTAGCAAAAATGTAATTAGCATAATCAGCATACCATGGAGCAGTACGAGAAGCATTTATGACATTTAATTTCTCATCAGGAAAGCTATCATCAATAGGTAGTGGGTCATCAAGAACATTTTCTAACCTAGACAAGTTGTCTGCAGCGGGGTTCTCAGCTCCCTTTCTATCAATAATATGCAAATCAAATTCTTGTAGCAAGAGAACCCATCTAATAAGTCTAGGTTTAGCATCTTTCTTTTCCATAAGGTATTTAATAGCAGCATGATCCATGTGAATAGTTCCTTTAGAATCAACAATATAAGGTCTGAACTTATCACAAGCAAATACAACTGCTAAGAATTATTTTTCAGTAATAGCATAATTTCTCTGAGCACTGTCTAGAGTTTTACTAGAATATTGAATAACATTTAATTTCTTATCAACTATTTGCCCTAGAACAGCACCTACAGCATAATCACTAGCATCACACATAATTTCAAAGGGTAAATTCCAATCAGGTGGCTCAACAATAGGTGCAGAAATTAATGCTTTCTTAAGTATTTCAAATGCTTCTACACAATCATCATCAAAGACAAATGGTATATCTTTTTGTAATAGATTAGTCAGAGGCCGAGAAATTTTTGAGAAGTCCTTAATGAACCTCCTATAAAAACCGGAATGACCAAGAAAACTTCTTATACCTTTGATCTCCTTGGGACATGACATCTTTTCAGTAGTATCAACTTTAGCTTTATCAACTTCAATACCTCTTTCAGAAATTTTATGCCCCAAGACAATAGCTTCATTAACCATAAAGTGGCACTTTTCCCAATTCAAGACAAGATTAGTTTCTTCACATCTCTGCAAAACTCGATCAAGGTTGCTCAAGCAATCATCAAAAGAGGATCCATAAACAGAGAAATCGTCCATGAAAACCTCACAAATCTTTTCACAAAAGTCAGAGAATATCCATCATGCATCTATGAAAGGTAGCAGGTGCATTACATAAACCAAAAGGCATACGTCTATAAGCAGAAGTACCGAAAGGGCAAGTAAAAGTGGTCTTAGCTTGACATCAGCTGACACAGGTATTTGAGAGAAACCAGAATAACCATCTAGAAAGCAAAAATGTGTATGTTTGGATAATCTTTCTAGCATTTGATGAATAAAAGGTAAGGGGTAATGATCTTTTTTAGTAGCTTTATTTAATTTGCGGAAACCAATTACCATCCTATAACCTGTAATAATTCTTTGCGGAATCAATTCATCTTTATCATTAGGAACGCCAGTAATACCTCCTTTCTTAGGGACACAATGGACAGGACTTACCCACTGACTATCAGCAATGGGATAGATTATACCTGCCTCAAGGAGCTTTAATATTTCCTTTCTTACCACTTCTTTCATCTTAGGATTCAGCCGTAGTTGGTGATCAATAACTGGTTTGACATCTTTCTCCAAATTTATTTTTTGGTGGCATAGAGTGGGACTAATGCCCTTAAGATCATCAAGAGTATATCCAATAGCAGCACAGTGCTTCTTCAGAGTTTTCAATATTTTTTCTTCCTCCTTCTCTGAAAGGTTAGCACTAATAATAACAGGATATATCTTCTTTTCATCAAGATAAGCATATTTAAGAGTATCAGGCAATGGTTTAAGCTCAAACACGGGATCACCCTTGGGTGGAGGAGGATCCCCTAGGATTTCAATAGGCAAGTTGTGTTTCAGAATAGGTCCCTGTTTAAAGAACACTTCATCTATTTCCCTTCTTTCATTCATAAACATATCATTTTCATGGTCTAGCAAATATTGTTTTAAAGGATCACTAGGAGGTACAACAATAGAAGCAAGACCAATAATTTCATCTTTACTAGGCAATTCCTTTTCGCGGCGTTGTCTACGAAATTTAGAAAAGTTAAACTCATGAGACATATCACCTAGACCAATGGTAACAACATCCTTTTCGCAGTCTATCTTAGCATTAACAGTGTTTAAGAAGGGTCTACCAAATATAATGGGACAAAAGCTATCTTGTGGGGAACCAAGAACAAGAAAATCAGCAGGATATTTAGTTTTCCCACACAAGACTTCAACATCTCTAACAGTTCCAATTGGTGATATAGTATCTCTATTGGCAAGCTTAATGGTAACATCAATTTCTTCTAACTCAGCGGGTGCAATACCATGCACAATTTCTTTGTATAAGTCAATATAAGGTATTGCACTAGCACTAGCACCCATATCACACAAGCCATGATAACAATGATCTCCTATTTTAACAGAAATAACATGCATGCCTACCACAGGTCTATGTTTATCTTTAGCACTAGGTTTAGCAATTGTAGCAGTCTCATCACAGAAATAAATAACATGCCCATCAATATTATCAGCCAAGAGATCTTTAACAATAGCAATATTAGGTTCAACTTTAACTTGCTCAGGAGGTGTATAGGTTCTAATATTGCTTTTACGAACCACAGTTGAAGCTTTAGCATGATCTTTTATCCTAACAGGAAAAGGTGGTTTCTCAACATAAGCAGTAGGAACAATAGGATCATTATAAGTGATAATCTTTTCATCAACTTTAATAGGTGCAACTACTTTTACTTCTATGGGAGGATTATATTTAAACCACTTCTCCTTAGGGAGATCAACGCGAGCAGCAAAAGATTCACAAAAAGAAGCTACTATCTCAGAGTCAAGTCCATATTTAGTTGTAAATTTACGGAAAACATCGGTATCCATAAAAACTTTAACACAATCAAACTTAGGTGTTATACCTGACTCCTTACCTTCGTCGAGGTCCCAATCTTCAGAGTTGCGTTTAATTCTTTCCAATAAATCCCATTTGAATTCAATAGTCTTCATCATAAAATAACCAGTACAAGAAGTATCGAGCATGGTGCGATTGTTGTCAGAAAGCCGAGCATAATTTTTTTTAATAATCATTTCTCTTGAGAGCTCATGATTGGGGCATGAATATAACATTGACTTAAGCCTCCCCAAGCTTGAGCGATGCTTTCTCCTTCGCGAGGCCAAAAATATATATATATATATATATATATATATATATATATATATATATATATATATATATATATATATATATATATATAAAATTACGATCACGATGAACAAGATGCATAGGATAAAACTTCTGATGAAATTCCAATTTCAATCGTTTGTAGTCCCGTGATCCCATATCATCACATAGCCTATACCATGTCAATGCATCTCCCTTAAAAGATAAAGGGAAGACCTTCTTCTTGATAACATCATCGGGCATACCTGCAAGCTTAAATAATCCACAAAATTCATCCACATAGATTAGGTGTAAATCGGGATGCAATGTTCCATCTCCCGCAAAAGGATTAACTAGCAGTTTATCTATCATACCTGAAGGAATTTCAAAGTAAAAATTTTCATTTTCAGTAGGTTCAGTAGATTGAGGAGCAACTCTTTGCTCTACTGGTCAGGGTGAATATACCCCGAACAAGCCCCTTAGAGGATTACTTTCCATAGTAACAAGTGACAGTAAATTTCAGCACACTATATAAAATTTTCCTTACCAAATTCCACCTACCAAAGGCGCTTCACTCCCCGGCAACGCCGCCAGAAAAGGTTCTTGATGACCCACAAGTATAGGGGATCTATCCTAGTCCTTTCGATAAGTAAGAGTGTCGAACCCAACGAGGAGCAGAAGGAAATGATAAGCGGTTTTCAGTAAGGTATTCTCTGCAAGCACTAGAATTATAGGTAATAGATAGTTTTATGATAAGATAATTTGTAACGAGCAACAAGTAACAAAAGTAAATAAAGTGCAGCAAGATGGCCCAATCCTTTCTGTAGCAAAGGACAAGCCTGGACAATTTCTTATATGAAGGAAAACGCTCCCGAGGACACATGGGAATTATCGTCAAGCTAGTTTTCATCACGTTCATATGATTCGCGTTCGGTATTTTGATAATTTGATATGTGGGTGGACTGGTGCTTGGGTGTTGTCCTTACTTGGACAAACATCCCACTTATGATTAACTCCTATTGCAAGCATCCGCAACTACAAAAGAAGTATTAAGGTAAACCAAACCATAGCATGAAACATATGGATCCAAATCAGCCCCTTACGAAGCAACACATAAACTAGGGTTTAAGCTTGTGTCACTCTAGCAACCCATCATCTTCTTATTACTTCCCAATGCCTTCCTATAGGCCCAAACAATGGTGAAGTGTCATGTAGTCGACGTTCACATAACACCACTAGAGGAGAGACAACATACATCTCATCAAAATATCAAACGAATACCAAATTCACATGACTACTAATAGCAAGACTTCTCCCATGCCCTCAGGAACAAATGTAACTACTCACAAAGCATATTCATGTTCATAATCAGAGGAGTATTAATATGCATAAAGGATCTGAACATATGATCTTCCACCAAATAAACCAACTAGCATCAACTACAAGGAGTAATCAACACTACTAGCAACCTACAGATACCGATCTCAGACTTAGAGATAAGAATTGGATACAAGAGATGAACTAGGGTTTGAGAGGAGATGGTGCTGGTGAAGATGTTGATGGAGATTGGCCCCCTCCCGATGAGAGGAGCCTTGGTGATGATGATGGCGATGATTTCCCCCTCCCGGAGGGAAGTGTCCCCGACATAACAGCTCTGCCAGAGCCCTAGATTGGTTCCGCCAAGGTTCCGCCTCGTGGCGGTGGAGTCTCGTCTCGAAAGCTTGCTTATGATTTTTCTTCGGACGAAAGACTTCATATAGCAGAAGATGGGCACCGGAGGGCCACCAGGGGGCCCACGAGGCAGGGGGCGTGCCCAGGGGGGTAGAGCGCGCCCCCCACCCTCGTGCCCAGGGTGTGGGTCCCCTCTGGTATTTTCTTCGCTCAGTATTTTTTATTATTTCCAAAAAAATCTTCCATGGAGTTTCAGGAATTTTGGAGTTGTGCAGAATAGGTCTCTAATATTTGCTCCTTTTCCAGCCCAGAATTCCATCTGCCGGCATTCTCCCTCTTTATGTAAACCTTGTAAAATAAGAGAGAATAGGCATAAGTATTGTGACATAATGTGTAATAACAGCCCATAATGCAATAAATATCGATATAAAAGCATGATGCAAAATGGACGTATCAAGTAACTTGATCTGAAGTTACATGATCATCATCATTAGCTTCCAATAAGGGAGTCACAGGAACAGATTTCTGTGATGAACTACTTTCCAATAAGGGAGCAGGTACAGTTACCTCATCAAGTTCTACTTTCCTCCCACTCACTTCTTTCGAGAGAAACTCCTTCTCTAGAAATGATCCATTCTTAGCTACGAATGTCTTGCCTTCAGATCTGTGATAGAAGGTGTACCAAACTGTCTCCTTTGGGTATCCTATGAAGACACATTTCTCCGATTTGGGTTTGAGCTTATCAGGATGAAACTTTTTCACATAAGCATCGCAACCCCAAACTTTAAGAAATGAAAACTTTGGTTTTTGCCAAACCACAGTTCATATGGTGTCGTCTCAACGAATTTAGATGATGCCCTATTTAACGTGAATGCAGTTGTCTCTAATGCATAACCCCAAAACGATAGTGGTAAATTGATAAGAGACATCATAGATTGCACCATATCTAATAAAGTACAGTTACGATGTTCGAACACACCATTACGCTGTGGTGTTCCAGGTGGCGTGAGTTGCGAAACTATTCTGCATTGTTTCAAATGAAGACCAAACTCGTAACTCAAATATTCTCCTCCATGATCAGATCATAGAAACTTTATTTTCTTGTTACGATGATTTTCCACTTCACTCTGAAATTATATGAACTTTTCAAATGTTTCAGACTTATGTTTCATCAAGTAGATATACCCATATCTGCTCAAATCATCTGTGAAGGTCAGAAAATAACGATACCCGCTGCGAGCCTCAACATTCATCGGACCACATACATTAGTATGTATGATTTCCAGCAAATCTTTTGCTCGCTCCATTGTTCCGGAGAACGGAGTTTTAGTCATCTTGCCCATGAGGCATGGTTCGCAAGTACCAAGTGATTCCAACAGTCCATCAGACTGGAGTTTCTTCATGCGCTTTACACCAATATGACCTAAACGGCAGCGCCACAAATAAGTTGCACTATCATTATTAACTTTGCATTTTTTTGGCTTTAATATTATGAATATGTGTATCACTACGATCGAGATCCAACAAACCATTTTCATTGGGTGTATGACCATAGAAGGTTTTATTCATGTAAACAAAACAACAATTATTCTCTAACTTAAATGAATAACCGTATTGCAATAAACATGATAAAATCATATTCATGCTCAACGCAAACACCAAATAACATTTATTTTAGGTTCAACACTAATCCCGAAAGTATAGGGAGTGTGCGATGATGATCATATCAATCTTGGAACTACTTCCAACACACATCGTCACCTCGCCCTTAACTAGTTTCTGTTCATTCTGCAACTCCCGTTTCGAGTTACTACTCTTAGCAACTGAACCAGTATCAAATGTCGAGGGGTTACTATAAACACTAGTAAAGTACACATCAATAACATGTATATCAAATATACCTTTGTTCACTTTGCCATCCTTCTTATCCGCCAAATACTTGGGGCAGTTCTGCTTCCAGTGACCAGTCCCTTTGTAGTAGAAGCACTTAGTCTCAGGCTTAGGTCCAGACTTGGGCTTCTTCACTTGAACAGCAACTTGCTTGCCGTTCTTCTTGAAGTTCCCCTTCTTTCCTTTGCCCTTTTCTTGAAACTAGTGTTCTTGTCAACCATCAAAACTTGATGCTTTTCTTGATTTCTACCTTCGTCGATTCAGCATCACGAAGAGCTTGGGAATCGTTTCCGTTATCCCTTGCATATTATAGTTCATCACAAAGTTCTAGTAACTTGGTGATAGTGACTAGAGAAATTGTCAATCACTATCTTATCTGGAAGATTAACTCCCACTTGATTCAAGTGATTGTAGTACTAAGACATTCTGAGCACATGCTCACTAGCTGAGCTATTCTCCTCCATTTTGTAGGCAAAGTACTTGTCAAAGGTCTCATATCTTTCAACATGGGCATGAGTCTGAAATACTAATTTCAACTCTTGGAACATCTCATATGCTCCGTGGCGTTTCAAAAACGTCTTTGAAGCCCCGATTCTAAGCCATAAAGCATGGTGCACTAAACTATCAAGTAGTCATCATATCGAGCTTGTCAAACATTCATAACATCTGCATCTGCTCCTGCAATCGGTTTGTCACCTAGCGGTGCATCAAGGACATAATTCTTCCGTGCAGCAATGAGGGTAATCCTCAGATCACGGATCCAATCCGCATCATTGCTACTAACATCTTTCAACTTAGTTTTCTATAGGAACATATCAAAAAATAAAACAGGGGAGCTAAACGCGAGCTATTGATCTACAACATAGATATGCTAATACTACCAGGACTAAGTTCATGATAAATTGAAGTTCAATTAATCATATTACTTAAGAACTCCCACTTAGATAGACATCCCTCTAATCATCTAAGTGATCACGTGATCCATATCAACTAAACCATGTCTGATCATCACGTGATATGGAGTAGTTTTCAATGGTGAACACCACTATGTTGATCATATCTTCTATATGATTGCTACCTCTTGAGCACTGCGTTGGTTTTCCCTTGAAGAGGAAATGGTGATGCAGTAAAGCAGCGTAAGTATTTCCCTCAGTTTTTGAGAACAAGGTATCAATCCAGTAGGAGGCCACGCACGAGTCCCTCGCACCTACACAAATAAATAAAATCCTCGCAACCAACGCGATAAAGGGGTTGTCAATCCCTTCACGGACACTTACGAAAGTGAGATCTGATAGATATGACAAGATAATATTTTTGGTATTTTTATGATAAAGATGCAAAGTAAAATAAAAGGCAATATAAATAGCTAAGTGTTGGAAGATTAATATGATGGAAAATAGACCCGGGGGCCATAGGTTTCACTAGTGGCTTCTCTCGAGAGCATAAGTATTACGGTGGGTGAACAAATTACTGTTGAGCAATTGATAGAATTGAGAAAAATTATGAGAATATCTAGGTATGATCATGTATATAGGCATCACGTCCGCGACAAGTAGACCGACTCCTGCCTGCATCTACTACTATTACTCCACACATTGACCGCTATCCAGCATGCATCTAGAGTATTAAGTTCATAAGAACAGAGTAACGCTTTAAGCAAGATGACATGATGTAGAGTGATAAACTCATGCAATATGATATAAACCCCATCTTCTTATCCTCGATGGCAACAATACAATACGTGCCTTGCTGCCCCTGCTGTCACTGGGAAAGGACACCGGAAGATTGAACCCAAAGCTAAGCACTTCTCCCATTGCAAGAAAGAACAATCTAGTAGGCCAAACCAAACTGATAATTCGAAGAGACTTGCAAAGATAACCAATCATACATAAAAGAATTCAGAGAAGATTCAAATATTGTTCAAAGATAAACTTGATCATAAACCCACAATTCATCGGATCTCGACAAACACACCACAAAAGAAGATTACATCGAATAGATATCCACAAGAGAGGGGGAGAACATTGTATTGAGATCCAAAAAGAGAGAAGAAGCCATCTAGCTAATAACTATGGACCCGAAGGTCCGAGGTAAACTACTCACACATCATCAGAGAGGCTATGGTGTTGATGTAGAAGCCCTCCGTGATCGATGCCCCCTCTGACGGAGCTCCAGAAAAGGCCCCAAGATGGGATCTCACGGGTATAGAAGGTTGCGGCGGTGGAATTAGGTTTTTGGCTCCGTATCTGGTAGTTTGGGGGTACGTAGGTATATATAGGAGGAAGAAGTACGTCGGTGGAGCAACGTCGGGCCCACGAGGGTGGAGGGCGCGCGGGGGGGGGGGGGTAGGCGCGCCCCTACCTCGTGCCTTCCTGGTTGATGTCTTGACGTAGGGTCCAAGTCCTCTAGATCACGTTCGTTCCGAAAATCACGTTCCCGAAGGTTTCATCCCGAAGGTCCAACCCCAAGCTTAATTCCTGCTCGTCCTCGAGTAGGTAAATGATAAAAACAGAATTTTTGATGTGGAATGCTACTTAGCATAATTTCAATGTAATTCTTCTTATTATGGCACGAATGTTCAGATTTGATATGATTCAAGATAAAAGTTTAATGTTGACATAAAAACAATAATACTTCAAGCATGCTAACCAAGCAATTATGTCTTATCAAAATAACATAGCCAAAGCAAGTTATCCCTACAAAATCATATAGTCTGGCTATGCTCCATCTTCCCCACACAAAATATTCATATCATGTACAACCCCGGTTTTAGCCAAGCAATTGGTTCATACTTTTTAGCACGCTTTAGCCTTTTCAACTCTTACGCAATACATGAGCGCAAGCCATGGATATAGCACTATGGTGGAATACGGTATAATGGTAGGGGTTATGTGGGAAGAAAAAAAAGGAGAAAGTCTCACATCAACGAGGCTAATCAGCGGGCTATGGAGACGCCCATCAATTGATGTTAATGCAAGGAGTAGGGATTGCCATGCAACGGATGCACTAGAGCTATAAGTGTATGAAAGCTCAAACAAAAGAAACTAAGTGGGTGTTCATCCAACTTGCTTGCTCACGAAGACCTCGGGCATTTGAGGAAGCCCATCTTGGAATATACAAGCCAAGTTCTATAATGAAATTTCCCACTAGTATATGAAAGAGACAAAATGAGAGACTCTCTATCATGAAGATCACGGTGCTACTTTGAAGCACAAGTGTGGTAAAAGGATAGTAACATTGTCCCTTTTCTCTTTTTCTCTCATGTTTTTTATTTGGGCCTTTTCTGTTTTTTTATGGCCTCTTTTTTTTAGTCCGGAGTCTCATCCCAACTTGTGTGGGAATCATAGTCTCCATCATCCTTTCCTCACTTGGGACAACGCTCTAATAATGATGATCATCACACTTTTATTTACTTACAAGTCATGAATTACAAATGAATACTTAGAACAAAATATGACTCTATGTGGATGCCTCTGGCGATGTACCGGGATATGCAATGAATCGAGAGCGACATGTATGAAAGAATTATGAATGGTGGCTTTGCCACAAATACAATGTCAACTACATGATCATGCAAAGCAATATGACAATGATGGAGCATGTCATGATAAACGAAACGCTGGAAAGTTGCATGGCAATATATCTCGGAATGGCTATGGAAATGCCATAATAGGTAGGTATGGTGGCTGATTTGAGGAAGATATGTGTGATAGAGCGTATCATATCACGGGGTTTGGATGCACCGGCGAAGTTTGCACCAACTCTCAAGGTGAGAAAGGGCATTGCATGGTACCGAAGAGGCTAGAAGATTGCGGAAAGGTAAGTGTGCGTATAATCCATGGACTCACATTAGTCATAAAGAACTCATATACTTATTGCAAAAATTTATTAGCCCTCGAAGCAAAGTACTACTACGCATGCTCCTAGGGGAAGGGTTGGTAGGAGTTAACCATCGCGCGATCCCGACCGCCACACAAAGGATGACAATCAATAAATACCTCATGCTCCGACTTCGTTACATAACGGTTCACCATACGTGCATGCTATGGGAATCACAAACTCCAACACATGTATTTTTCAATTTCACAATTACTCAACTAGCACAACTATGATATTACCACGTTTATATCTCAAAACAATTATCAAGCATCAAATTTCTCATGATATTATAATTAAATTGCCATGCTATTTTAAGAAACTCAAAATAATATAAGTGAAGCATGAGAGATCAATAGTTTCTATAAAACAAATCCACCGCCGTGCTCTAAAAGATATAAGTGAAGCACTAGAGCAAAAACTATATAGCTCAAAAGATATAAGTGAAGCACATAGAGAATTCTAACAATTTCCGAATCAAGTGTGACTCTTTCAAAAGGTGTGTACAGCAAGTATGATTGTGGAAAACAAACAAATAAAGACTCAAATAATACAAGACGCTCCAAGCAAAACACATATCATGTGGTGAATAAAAATATAGCTCCAAGTAAAGTTACCGATGGAAGTGACGAAAGAGGGGATGCCTTCCGGGGCATCCCCAAGCTTTGGCTTTTAGGTGTCCTTAGATTATCTTGGGGTGACATGGGCATCCCCAAGCTTAGGCACTTTCCACTCCTTGTTCCATAATCCATCAAATCTTTCACCCAAAACTTGAAAACTTCACAACATAAAACTCAGCAGAAAATCTCGTGAGCTCCGTTAGCGAAAGAAAAGAAAACACCACTTCAAGGTACTGTAATGAACTCATTATTTATTTATATTGGTGTTAAAACTATTGTATTCCAACTTCTCCATGGTTTATAAACTATTTTATTAGCCATAGATTCATCAAAATAAGCAAACAACACATGAAAAACAGAATCTGTCAAAAACAGAACAGTCTGTAGTAATCTGTAACTAACGCAAAATTCTGGAACTCCAAAAAAATACCAAAATAGGAAGACCTAGATAATTTGTTTATTGATCAGCAGCAATTGGAATCAATATTTTATCACGTTCTGGTGATTTTTAACAATTATTTTCGTGAACAGAAAGTTTCTGGATTTTTCAGCAAGATCAAATAACTATCATCCAAGAAGATCCTATAGGTTAAACTTGGCACAAACACTAATTAAAACATAAAAAACATCTAACCAGAGGCTAGATCAAATATTTATTCCTAAACAGAAGCAAAAAGCAAAAAACTAAAAATAAAATTGGGTTGCCTCCCAACAAGCGCCATCGTTTAACACCTTAGCTAGGCATAATAGCAAGGATAGATCTAGGTATTGCCATCTTTGGTAGGCAATCCATAAGTGGCTCTCATAATAGATTCATAAGGTAATTTTATTTTCTTTCTAGGGAAGTGTTCCATGCATTTCCTTAACGGAAGTTGGAATCTAATATTCCCTTCCTCCATATCAATAATTGCACCAATCGTTCTAAGGAAAGGTCTACCAAGAATAATAGGACATGAAGGATCACAATCTATATCAAGAACAATAAAATCTACGGGCACATAATTACTATTTTCAACAATAAGAACATCATTGATTCTTCCCATAGGTTTCTTAATGGTGGAATCCGCAAGGTGCAAGTTTAGAGAGCAATCATCAAAATCACGGAAACCTAGCAAATCGCACAAAGTTTTTGGAATCGTGGAAACACTAGCACCCAAATCACACAAAGCATAGCATTCATGATCTTTAATTTTAATTTTAATTATTGGTTCCCACTCATCATAAAGTTTTCTAGGGATAGAAACTTCCAACTCAAGTTTTTCTTCATAAGACTGCATCAAAGCATCAACGATATGTTTGGTAAAGGCTTTATTCTGACTATAAGCATGTGGAGAATTTAGCACGGATTGCAACAAGGAAATACAATCTATCAAAGAGCAATGATCATAATTAAATTCCTTGAAATCCAAAATAGTGGGTTCATTAATATCTAGAGTTTTGATCTCTTCAATCCCACTTTTATCAATTTTAGCATCAAGATCTAAAAACTCCGAATTTTTGGAACGCCTTCTAGGTAAAGGTGGATCATAATCAATACCATCATTATCAAGATTCATATTGCAAAACAAAGATTTAATAGGGGACACATCAATAACTTTTAGATCTTCATCTTTATTTTTCATAGAAACTAGAAGAACACGCTTTCACAAAGTAATCTTTCTTAGCACGCATCCTAGTGGTTCTTTCTTTGCACTCATCAATGGAAATTCTCATGGATTTGAGAGACTCATTGATATCATGCTTAGGTGGAATAGATCTAAGTTTCAAAGAATCAACATCAAGAGAAATTCTATCAATGTTCCTAGCCAATTCATCGATCTTAGGAACCTTTTCTTCAAGCAAAGCATTGAAATTATTTTGCGAATTCATAAATTCTTTAACACTAGTCTCAAATTCAGAGGGCATCTTATTTAAATTTCCATAAGAATTGTTGTAGGAATTACCATAATTATTAGAGGGATTACTAGGATACGGCCTAGGATTAAAGTTTCATCTATACGCGTTGTTACCAAAATTATTCCTACCAACAAAATTCACATCCATAGATTCATTATTAGTCTCAATCAAAGTAGACAAAGGCATATCATAAAGTTCAGTAGGCTGAGGAGCATCTCTTTGCTCTTCTGGTTGGGGTGAAGATACCCCAAACAAGCCCCTCAAAGGATTAGTTTCCATAGTGACAAGTAACAGAAAATTTCAGCACACTATATAAATGCTTCCTTACTAAGTTCCACTCACCAAAAGCTCTGCACTCCCCAGCAACGGCGCCAGAAAAGAGTCTTGATGACCCACAAGTATAAGGGATCTATCGTAGTCCTTTCGATAAGTAAGAGTGTCGAACCCAACAAGGAGCAGAAGGAAATGATAAGCGGTTTTCAGTAAGGTTTTCTCTGCAAGCACTGAAATAGTAGGTGATAGATAGTTTTGTGATAAGATAAATAGTAACGAGCAAAAAGTAAATAAATTAAATAAAGTGCATGCAGCAAGGAGGCCCAATCCTTTATGTAGCAAAGGATAAGCCTGGACAAATTCTAATAATGAAGAAGGAGCTCCCGAGGACACATTGGGAATTATCGTCAAGCTAGTTTTCATCACGTTTGTAAGATTCCCGTTCGGTACTTTGATAATTTGATATGTGTGTGGACCGACACTTGGGTACTGTCCTAACTTGGACAAGCATCCCACTTATGATTAACCCCTATTGCAAGCATCCGCAACTACAAAAAGGAGTATTAAGGTAAACCTAACCACAACATTAAACATATGGGTCCATATCAGCCCCTAACGAAGCAACGCATAAACTAGGGTTTAAGATTCTGTCACTCTAGCAACCCATCATCTACTTATTAATTCCCTATTCCTTCCTCTAGGCCCAAATAATGGTGAAGTTTCATGTACATAACACCACTAGAGGAAAGAAAACATACATATCATCTAAATATCGAATGAATACCAAATTCACATGACTACTAATAGCAAGACTTCACCCATGTCCTCAGGAACAAACGTAACTAATCACAAAGCATATTCATGTTCATAATCAGAGGAGTAATAATATGCATAAAGGATCTGAACATTTGATCTTCCACCAAGTAAACCAACTAGCATCAACTACAAGGAGTAATCAACACTACTAGCAACCCACAGGTACCAATTTGTGGTTTTGATACAAGATTGGATACAAGAGATGAACTAGGGTTTTGAGAGGAGATGGTGCTGGTGAAGATGTTGATGGAGATTGACCCCTCTCGATGAGAGGATCGTTGATGACGTTGGTGATGATTTCCCCCTCCCGGAGGGAAGTGTCCCCGGCAGAACAGCTCCGCCAGAGCCCTAGATTGATTCCGCCAAGGTTACGCCTCGTGGCGGCAGAGTTTCATCCCGTAAGCTTTCCCATGATTTTTTCCAAGGCAAAAGTGATGATATAGCAGAAGATGGACGCCGGAGGCCCACCAGGGAGCCCAGGGGATAGGGGCGCGCCCTACAGGGGAGGGGCTCCTGTCTCCTGGACAGGGTGTGGGCCCCCTGACCTATTTCTTTTGCTCATAAATTCTTATAAAATCCAAAAAGTTGTTTTATGGAGTTTTAGGACTTTTGGAGTTGTGCAGAATAGGTTTCCAATGTTTGCTCCTTTTCCAATTGAATTCCAAATTGCAGCATTCCCCTCTTCATGGTAAACCTTGTAAAATATGAGAGAATAGCCATAAGTATTGAGATATAACGTGTAATAACAACCCATAATGCAATAAATATTGATATAAAAGCATGATGCAAAATGGACGTATCAACCCCCCCCCCCCTCATGTTGAAGTTATCGGGAGGGGGTATATCGACCCCCCCCCCCCCACGTGTTGAAGTTATCGGGAGTTTATATCGACACGACATACGTACATATATCCATAAAATACGGTGGAAACACTTTATGAAAATGCGGTGGTGGCCGAGCCGGGCGGTTTTCTTTTCCTTCTTCATTTTTTCCTTCGTTTTTTCTTATATGTTTGTTTTCGTTTTCACTCTACATTTTCCTAATCATATAAATTAACTACACATATAAATAATCTATATATATGAACATATTTTTATGAATAAATATAATTACACATCTGAAATTTTCCTAGTCTTAATACTAAGCTAAAATAATCTATATATATATATATATATATATATATATGAACATATACATAAATTGACAAAAAATACATTTATGAAAAAAATACTATGAAGATGTACACATATATACACATACAAACACATATACCCAAAAATACAAAAAATGCTATGAAAATGCAGGGCAGCGGCGGGTGGGGCCATGGCGCCAAATAAGATGGGCGGGCGGCTGCTCACACAGGGCAGGGCAGGCGGCTGCTGTCACAAGAGATAGGGGCGCATGGGCTGGACGGAGGGTGCGGGAGCAGGTTGTGCTCACAGGGGCGGCGTTAGCGAGGCGAGAGCAACTGACGGCGCGTCGGTGGCGGCGGCGACAAGAAGGTGGAGCAGGGGCGTCGAGGCGAGCGACGAGGAGGAGCAGGGCGCCGGGGAGAAGTAGGATTTGGTCGAAACTGCTAAGTGCAGCTTATATATAAAGTTTTAGTCCCGGTTGGTGGCACCAACCAGGACTAATCATCTTTAGTCCCGATTGTCGGCACCAACCGGGACCAAAGGCCGCCGCTTCCGCCCGCCGCTTCCGCGGGACCAAAGGCCTCTTTTCAGCAGCCCAAAGGGCGGAGCGGTGTTTGGTCGGTTGAAAGCCACCAACGGGACTAAAGGGTGCATTGGTCCCGATTTGTGCTAAGAACTGCATTAATGCACCTTTAGTCCCGGTTGGTGGCATCAACCGACCAAAGGCCTCAGGCCGAATCGGCGCGTGCGGTGGGATGTTTAGTCCCACCTCGCTAGCCGAGAGGGCTCGACAGTGGTTTATAAGCGCTGCTGCGCTGACCACTTCGAGCTCCTCTCAAACGTAGGCTTACGAGCCTAAAGTCACTTATCTGCCTGTGGGCCTACTGGGCCTCCCGCGGGCCTGAATCTTGGCCCATGGTAGGGTTTCTAGTCGTATTCAGGCCGTGGGGGCCCAGTAGGAGGCACTTTTTTGTTTTTTTTTGTTTTCTTTACTTACTGTTGCTATTTTTATTTTTTTCCAGTTTTTTTTGTTTTGTTTTCTGCATTATTTATTTTCTTTTGTTTTTTGCTTTATTTTTGTAATTCTTTTTGCTTTTAGTTTTAGAAAAATTATAAACTTTCTGTTAGTGCCATTAGTTTTCAAATTTGAAAACACTTTTTTGTTTTTTGTTTTCTTTCTTCCTTTATTTATTTTATTTTGTTTCTACTTACAGCAAAATAATTATTGTTGCTATTTTTAATTTTTTTCCAGTTTTTTTGTTTTGTTTTCTGCATTATTTATTTTATTTTGTTTTTGCTTTATTTTTAATTCTTTTTTGCTTCTAGTTTTAGAAAATTATAAACTTTCTGTTAGTGCCATTAGTTTTCAAATTTGAAAACACTTTTTTGTTTTTTTGTTTTCTTTGTTGTTTTATTTATTTTATTTTGTTTCTACTTACAACAAAATACTTATTGTTGCTATTTTTATTTTGTTTCCAGTTTTTGTTTTGTTTTCTGCATTATTTATTTTCCTTTTTTTGCTTTAATTTTTAATTCTTTTTTGCTTTTAGGTCAGCAAAATTATAAACTTTCGTTAGTGCCATTAGTTTTAGAAAATTATAAACTTTCTCGTTAGTGCCATTAGTTTTCAAATTTGAATAGTTAAAATCTGAATTCTTTGAATTTGTGTGAATCACAAGTTTGTGATTAACTTTACTAAAAAATAAACATAGATGCGCTTTATAGAGAAAATTCAACCTAAATTCATAATAAATTTCTATGAATTTCAGAGAAATTCACTATGAATTTAGGTCAAATTCTCTGATAGGGGCATCTATTTTCACTTTGAGAGGAGCTCAACAAGGCGAGAGGGACGGGCTTATAAACGGTGTGAGCGCCTTCTGGTTGGCGAGGTGGGACTAAACTTTGAGCTTAACGAGGACCAACCCTTTAGTCCCGGTTTGTGGCACAAACCGACTAATGGTCATGGGCCAGGCGAGGCGATTGGTCCCGGTTCGCAGGCAACCGGGACCAAAAGGTCTGCATTTAACCGGGACCAATGGCCCACGTGGCTGCCCTCTTGAGAGTGTTCTTGATGAGAACATAGTTGACAAGGAGCGAACCGGATTAATGATATTACGAGGGTCGAACCATAAGACATTAAAGCATTTCAAATGAACTCAAAAGTTGAAAGTTGGCATGGTATCATAATTTCACCCACATAGCATGTGCATGTACAAAACGGACAATGGTATGATACAAATGCATTACAAAGTTGGCATGGTATCATCATAATAGTTGCGGAGAAAGTCTTCACTTTTTCATCGCTTGTGTCATTTGCTTATTGCGCCGCAACCATGGATAATCTTCATCGCTTATCGGGATGCTTGGGTCAGCCTTGACTTTGAAGGAGGAATTTCATGAAACTTTTCATAATCTTTCGACATGTCTGTCTTGCCCTCCACTCCCACGACGCCCCTTTTTCCCCGAAAGAACTATGTGGCGCTTTGGCTCATCGTATGATGTATTCGCTTCCTTATCTTTTCTTTTCTCGGTCTGGTAGACATGTCCTTCACATAGATAACCTATGCCACATCATTGGCTAGGACGAACGGTTCGTCGCTGTACCCAAGATTTTTAGATCCACTATTGTCATTCCGCATCGTGGGTCTACCTGTACCCCGCCTCCTGACAGATTGACCCATTTGCACTTAAACAGAGGGACCTTAAAATCATGTCAGTAGTCAAGTTCCCATATGTCCACTATGTAACCATAATATGTGTCCTTTCCACTCTCGGTTGCTGCATCAAAGCGGACACCGCTGTTTTGGTTGGTGCTCTTTTGATCTTGGTCAATCGTGTAAAAGTATTCCCATTTATCTCGTATCCTTTGTAAATCAATACAGTCAAAGATGGTCCCCTGGACAACAAGTACAGCTCATCACAAACAGTCTTATCACCTCTGAGACGTTGAAAGAACATGCGGTGCCCCCATGTTTGGTTTTGGTAATTGATGACAATCTCTATGGACCAATGGTTGTCTTGAGTTATATTTGAAGGATCTGTCCATAGGTTTTTCTTGAATTCCATGTGTTGGTTTCAAGGAGTTTAGGAGTTGACCAAGGTGCTATTAAGGAATTATCCAAAGATTGGTCATGTGAGTGTTGAGCTTATTACAAGCATGTCTTGAAGAATAAGATTGTGTGATCATTCATGTCCACCTTCAAGACATCATCCAAATGAAGAGAGTTGGAAAGATTCAACACACAAAGCGCACAAGATGTACCGAGGGATCAAGTGATCCCATGGTATGGTAAGCATTGTCCATTACGCTTTGTGTGCTAACCCATGGTCTTCGTGAGAGTTCTTTGTGGGGTTAGGTTGCGGTGTGCAAGTTCAAGTGATGCATCACGAAGAGATCAAGTGCTTGAAGCTTGCCGTCCATTGTGGTGACAATGGACTTGTGAAGATGAGCGGAAGAGAGGCTCACCCACAGTAGAGTATGGGGGAGCAATCAACTAGTCTTCATCCCGCCAACGCAATCAAGAAAGGTGGTCCAACTTGAGGGAGTCAAGTTCGTCATCATCTAGCTCAAGTGGACCATGTGCATGGCAAAGGTTTGCCCTTGATAGGTTTTCTATTTTACCGGTCTCATGGTAGTTGTGGGAGACCGGGTTATAGGATCGTTTGCCGTACTATCAAGGGGGGCTCTCGATGAGTTGCTTGATCGTATCGTTCGTAGAGAGCTCAAACCATTGCATCCTTGCATCATCTTTATTGGTTCTTGTTTGGTTCTTCTCCTTGTGAGATTTGGAGTTTTTGATCATGTTCATGACAAGCTCGAGTTCATCGAAAATGGAGTTCACATGCATCTTCTATGATGTTTTCGATGTTGGAGGGTATGCCGGTTCTTCTCTGTTTTGATGCTACTCGTTGTCTTGTTTCAAACAAGCTTGAGTTTGCTCAATTCGGAGCTCATTTGCAGAAGTTATGGCAGTTCTGGTTTCCTTGGAGTATTCTTTGTTTTCGCGGTTGTGGCTTAAGGCTGGCGCCAGCGGTAGTACCGCGGTCCACAGCGGTAGTACCGCCGAAGCACTCAAGCGGTAGTACCGCTCCCAGAGCGGTAGTACCGCTCTCCGATCGGTAGTACCGCTTGTGGTCTTCGGTCGTAGTACCGCAGTGGTTCCGGGCTACTACCGCCTCGATTCAAGACCGTTGTTTTCCGTGTCGGGTTTTACGGTACTAAGTACGGTAGTAGTGGCGGTAGTACCGCTCCAAGCGGTAGTACCGCTCTGGGGCCAGGGCCTTGACCTCCTCGTCAGCGCGGCAGTACCGCTGGGTGAGAGCGGTAGTACCGCCCTGCCCAAGCGGTAGTACCGCTCTGTGCGGGGATGTTCAGTGGGGCAACGGTTGGATTTCCCCCCTCCTATAAAAGGGGGTCTTCTTCCCCATTGAACCTTATCCTTTGAGCTCGTGTTCTTCCCCCATTGTTGACCTTCTCCGAGCTTGCTATCTCTCAATCCCTCCATGGATTCTTGCTAGTTTTTGGAAGAAAAGAGAGAGGAGATCTAGATCCACATTTCCACCAATCACTTTCTCCTCTATGTGAGGGGAACCCCTTGGATCTAGTTCTTGGAGTTCTTGGTGTTCTCCTTCTTGCTCTTCCTCTCATTTTCCTCCCTAGCATTAGTTGCTTTGGTGGGATTTGAGAGAGAAGGACTTGGGCACTCTGTGTGCCCTTGCCATTGCATTTGTGCATCGGTTTGAGTTTTCCACGGTGATACATGGAAGTTACAAGTTCAGAAGCTTATTACTCTTGGGTGCTTGGTGCCCTTGAGCTTGTTCCTCTTGGGTGCTTGGGCGCCCTAGTCGGTTGGTGGTGTTCGGAGCTCAATCATTGTGGTGTAAAGCTCCGGGCAAGTGTCGGGGTCTCCAATTAGGTTGTGGAGATCGCCCCGAGCAATTTGACGGGTTCCGGTGACCGTCCCCAAGGGTTGCCAAAGTGTACGGGTTCGGTGAACGCCCCCAAGGGTTGACATTTGTACGGGTTCGGTGACCGCCCTCAAGGGTCCCTTAGTGGATTCACGGCATCTTGCATTGTGCGAGGGCGAGAGGAGATTACGGTGGCCCTAGTGGCTTCTTGGGGAGCATTGTGCCTCCTGTTGGGGAACGTAGTAATTTCGAAAATTTTCCTATGCACACGCAAGATCATGGTGATGGCATAGCAACGAGAGGGGAGAGTATTGTCCACGCACTCGTGAGACCGTAAGCGGAAGCGCTATAACAACGCTGTTGATGTAGTCGACGCCTTCACGATTCGACCGATCCAAGTACCGAACGCATGGCACCTCCGAAGTTCAGCACACGCTCAGCTCGATGACGATCCCCGGCTCCGATCCAGCAAAGCGTCGGGGATGAGTTCACAAGACGACGGTGTGGTGATGATGATGATGCTCCATCGGCGCAGGGCTTCGCTTAAGCCCGCGACGATATGACCGAAGTGGAATATGGTGGAGGGGGGCACCGCACACGGCTAAGGAACGATTAGATCAACTTGTGTGTCATGGGGTGCCCCCCTGCCCCCGTATATAAAGGAGGGAGGGGGAGGTGCGGCCGGCCCTCATAGGGTGCGCCTGGAGGAGTCCTACTCCCACCGGGAGTATGACACCCCCCTCTTGCCTTGTTGGAGAAGGAAAGGGGGGGAGGGAAGAGGAAGGGGCGCCCCCTCTCCTTGTCCTATTTGGACTAGGGGAGGGCGCGACCTGCCCTGGCCGGCCCTCCTCTTCTCCCTCATGGCCCACTAAGGCTCAACATCCCCGGAGGGTTCCGATAACCCCGGTGTTCCGTAAAATCCCGATTTCATCCGAACCATTCCGATATCCAAATATAGGCTTCCAATATATCAATCTTTATGTCTCGACCATCTCGAGACTCCTCGTCATGTCCGTGATCACATCCGGACCAACAAACTTCGTACATCAAAACTTATAAACTCATAATAAACCGCCATCGTAACGTTAAGCGTGCGGACCCTACGGGTTCGAGAACTATGTAGACATGACCTAGAACTATTCTCGGTCAATAACTAATAGCGGAACCTGGATGCCCATATTGGTTCCTACATATTCTTCGAAGATCTTTATCGGTCAAACCGCATAACGACATACGTTGTTCCCTTTGTCATCGGTATGTTACTTGCCCGAGATTCGATCGTCGGTATCCAATACCTAGTTCAATCTCGTTATCGCAAGTCTCTTTACTCGTTCCGTAATACATCATCTCACAACTAACTTATTAGTTGCAATGCTTGCAAGGCTTATGTGATGTGTATTACCGAGAAGGCCTAGAGATACCTCTCCGACAATCGGAGTGACAAAACCTAATCTCCAAATACGCCAACCCAACATGTACCTTTGGAGACACCTGTAGTACTCCTTTATAATCACCCGATTCGTTGTGACGCTTGGTAGCACCAAAGTGTTCCTCCGTAAAGCGGAGTTGAATAATCTCATAGTTACAGGAACATGTATAAGTCATGAAGAAAGCAATAGCAATATACTAAACGATCAAGTGCTAGGCTAACGGAATGGGTCATGTCAATCACATCATTCTCCTAATGATGTGATCCCATTAATCAAATAACAACACATGTCTATGGTTAGGAAACATAACCATCTTTGATTAATGAGCTAGTCAAGTAGAGGCATACTAGTGACTATATGTTTGTCTATGTATTCACACATGTATTATGTTTCCGGTTAATACAATTCTATCATGAATAATAAACATTTATCATGATATGAGGAAATAAATAATAACTTTATTATTGCCTCTAGGGCATATTTCCTTCAGTCTCCCACTTGCACTAGAGTCAATAATCTAGTATTACACAGTAATGATTCTAACACCCATGGAGTCTTGGTGCTGATCATGTTTTGCTCGAGGAAGAGGCTTAGTCAACGGGTCTGCAATATTCAGATCCGTATGTATCTTGCAAATCTCTATGTCTCCCACTTGGACTTGGTACCGAATGGAATTGAAGCGTCTCTTGATATGCTTGGTCCTCTTGTGAAATCTGGATTCCTTTGCCAAGGCAATTGCACCAGTATTGTCACAGAAGATCTTCATTGGTCCCGATGCACTAGGTATGACACCTAGATCGGAAATGAACTCTTTCATCCACACTCCTTCATTTGCTGCTTCCGAAGCAGCTATGCACTCCGCTTCACATGTAGATCCCGCCACGACGCTTTGTTTAGAACTGCACCAACCGACAGCTCCACCGCTTAATAAAAACACGATCCGGTTTGCGATTTAGAATCGTCCGGATCAGTGTCAAAGCTTGCATCGACGTAACCATTTACGACTAGCTCTTTGTCACCTCCATATATGAGAAACATATCCTTAGTCCTTTTCGTATTTCAGGATGTTCTTGACCGCTGTCGATGATCCACTCTGGATTACTTTGGTACCTTCCTGCCAAGCTTATTGCTACATATGTCGTCTGGTACACAGCATTGCATACATGATAGAGCCTATGGCTGAAGCATAGGAACATCTTTCGTTTTCTCTCTATCTTCTCGCTGTGGTCGGACATTGAGTCCGACTCAATTTCACACCTTGTAATACTGGTAAAAATCCTTTCTTTGCCTGATCCATTTTGATCTTTTCAAAACTTTATCAAGGTATGTGCTTTGTGAAAGTCCAATTAAGCGCCTTGATCTATCTCTATAGATCTTGATGCCCAATATGTAAGCAGCTTCACCGAGGTCTTTCATTGAAAAACTTTTATTCAAGTATCCTTTTATGCTATCCAGAAATTCTATATCATTTCCAATTAATAATATGTCGTCCACATATAATATCGTAAATGCTACAGAGCTCCCACTCACTTTCTTGTAAATACAGGCTTCTCCAAAAGTCTCAGAGAAACCATACGCTTTGATCACACTATCAAAGCGCTTATTCCAACTCCGAGAGGCTTGCACTGACCATAAATTGATCGCTGGAGCTTGCACACTTCGTTAGCACCTTTTGGATCAACAAAACCTTCTGGTTGCATCATATACAACTCTTCTTCTAGAAATCCATTCAAGAATGCAGTTTTTACTTCCATTTGCCAAATTTCATAATCATAAAATGCAGCAATTGCTAACATGATTCGGACAGACTTAAGCATCGTTACGGGTGAGAAAGTCTCATCGTAGTCAACCCCTTGAACTTGTCAAAAACCTTTTGCAACAAGTCGAGCTTTATAGACAGTTACATTACCATCAGCGTCAGTCTTCTTCTTAAAGATCCATTTATTCTCAATGGCTTGCCGATCATCGGGCAAGTCAACCAAAGTCCATACTTTGTTCTCATACATGGATCCCATCTCAGATTTCATGGCTTCCAGCCATTTTATGGAATCTGGGCTCACCATCGCTTCTTCATAGTTTGTAGGTTCACCATGGTCAAGTAACATGACTTCGAATAGGATTTCCATACCACTGTGCGGATCTTACTCTAGTTGACCACGTAGTTCAAGAGAAACTTGATCTGAAGTTTCATGATCATCATCATTAACTTCCTCACTAATCGGTGTAGGTGTCACAGAACCGATTTCTGTGATGAACCATTTTCCAATAAGGGAGCTGGTACTGTTACCTCATCAAGTTCTACTTTTCTCCCACTCACTTCTTTCGAGAGAAACTCCTTCTCTAGAAAGGATACATTCTTAGCAACGAATGTCTTGCCTTCGGATCTGTGATAGAAGGTGTACCCAACTGTTTTCTTTGGGTATCCTATGAAGACACATTTTTCCGATTTGGGTTCAAGCTTATCAGGTTGATGTTTTTTCACATAAGCATCGCAGCCCCAAACTTTCAGAAACGACAACTTTGGTTTCTTGCCAAACCATAGTTCATAAGGAGTCGTCTTAACGGATTTTGATGGTGCCCTATTTAACGTGAATGCGGCCGCCTCTAAAGCATAACCCCAAAACGATAGCGGTAAATCGGTAAGAGACATCATAGATCGCACCATATCTAGTAAAGTACGACACGACGCTCGACACACCATTACGCTGTGGTGTTCCGGTGGCGTTAGTTGCGAAACTATTCCGCAATTTTTCAAATGTAAACCAAACTCGTAACTCAAATATTCTCCTCCACGATCAGATCGTAGAAATTTTATTTTCTTGTTACGATGATTTTCAACTTCACTCTGAAATTCTTTGAACTTTTCAAATGTTTCAGATTTATGCTTCATTAAGAAGATATACCCATATCTGCTTAAATCATCTGTGAAGGTGAGAAAATAACGATATCCGCCACGAGCTTCAACATTCATCGGGCCACATACATCTGTATGTATGATTTCCAACAAATCTGTTGCTCTCTCCATAGAACCGGAGAACGGTGTTTTAGTCATCTTGCCTATGAGGCACGGTTCGCAAGTACCAAGTGATTCATAATCAAGTGATTTCAAAAGTCCATCAGTATGGAGTTTCTTCATGCGCTTTACACCGATATGACCTAAACGGCAGTGCCACAAATAAGTTGCACTATCATTATTAACTTTGCATCTTTTGGCTTCGACATTATGAATATGTGTATTACTACTATCGAGATTTAATAAAAATAGACCACTCTTCAAGGGTGCATGACCATAAAAGATATTACTCATATAAATAGAACAACCATTATTCTCTGATTTAAATGAATAACCGTCTCGCATGAAACAAGATCCAGATATAATGTTCATGCTCAACGCTGGCACCAAATAACAATTATTAAGGTCTAAAACTAATCCCGAAGGTAGATGTAGAGGTAGCGTGCCGACCGCGATCACATCGACTTTGGAACCGTTCCCATGCATCGTCACCTCGTCCTTTGCCGCTGCTCGCTTATTCCGTAGTCCCTGCTTTGAGTTGCAAATATTAGCAACAGTAACCAGTATCAAATACCTGTGTGCTACTACGAGCTCTAGTAAGGTACACATCAATAACATGTATATCACATATACCTTTGTTCACCTTGCCATCCTTCTTATCCGCCAAATACTTGGGGCAGTTCCGCTTCAAAGGACCAGTTTGTTTGCAGAGAAACACTCAGTTTCAGGCTTAGGTCCAGACTTGGGTTTCTTCTCTTGAGCAGCAACTTTCTTGCTGTTCTTTTGAAGTTCCCTTCTTCTTCCCTTTGCCCTTTTCTTGAAACTAGTGGTCTTGTTGACCATCAACACTTGATGCTCTTTCTTGATTTCTACCTCCGCAGCTTTTAGCATTGCGAAGAGCTCGGAATTGTCTTGGTCATCCCTTGCATATTATAGTTCATCACGAAGCTCTTGTAGCTAGGTGGCAGTGATTGGAGAATTCTGTCAATGACACTATCATCCGGATGATTAACTCCCGCTTGAATCAAGTGATTATTATACCTGGACATTTTGAGTATATGTTCACCGATGTAACTATTCTCCTCCATCTTGCAGCTATAGAACTTATTGGAGACTTCATATCTCTCAATCCGGCATTTGCTTGAAATATTAACTTCAACTCTTGGAACATCTCATATGCTCCATGACGCTCAAAACGCCGTTGAAGACCTGGTTCTAAGCCGTAAAGCATGGCACATTGAACTATAGAGTAGTCATCGCTTTGCTCGCCAGACGCTCACAACTTGGCGTTGTTCTGCAAAGAACTCGCACCCAGCGTTGCTTCCAGGACGTAATTATTACGTGCAGCAATGAGGATAATCCTCGTTACGGACCCGATCGTGTAATTGCTACCATCATCTTTCAACTTTGCTTTCTCAAGGAACGATTAAAATTTAACGGAACAACAAAGACGAGCCATCTATCTACGATAAACATAGACAAGCAAAATACTATCAGCACTAAGTTCATGATAAATTTAAGTTCAATTAATCATATTACTTAAAAACTCCCACTTAGACAGACATCTCTAGTCATCTAAGTGATTACGTGATCCAAATCAACTAAACCATAACCGATCATCACGTGAGATGGAGTAGTTTACAATGGTGAACATCACTATGTTGATCATATCTACTATATGATTCACGCCGACCTTCGGTCTCCGTGTTCCGAGGCCATATCTGCATATGCTAGGCTCGTCAAGTTTAACCTGAGTATTCTGCGTGTGCAAAACTGGCTTGCACCCGCTGTAGATGGACGAGAGCTTATCACACCCGATCATCACGTGGTGTGCGGGCACGATTTAACTTTGGCAACGGTGCATACTCGTGGAGAACACGCCTTGATAATTTTAGTGAGAGATCATCTTAAAATGCTACCGTCAATCAAAGCAAGATAAGATGCATAAAGGATAAACATCACATGCAATCAATATAAGTGATATGATATGGCCATCATCATCTTGTGCTTGTGATTCCATCTCCAAGCACCGCCATGATCACCATTGTCACCGGCGCGACACCTTGATCTCCGTCGTAGCATCATTGTCGCCTCGCCAACTATTGCTTCTACGACTATCGCTACCGCTTAGTGATAAAGTAAAGCAATTACATGGCGCTTGCATTTCATACAATAAAGCGACAACCATATGGCTCTCGCCATTGCCGATAACTCGTTACAAAACATGATCATCTCATACAATAAAATATAGCATCACGCCTTGACCATATCACATCACAACATGCCCTGCAAAAACAAATTAGACGCCCTCTACTTTGTTGTTGCAAGTTTTACGTGGCTGCTACGGGCTGAGCAAGAACCGTTCTTACCACGCATCAAAACCACAACGATAGTTTGTCAAGTTGGTGCTGTTTTAACCTTCGCAAGGACCGGGCGAGCCACACTCAGTTCAACTAAAGTGAGAGAGACAGACACCCGCGGTCACCTTTAAGCAACGAGTGCTCAAGCGGTGAAACCAGTCTCGCGTAAGCGCACGCGTAATGTCGGTCCGGGCCGCTTCATCTCACAATACCGCTGAACCAAAGTATGACATGCTGGTAAGCAGATGACTTATATCGCCCACAACTCACTTGTGTTCTACTCGTGCATATGACATCAACGCATAAAACCTGGCTCGATACCTTTGTTGGGGAACGAGTAATTTCAAAAATTTCCACGCACACGCAAGATCATGGTGATGGCATAGCAACGAGAGGGGAGAGTATTGTCCACGCACTCGTGAGACCGAAGCGGAAGCGCTATAACAACGCTGTTGATGTAGTCGACGCCTTCACGATCCGACCGATCCAAGTACCGAACGCACGGCACCTCCGAAGTTCAGCACACGCTCAACTCGATGACGATCCCCGGCCCGATCCAGCAAAGCATCGAGGATGAGTTCCACAAGACGACGGCGCAGGACGATGATGATGCTCCATCGGCGCAGGGCTTCGCTAAGCTCCGCGACGATATGACCGAAGTGGAATATGGTGGAGGGGGCACCGACACGGCTAAGGAACGATCCGTAGATCAACTTGTGTGTCATGGGGTGCCCCCTGCCCCAGATATAAAGGAGGGAGGGGAGGTGCGGCCGCCCTCATAGGGTGCGCCGAGGAGTCCTACTCCCACGGGAGTAGGACTCCCCCTCTGCCTTGTTGGAGAAGGAAAGGGGGGGAAAGAGGAAGGGGGCCCCCCTCCTTGTCCTATTCGGACTAGGGGAGGGGGCGCGGCCTGCCCTGGCCGCCCTCCTCTTCTACCTCATGGCCCACTAAGGCCCAACATCCCCGGAGGGTTCCGTAACCCCGGTGTTCGGTAAAATCCGATTTCATCCGAACCATTTCGATATCCAAATATAGGCTTCCAATATATCAATCTTTATGTCTCGACCATTTCGAGACTCCTCGTCATGTCCGTGATCACATCCGGGACTCCGAACAAACTTCGGTACATCAAAACTTATAAACTCATAATAAACCGTCATCGTAACATTAAGCGTGCGGACCCTATGGGTTCGAGAACTATGTAGACATGACCTAGAACTATTCTCGGTCAATAACCAATAGCGCAACCTGGATGCCCATATTGGTTCCTACATATTCTTCGAAGATCTTTATCGGTCAAACCGCATAACGACATACGTTGTTCCCTTTGTCATCGGTATGTTACTTGCCCGAGATTCGATCGTCGGTATCCAATACCTAGTTCAATCTCGTTACCGGCAAGTCTCTTTACTCGTTCCGTAATACATCATCTCACAACTAACTTATTAGTTGCAATGCTTGCAAGGCTTATGTGATGTGTATTACCGAGAAGGCCTAGAGATACCTCTCCGACAATCGGAGTGACAAAACCTAATCTCAAATACGCCAACCCAACATGTACCTTTGGAGACACCTGTAGTACTCCTTTATAATCACCCAGTTATGTTGTGACGCTTGGTAGCACCCAAAGTGTTCCTCCGTAAACGGAGTTGAATAATCTCATAGTTACAGGAACATGTATAAGTCATGAAGAAAGCAATAGCAATATACTAAACGATCAAGTGCTAGGCTAATGAAATGGGTCATGTCAATCACATCATTCTCCTAATGATGTGATCCCATTAATCAAATAACAACACATGTCTATGGTTAAGAAACATAACCATCTTTGATTAATGAGCTAGTCAAGTAGAGGCATACTAGTGACTATATGTTTGTCTATGTATTCACACATGTATTATGTTTCCGGTTAATACAATTCTAGCATGAATAATAAACATTTATCATGATATGAGGAAATAAATAATAACTTTATTATTGCCTCTAGGGCATATTTCCTTCACCTCCACACCGCTCCAAACGGAGATTAGCATCCACAAGGGTGTGAACTTCGGGATACATCGTCATCTCCGCGTGCCTCGGTTATCTCTTTCCCGAGCCCCTTTACTTATGCACTTTACTTTGTGATAGCCATATTATTCTTTGTCATATATCTTTCTATCACATAGTTGCTTATCTTGCTTAGCATAAGTTGTTGGTGCACATAGATGAGCCTAGTTGTTGTAGGTTTTGTGCTTGACAAATTAACCGCTAGGTTTATTCCGCATTTGTTCAAGCCTAAACCGTAATTATTTTAAAGCGCCTATTCACCCCCCCCCCCCTCTAGGCGACATCATCGATCTTTCAGACGTGTTTCCAACCAACTGCTGAAGGTCCCGATGTGTTCACATGTAATCCATCGTCGTGACCGCTCGGGTGTTTGGAGCGCAGATCGTTCTTGTGTTCATCGACATACGGGTCACCAAGGTAGAGTTCTCAGAGAACTGTGTAGTGTGCTTGAGACCGAGAATATTCGTCCTCGCATATTATTGAGTCCTTCCAAGCGTGTTTTTCCAAATGGGTCTCCCCTCATACCGCGATTTAGGGAGACCTATCTTCTTAAGGCCAGGAATGAAGTCAACACAAAACCCGATGACATCCTCTCGCTTGATGGCCCATGGAGATTTCTGGCCTAGCGTTACGGACATATTTCTTTAGGACTCCCATGAACCTCTCAAAGGGGAACATATTGTGTAGAAATACGGGCCCCGAATGACAATCTCGTCGACTAGATGAACTAGGACGCGCCATGATATTGAAGAAGGATGGTGGGAACACCAGCTCGGCCCGACAAGACATTGCGCCACATCACTCCTTAGCATTGGTACGATTTCTGGATCGATCACCTTTCGAGATATTGCATTGAGGAATGAACATAGCTTCACAATGGCTAATCGGACGTTTTCCGTAGAAGCCCCTCAATGCAACCGGAAGCGCTTGCGCCATAATCACGTGGCGTCATGAGACTTTAGGTTCGGAACTTTTCTCCGCATATTTATTATTCCCTTTATATTCGACGAGAAGCCGCCGACCTTCATACTGAGCAGGCATTCAAAGAAGATTTCTTTCTCTTCTTTCGTAAGAGCATAGCTGGCAGGACCTTCATAGTGCTTCGGAGGCATGCCGTGTTTTTCGTGCAAGCATTGCAGGTCCTCCCGTGTCTCAGGTGTATCTTTTGTCTTCTCATACACGCCCAAGAAGCCTAGCAGGTTCACGCAAAGGTTCTTCGTCACGTGCATCACGTCAATCGAAGAGCGGACCTCTAGGTCTTTCCAGTAGGGTAGGTCCCAAAATATAGATTTCTTCTTCCACATGGGTGCGTGTTTCTCAGCGTCATTCGGAACAGCTAGTCTGTCGGGACCCTTTCCAATTACGTGTAAATCATTGACCATTGTTTGTCTGTCCTGAAAGGTTACTGAGAGCGGGCCAATCGTTGATGGTCACGAACAACAACGCCTTTAGGTTAAATTCTCCCGTCTCGTGCTCATCCCACGCACGCACACCGCTTCCATTCCACAGCTGTAAAAGTTCTTCAACTAATGGCCTTAGGTACACATCAATGTAGTTGCCGGGTTGCTTAGGGCCTTGGATGAGAACTGGCATCATAATGAACTTCCGCTTCATGCACATCCAAGGAGGAAGATTATACATACATAGAGTCACGGGCCAGGTGATGTGATTGCTGTGATTGCTGCTCTGCTCCCCGAAAGGATTAATGCCATCCGCGCTTAAAGCAAACCATACGTTCATTGGGTCCTTTGCAAACTCATCCCAGTACTTTCTCTCAATTTTTCTCCACTGCGACCCGTCGTGGTGCTCTCAACTTCCGCTTTCTTATGGTCCTCACGTGCCATCGCATCAACTTGGCATGCTCTCGTTTCGAACAGACGTTTCAACCGTGGTATTATAGGAGCATACCACATCACCTTCGCAGAAGCCTCTTCCGGGGCTCGCCGTCAACATCACCAGTGGTCATCTGCTCGATCTTATACCGCAATGCACCGTATACCGGCATGCGTTCAGATCCTTGTATGCACCGCGTAGAGGATGCAGTCATTAGGGCATGCATGTATCTTCTGCACCTCCAATCCTAGAGGGCATACGACCTTCTTTGCTGCGTATGTACCTGTCGGGCAATTCCTTATCCTTTGGAAGCTTCTTCTTCAATATTTTCAGTAGCTTCTCAAATCCTTTGTCGAGCACAAGATTCTCTCGCCTTCCATCGCAGCAATTCCATTACGGTACCAAGCTTTGTGTTGCCATCTTCGCAATTGGGGTACAACCCTTTTTTGTGATCCTCTAACATGCGATCTAACTTCAGCTTCTCCTTTTGACTTTCGCGTTGCGTCCTTGCATCGACAATGACCCGGCGGAGATCATCATCATCGGGCACATCGTCTGGTTCCTCTTGATCTTCAGCAGCTTCACTCGCAAAGCATCATTGGGCACATCGTCTGGTTCCTCTTGATCTTCACCAGCTCCCCCGTTGCAGCATCACCGTATTTAGGGGCACATAGTTGTCATCGCACTCTTCTTCTTCGCCGCCTTCCATCATAACCCCTATTTCTCCATGCCTCATCCAAACATTATAGTGTGGCATGAAACCCTTGTAAAGGTGGGTGTGAAGGATTTTCCGTTAGAGTAAGACATCGATTCTACATTTAATGCATGGACAACACATAAAACCATTCTGCTTGTTTGCCTCAGCCGCTTGAGAAACTCATGCACGCCTTAATGTACTCGGAGGTGTGTTTGTCACCGTACATCCATTGCCGGTTCATCTCGTGCATTATATATAATTATGTGTCAAAAGCCATTACAGTAACATCATGAATAGATAAATAAGTGACCAAATTAATAGAAGTTCATCATCACATTAAAACCAAAGTACATACATAGTTCTCATCTAACAACACATAGCTCTCCGAGCATCTAATTAATTAAACCATACATTGAAACTATGTAAAACATTTCAATGCGAAACAAATGCGATCATAATCGCAACCAAGGTAACAATTGATCCAACGGCATAATGATACCAAGCCTCGTATGAATGGCATATTTTCTAATCTTTCTAATCTTCAAGGCATTGCATCCATCTTGATCTTGTGATCATCGATTTACATCCGCAACATGCAACTCCAATATCATCTTCTCCTCCTCAATTTTTTTATTTTTTCCTTCAAGAAATTGTTTTCTTCTTCAACTAAATTTAACCTCTCGACAATAGGGTTGGTTGGAATTTCCGTTCACATACCTCCTAGATAAATAAAATCTATGTCACGTTGGTCGGCATAATTTTCATAAACAATAAATGAACCAATAGTTATAAAGAAAATATATACCACATCCGAATCATAGACAGGACGAGGGCCGACGGGGGCGGATACCAAAACCATCGCACTATATAAGATGCAATAATAAAAGTAAGAAAATAATACAAGTATCTATCTAAACATACAAGTAAGAATATTTTTCCTTTCAGAAAGAAGATAAGAACAAGAGGCTCACCACGGTGGTGCCGGCGATGAGATCGGCGCGGGTGATCGACGGCGGTGAAGACGGGGACGGGCGTGACGGACCGCTAAACCTAGACAAATATTAAGGAAAATGGAGCTTGGAGGTCGAGCTTGGAGAGGAGAAAGCTTAAGTAGTGTGGCTCGGGCATTCCATCGAACACCTTGTGAGCATAGGAGGTGAGCTAGAGCACCACCAAGCCCTCTCCCCTCGGACCAAAAAAAACAGAGCAGCAGTGTGCTCGCTTCACGCGAGGGGTATATAGGCACCTCATTGGTCCCGGTTGGTGGCATAAACCGGGACTAAAGGGCAGCCTTTGGTCCCGGTTCAAGCCACCAACCGGGACCAATGGTGGTGGGCCAGGAGCGAGGCCCATTGGTCCCGGTTCGTCCCACCAACCAGGACCAAAAGGTCCAGACGAACCAGGACCAATGGCCCACGTGGCCCGGCCGGCCCCCGGGGCTCACGAACCGGGTCCAATGCCCCCATGGGTCCCGGTTCTGGACTGAACCGGGACTAATGGGCTGACCCGGCCTGGACCTTTGCCCCCTTTTCTACTAGTGGAAGAGCTTCGTCGGCACGACGGCGTGGTGACGGTGTTGATGAAGTTATCGACGCAGGGCTTCGCCTAAGCACCGCTACGATATGACCGAGGTGGATTATGGTGGAGGGGGGCACCGCACATGGCTAAGAGAGATCAATTATCAACTTGTGTGTCCATGGGGTGCCCCTTGCCTCAGTATATAAAGGAGGAGAAGAGGGGAGGCCGGCCGGCCCTAGAGGCGCGCCCAAGTGTGGAGTTCTACTAGGACTCCAAGTCCTAGTAGGAATCCACTAAGAGGAAGGGAGGGAGAAGGAAGGAGAGGGAGGAAAGGAGGAAAGGGGGCCGGCCCCCCTAGTCCAATTCGGTTTGGGCTAGGGGGGGGGGGCGCCCTACCTTGTCCTGCCTCCTCTCTTCCACCACTTGGCCCATGAGGCCCAATACTTCTTTCCCCGTATTCCCAGAACTCCCCGGACTCAAAAATACGAATCACTGAACCTTTTCGATGTCCGAATATAGTCGTCCAATATATCGATCTTTACTTCTCGACCATTTCGAGACTCCTCGTCATGTCCCCGATCTCATCCGGGACTCCGAACTACCTTTGGTACATCAAAACACCCAAACTCATAATACCGATCGTCACCGAACGTTAAGCGTGCGGACCCTACGGGTTCGAGAACTATGTAGACATGACCGAGACACGTCTCCGGTCAATAACCAATAGCGGAACCTGGATTCTCATATTGGCTCTCAAATATTCTATGAAGATCTTTATCGGTCAAACCGCATAATAACATACGTTGTTCCCTTTGTCATCGGTATGTTACTTGCCCAAGATTCGATCGTCGGTATCTCAATACCTAGTTCAATCTCGTTACCAGCAAGTCTCTTTACTCGTTCCGTAATACATCATCCCGCAACTAACTCATTAGTTACAATGCTTGCAAGGTTTATAGTGATGTGCATTATCGAGAGGGCCCAGAGATACCTCTCCGACAATCAGAGTGACAAATCCTAATCTCGGTCTTTGCCAACTCAACAAGTACCATAGGAGACACCTGTAGAGCACCTTTATAATCACCCAGTTACGTTGTGATGTTTTGTAGCACACAAAGTGTTCCTCCGGTATTCGGGAGTTGCATAATCTCGTAGTTATAGGAACATGTATAAGTCATGAAGAAAGCAATAGCAATATACTAAACGATCAAATGCTAAGCTAACGGAATGGGTCAAGTCAATCACGTCATTCTCTAATGATGTGATCCCGTTAATCAAATGACAACTCATGTCTATGGCTAGGAAACTTAACCATCTTTGATTCAACGAGCTAGTCAAGTAGAGACATACTAGTGACACTCTGTTTGTCTATGTATTCACACATGTACTAAGTTTCCGGTTAATACAATTCTAGCATGAATAATAAACATTTACCATGATATAAGGAAATATAAATAACAACTTTATTATTGCCTCTAGGGCATATTTCCTTCAGAGGTGGTCTTCTTGGGGAAGAAAACCCCCTTTATATAGTGGGGGAAAAGATCCAACCGTTACCCCCTCACTAAGTCCGTGACACGTGGTACTGCCGCAAACGCTTGCGGTACTACCGCTGGGCGGTGCGGTACTACCGCTTGCGCGGTAGTGACCAGACGAGGCCCTGTTGCGCATGGCAACGAGCGGTAGTACTACCGCAAGGCAGGGCTCAACTAGACTGGAAAAGCACAGACTAAATAAATTACGTCCGTGACTACTTCTGCTGAGTTTAGGACTTTGCGAAAATCCGGTACGGTACTACCACTTGCAGGGAGCGGTACTACCGCGTAGGGGCGGAAGTAAAAAATTACTTCTGCGCCTACTTCCGCACGCGCCAGCGTCTGGGCTGGAGGCAGCGGTACTACCGCATGGCGCGGTACTACCGCTTGCCTGAGCGATACTACCGCGGACCCCTGCGGTACTACTGCTCCCTTGAGCAGTACTACCGCACGCCACAGAAACTATAGCACTTTGAAGCCTTCATTTCGCAGAGACAAGGATAAACGGATGGTGCTCCCATGAAGCGAAGGAAAGGTGGTGCAAAAGAACAGATATGTACGTGTTGATTCCATCCTAACCTTTCTGAAGCGGACCCCCTCTTAATAGTACGGCTTTCCTACGACTCAAATTCATTGAAAAGAAATGTAGAGAACCGCCGTCTTCGATAGGCTCCGAGGGGCACCAAATCGTCTTGTGCCTAGACATGAGATATCTGAAATGCTCAATGCACACGATTAGGCCGCAAATGCACTGTCTTCAATCACCAAAACCACATAGGGAGAAATATGCCCTTACAATAGCGTTGCGATGTTTCAAAACCCCCGAGCAAACCAGCAACATTAGAGTATGGAGATCCTTCCTTCCCTGCATCGAGGGCCGAAGTGACTCACTCCAGTCCATCAGGCGATCCGTCCTAGTGGGCATCCAATCCTCATGCACGAAAGCTGTCAATACCTGGTGCCAAACTCCGCGCGTGAAAACACAGACCATCTTACATGCATTTTTTCTGGTGTGCATTTCTGTACATTGAAAATTATTGTATATTTGATAACTAGGCCATGTACAACAGTTTCGGTGTCAAAACCGGCAGATCTTAGGGTAGGGGGTCCTGAGTTGTGGATCTCGGATCGGTGGTAATAGGAACAAGGGAGACGATGTTTACCCAGGGCCGGGCCCTCTTGATGGAGGTAAAATCCTACGTCCTGCTCTTGTTTATATTGATGGTGATCTATCGACTACAAGCTTGATCTACCTCGAGATCGTAAGTTGTGTTATAACCCTAGGTCTAGGTGAATGTAATTGTTGTTCCGCCCCTTATATGGGCTAAACCCCTTGGCTTATATACACACCAGGTGGGGCTCCTAGGGTTACATGGTCGGTATCCAGGAATGCGTATGGAGGCAGTAGGAGTTGGCTTGGAGTATACGTCAAGTCTTCAGTAGGTGCAATCTTGATCTGGCATGTAGCTTCCGGAGTCCACCTTAATGAGAATGAGGGCCTACAGGCCTAGCCCTAGGACTATGGGCCGACCAGGTTGGTATCCTCTAGTCCAGGACACCGTCAAACATTATAGGAACCATTTGTGAGGCTATTCAAACCATTCGATGAGCTTGTGGTTGACGTCAAGGTTACACGTTATTTTGAAAGCTAGTATTGAGAACGAAGCCTTTCCGTGTCTTGGGAAATTCATTCTGTTATCATGTGCCTCCAACAGATATGATCTCAACGCATACCCAAAAGCATGAGCACCCAGGGAAAATGCTCAAAATATGAATATACAAAATAGTAGAAACTTCATTGCAAGTATTATCATGCTGATATTTTGTTTGCTTGCAAAATTCATCATGGAATGACATTCATGGCAAAAAAATCGAATAATATTTTTGGAGCATAGATTTTGTTTTTTTGCCACGTCTTCCAAACATCATTCCATGTTGGAATTTTATAAGCAATCAGAATATTTGTGAGAAAAAATATCAGTTTATAATGAGTGAAGTCTGATTTAAACCTTGAAGTTGTAGAGGTTGTCGGGAACAAACCCTCACGTCCAAATCCCTGAAATATATACCCTGTACTATTTGATCCAGGTCGATTTTAACCTTGAGGACGTATCCAAACAGAATTGGCCAGGATGAGGGTGAGATCCACATGTCAGCAAGAGAAGTAAATAACAAGTTTTGTGTGATTTCTTTTTTCTTTTTTCTTTTTTTTTTCTTTTTTTTTTTGCGGTTGATTCAGAAGGGAGACCTGGCTGTTAGACTACCGCAATACTTACCACTTGACATGAACGGTGAGCTATCTCAAAAACAAAGACTGCCGCAATACTGTATCGGCATGGACAGCCGGCCGCCACCGCCACGAGAATTGCACGGAGAGCGGGGCGCTGCAGTGCAGCTCGGGACAAGCTAGTGCACGATTAGGAGCGAGGACGAGGCTGCGTGCATGCTCGTGGTGGGCCGCCTCGGGGCACGGCGACTCCGAGTTCACCTTGCAGCCGGCGCCCGCTCGCCTAGGACCCCGCTGCAGAGAAGAACACCTTCTAGTTGTAGTACAGAGCACAGCTTCCGCCTTTGCCGGCGTCGAGCACAGCTTCTGCGTCGTACGCCTCGGCTGCTGTCCACCTCCGCTACAACATGTCTAGGCGGAACAAGCCTTGAACAATGCCTCCTGTGCGTGGCATGGCTTGTCCACGCGCTCTTTCTCCTCTCTTACTCCTTTCGTTCAGAATTACTTGTCGCGGAAGTGGATGTGTCTAGACGTATTTTAATTCTAAATACATCCATCTTCAAGACAAGTAATTCCGAATGAAGGGAGTATATGAAAGTGCCGCTGCTCTTCTTGCTCCGAGGAGGCCGAGCATTGCTGGCATGGGACGCCGGCCGGGCCTGGAGCAATACGAGACTACGCGTGGGGTGCGCTCGTGAGGCTCGTCCACTAGCACTGGCCGTACGGGAGGAACTTGTTCCGCGGCTTTCCCGTAGCCAACTCGTTGGTCACGTCCATTTAACCATCCATCGATCCATGCAAATATAAACCATGCATGCACGTGTGTTCTGAAATCCAAGTTCAGTCAACAATCCCAGCGTCTCCGTGTCACGTCCTTCGACCCCCTCCTAAAAAGGCATCAAGGTTAAAAACGATAGGGATCAAAGAGTATAGGATACAGACTTCAGGATTTGAACATGAGAATTCGTTTACGACTACCTCTATAATCTCAAGGTTTAAATTGGACTTCTCGAAAATTCAATATGGCTCGTACTTGCATGTGGTACCATTATCTGAGTCATCGGTACACCTAGAGATCGCAGCACACAGTCGTATCGAGTGATGCATTGCGGTCGAAGGCATCAACATTGAGCAGTGTTTCAGTCGTTTGTCCGTTGTCAATTACTGAAGTGACCAACAATGGTCTTCTACGGTCTTCCCCGTCGCAATTTTTCCTGGACCGGAGTCACGTGCAAGCAGGTCCGCTCCATCGCAATTAATCTCTCCCCACACCTACCCCGCACATACATTTCCCCCTTCCCTGACCCCCTTCACCCCTCGCACTGTTCTTGCATGAATTCAGGAGCGAACCATACCAAGCCGAAGGTCACAACACAGAGCTCGGCAAACTGAAAGACCTTCAAATTTGGAATGCATGAAGAACCGCACCTGACCGTGCGCACGACTCGTGACAGTGTTAGACCCCAATTAAATCTATAAGTAAATATTTTAAGCAAAAAATCTGTAAGTAAATGGTTGCCAGCTAACTAGACGACAGCAACTGGCCATTAATTTTTAAGGACAGTATAACCGAGCCTAAAGCGAGCCCTCACAGCGATTTGCATTTTTAGCCATCCGTTTTCCCGATCTGAACATTGAAGGCCGTCCGATCTCCGTTAGCACCCCATCTCTCGCTCAATGGGCCTGCTGTCCTAGAGGGACGCTACTCCGATAGAAAAATTGGTGCGTTCTTGTTGATTGGGCCTTATCGGCAGGAAAGCCCGTCTCAGTCTCACGAATCCCTCATCAAAGAAAAAAAAATCAGCGCGACGTTTTTCCTCACCCATCCACGACCCTGGCCACGCCCGTCGTCATCCCACCGCCGCCGCCTCCAACGCCATAATCAGCTTCCGTTGGTCATTCCCATTCTTCTACGCCGGTGGGATCTTGCCTTCCTCCATAACCTTGCATCTCGCCGCTGCCCTACCCATCGCAGCCCCAGTTCCCAACGCCGGCACGATGGCGGCCGCCTCCAGGTCGCAGCTGCTCGAAGGTAGGTGGGCCGCTTCGAGGTCTCTGCTGCTCCAAGATCCTCCTCGATGCCCTTGCTGGCCCAACAAACAGTTCGTCGGCGCCCTCTTGCCCTCCACGTTGCTGGCCGCCCGCATTCTCTCTCCACGTTCGAGAAATCCTGACAACTCTGGAGGTGGTGGTGGCCGGCGGCGACGCACCTAGACTTTCCCACTAGGGCGATACTAGGAGGTGGCTTTCATCCCACACGCACAACACGGCGACCGACAGTGCCTCTCAAGCTCTTCATTGGATCGTTATCACCTCGAATCGGCTCCATAACCATATCACTGTTGGCTGGGGATTTAGAGTACACTTTAGAGTATTGGATTTATGGGTTTGTTTGTGAATCGTTTTGTTTCAAAAAGCAACTGTGCGCCGCTGTGGATTTGTGGATTTATACATTGACAATCTACATCAATTATGACTTTCAGATAAAGAGGCAGAAAATTTTGGATGCCAAGAGGTGCAGGCCGGGTGATGCAGAGAAAAAGGTGTCAGCGGTGAAGCTAACGGCGGATTGAAGGATTTCAAACACAAGAAGCGTGAGGGAAAGAATACCAAGCATGTGCAGCCACGCTAAGGGCATCTCCAGCAAGGCCCCAGGAAGGCCTCCAAGGCGTTTCGCCGCGGCCAAAAACGCCCAACAAGTCCCCTCAGAGCCCGATTACCGGCTTAGGCCGAAAACAGCGCCGCAGACCCAGCCCAACACGACGCACTGGGCGGGCGGGCGCCCGCGAACTGTTTTGGCGCGAAAAAGGCGCTGGCCCGGCGTCGCCGACACGGCTCTCTTCTCGCCCTTCGTCGCCTCATCGCCTCGTTCCCTCTCCTCTCCTCTCTTCGCCGTCTCCGGCCACACCCATGGCCGAAGCGCTTCCAGCGACGGCGCTGGGCGGCGAACGGCTTCGCCGCCGTCATCTTCATGAAGACGAGGCTCGCCTCCTTTACGAGGCCGAGTACCCGTCCCGCCGGACATGCGGGTGCCCGGGCGTGGAGGATCAGCGCGGCGGCGTGCGGTGCCCCGATACCACCGGAGTGGCGCGGCATGCGGAGATCGCGACGATCCGCCGAACTGCAGCGCTTGGCGAGGAGGGCCACAGACATCCCCGACAGCCCGCCTGGGACCAGACTTCCGCCGCCGTCCGCCAAAGACTCGAGGCCACCAACGGCGCCGAGCCCTCCGGCAGCTCAACGCCGCGGCCGGCGTCGGTGGGCGGGCGTGCCGGCACACGTTGAGGCCGCCTCGAGTATCGAGGGCGGCAACACGCCGCGCCGAGTACCCGCGCCCCTTCCTTCTCACGCCGGGAAGCTCCTCGACCCCGAGGCGCATGGAGACCGGGGTCCTCCTCCGCCCGTGCTCGCTTCGCCCCTCGCCCGTCAGCCGGAGCCCTGTGGCGCGCGGTCAGCGCAAGCACCCGCAGCTCCGGCGTCCGCAACGGCGCCAACGCCTCTCCACCCACCGCCGCCTCGTCCTCGCCGAGCCCCAAGCCGGAGCCGGCTTGCCCGCTGAGTACGAGGAGGTAGCCCAGCGGCATCTCCGACGAGGACGCTTATGCGGTGGGCGCGGGACGACTACCTCCGCGACGAGATGGTCCGCAGCGCTGGCCTCGAGGAGATCGCCGCCGCAAGCGCGGGCGCGAGGACAAGCATGCGTCGTGGTCTCGACAATGACGACGACGACGCCACCCCGGACCGTCCAACCCGCCGCGCCAACCGGGGGAGGGATGCAGCAGGGACAGCGGAGGCGTAGGCGGGGGCGGCGGCGACGACGATGACGATGACAACGACGGCGGTGACTACACGCGGTTCTACAGCCTCCTCGGCATGTAGAACCGTGTGGGCGGGCGGCGAGGCGGGCGGCGAGGGAGACGGCGGGGGTAGCCCGCGGTAGTTTTTTTTCTTTTTTTGTAAAATATGTTTAAGTTTGAACGAACTCGCCGATGTTTGCGTTAAATTTGAGTCGTTTTTGCGCCGTATTTGCCTTTTTTTGACTAATCAGTGGCGCCCTTGTTGGGAGGCATCACGCCTCAAGCAGACGGTTTAGCGGCAAGGCCCTCGGGCGATTTTTTGCCCCTCCTAGAGGCCAACGGCTGGAGATGCCCTAAGGACCACATCCATGTCTTATTCGAAATGATCATTAAGGAAATTGTCCAGTGTGACCGATGCACACTGCCCAGACCAGTCATTACTGAAAATTGTACCACCAGAGGAGATTACAGAGCTCCTTTACGGGCTATGGAAGTAGCATTCTGTTTTGCCTTTGCCTTTTGCTTCAGGTAAATATTGTTGAGCTCTTTCGTTTCCTGATAATCAAGCCAGCAATTGTTGGCATTTTCATTTTGATAATGCTGACTCAACAACATTTATTGTTCAGATGCTATTGTTTCGTCGTTTCATTTCCAAGTACACGGACCCAAATCATACAAGCATTATATGAGCTCGTTCATAAAATTTATAGATTTCCTGTAATTCCTATGTTTTGTCATGTTCCGCATAATTTGGATACTTCTAAAGTTTAAACTCCATTTGCTAAGATTCGTTATTTTTTGCATGATTCAGACCGATGATGAATGATTTGGATGTATAATCGATCTTGATATTGTTTGTACCTGCTACTATTTTCGGCGTCATTCTATCGAATTCATCCATGTGAAACCCCGAACCCTTACTTCCCGCAAAAAAAAAACCCTTACAACTAGGAATAGAGTGGTATGGAAAAGAAGGTTTGGAATGATTTTACTATGTAATTGGTCATCAATTTCTTCAAATTTCTTTTTTCAGTTGGAAAATTTCGACCAGTTAAATAAACTATCAGTCTTTATGAAATAGCACATCAGTTTCCACCTAATCAGTGATGCCTCATTTTTTTTTCTCTGATCAGATTAGAGTAATGTGTTTTAGTTATGAGGTTCATGCAAGAAAGATATGTGTGCAATACGTCATGGTGGAAAAACAGGCTTCCGTCCAGCCCCATAAGTCGCGGGTTGTAGGAACTGCTGATTAATGGGACCTTTAGTCATGTTCTCGAGGTGAACCGCGACCAAAGGCCTGGGCCTGTGGCGCTGTGCCAGTCAAGACGTGAGGTTTTAGTCGCGGTTGGCCAGACAACCGCGACTAAAGGTTTTCGGCACCTTTTAGTCACGGTTTGTCGTGCCAACCGCAACTAAAGCCCCTCCCTATATATACCCATCCAGCAGCCAACACTTAGCCATTTGGAGCCATTCTCTTCACAAGTGGGTGTAGGTTTGCTTTTGGTTCCTCTTATGCACATAAGGTGTTTGATGAAATGCCCCAAGAGCATGAAACAAACATGACATGAAGTGTTGGAGCCACACTCCTCGATCGCATGTTAGCAACTTGATGAACCTTTGATGTGTCATTGATAAAATATGCATGTGTGTAGTTCATTGTTTAATTTATATTGTTTGTAGCTAGTTAGTTTAACAAATGCATGATGGTTAATTATATATTTTATATTATAATAATGCAGATGAATCGGCAATGGATGTACGGTAACCGACTCTCGGCGAGTTCACTACGGGTTTGAAAGATTTCCTCGTAGTGGCTAATGCGAATAAGCGGGGGTTTTGTTATCTCGTCCATGTGTTATCTCAGAAGAATCGAAGGGTTACTCTTCCTCAAGAGATGTTCACATGCATCTGCTTGTAAGGGTTTCATGCCAAGCTATAATTGTTGGACCAAGCATGGAGAAAGAGGGTTATAATGGAAGAAGATGAAGAAGGGATGATTTCATCGATGAAAGCTATCTTGCTCATTTCGTGATACTTTCATGGAGGATGTGAAGGTGAAGGGAAGGTGAAGAAGAGGCACGGATGATCCCGCTGATGATCTTGGTCGGACCATTGCCGATGCACGGAGACGCTGCTAAACCGAAAAGGAGAGGGAGAATTTGGATCGCATGTTAGAGGATCACAGAAAGGCGCTGTACCCGGATGTGATGATGGTCTGAAAAAGCTGGGCTGCACATCGGATTTGCTGAAATGGAAGGCAGAGGCAGGTGTAGCTGACTCGCATTTGAAAACTTGCTGAAAATGTTGAAGAATATGTTTCCAAAGGATAACGAGTTGCCCGCCAAGACGTCTGAAGCAAAGAAGGTTGTCGCCCTCTAGGTTTAGAGGTTCAAGATACATGCATGCATCAACGATCGCATCCTCTACCGCGTGAATACGAGAATTTGAATGAATGCCCGGTATGCACCGCATTGCGCTATAAGATCGAGGCGATGACCCCGGTGACGATGTTGAGGGCCGAAACCCGTGAAGAGGGTTCCGCCAAGGTGATGTGGTATGCTCCTATAATACCACGGTTGAAACGTCTGCTCAGAACAAAGAGCATGCCAAGTTGTTGCGATGGCACAAAGAGGACCGTAAGTCGGACGGGAGTTGAGACACACCGCAGATGGAACGCAATGGAGAAAGATCGATGATGGTTCAAAGATTTTGCAGGCCGACGCAAGGAACATAAGATTTGCTCGGCACGGATGGCATGAATCCTTTTGGCGAGCGTAGCTCCAGCCATAGCACTGCCCGTGACTCTATGCATCTACAACCTTCCTCCTTGGTTGTGCATGAAGCGGAAGTTCATTATGATGCCGTGCTCATCCAAGGTCGAAGCAACCCGGCAACGACATCGATGTGTACCTAAGGCCATTAGTTGATGAACTTTACAGCTGTGGGTGGTGTCCGTGTGTGGGATGAGCACAAACAAGAGGAATTTGACCACGAGCGTTGCTTTTCAGAACCATCAACGCTTGGCCTGCTCTTAGTAACCTTTCGGGACTGTCAAATAAGGGATACAATGCATGCACGCACCGCTTACATGAGACCGAAAGTGTACATTTGCCAAATTGTAAGAAGAACGTGTACCTTGGGCATCGCCGATTTCTTCCAAAATTCATCCAAGAAGAAAGAAAGGCAAGCATTACAACGGCAAGGCAGATCACCGGTCGAAGCTCGCGGAACGACCGGTGCTTTGAGGTATTTGATATGGTCAAGGATTTGAAAGTCATCTTTGGAAAGGGTCCCGCGGACAATCAGTTCGAAGGGAGCCGACGGCACGCAGCCATGTGGAAGAAGAAATCTATATTCGGGAGCTAGAATATTGAAAGTCCTAGATGTCCGCTCTGCAATCGACGTGATGCACGTTACGAAGAATATTTGCGTGAACCTCCTAAGCTTCTTGGCGCGTATGGGAAGACAAATGATACAAAGGAAGCACGCAGTACCAAAGAACGCTTGAAAGACCACGATGACCGCATCCGGAATGGTTTCAAGGTCGTGCCAGCTACGCTCGACCAAAGAAGAGAAGGTCATCTTTTTGAATGCCCGAGCAGTATGAAGGTCCCGTCTGGATTCTCGCCCAATATAAAGGGAATAATAAACATGGCGGAGAAAAAGTTCCAAAACCTGAAGTCTCACGACCGCCACGTGATTATGACGCAATTGCTTCCGATTGCTTTGAGGGGCTCCTGCGGAAAATGTTCGAGTAGCCATTGTGAAGCTATGTGCATTCCTCAATGCAATCTCTCGAAGGTAATCAATCCGAAGTTCTACCACGGTTACGTAACGATGTGATCCAATGTCTTGTCAGTTTCGAGTTGGTGTTCCCGCCATCCTTCTTCAATATTATGACGCACCTCCTGGTTCACCTAGTCGAAGAGATTTTCGTTCTCGGTCCTGTATTTCTACACAATATGTTCCCTTCGAGAGGTTCATGGGAGTATTAAAGAAATATGTTCAGAATCGTGCTAGGCTGAAGGAAGCATCGCCAAGGGCTATGGAAATGAGGAGGTAATTGAGTTTTGTGTTGACTTTGTTCCTGACCTTAAGCCGATTGGTCTTCCTCGATCGCGCACGAGGGGAGACTAAGTGGAAAAGGCACGATCGGAAGGAAATCAACGATATGTATGGACGGCCATTCTCCGATCAAGCACACCACACTGATCGACCAATTCCAGCTTGGTGGCTCCGCACTTTGAGAAACACAAGAATATTTTACGCTCGACAACCCGGGAAGCCTGAATCCTGGATTAGGAAGGCCCACATGGAGACTTTCGCAGTTGGTTGAGGAAACATTTAATGAATGACAATGATGTTGTAGATCAGCTGTACATGTTGGCCAAGACACCATCTTCGACTATAACGACTTTCCAAGGGTACGAGATAAATGGGAATACATTTTACACGATCGCCCAAGATAAAAAGAGCACCAACCAAAACAGTGGTGTCCGCTTTGATGCAGCAACCGAGAATGGGCATCAGGTCACATATTATGGTTACATAGAGGAGATATGGGAACTTGACTATGGACCTCCTTTAAGGTCCATTTGTTCCGGTGCAAATGGTTCAAGCTAACAGGAGGTGGGGTAAAGGTGGACCAGCAATACGGAATGACAATGGTGGATTTCAACAATCTTGGTTACCTTGACGAACCATTCGCCCTAGCGAAGATGTCGCCAGGTTTTCTATGTGAAGGACATGAGTAGCAAACCGAGGAAACGGAAAGATAAGAAAACGATCAAGACATCATGCGATGATTCAAAGCGCCACATTGTTCTTTCAGGGAAAAGAAACATCGTGGGAGTGGAGGACAAGATGACATGTCGGAAGATTATAATATGTTTGCTGAAATTCCGCCTTCAAAGTGAACACCCACCCAAGCATTAAGTTAAATGATGAGGATGCTCCATGGATACGGCACAATCGTAAGCAAGCAGGGACACAAGGGAAGAAATGATGTAATAATTTATTGTACCAAACTTTGTTGAATGGATCATGTGAATTATATTACCCGTGATGTGTTTGGTGTCCATTTTCAATGATTCGAGATACCACCGATGATACATGAAATTTGGAGTGATTTAGTCATACCCTGCCTAGGCGATAATATGCATACTGTAGTCTTCATAGCCGCCGCCGTCGTTGTACCGGTAGTCGCCGCCTTCTAAGTTGCCGCCGCCGTGCCGCCGCTGCTGCCGCCGCCGCCGCCGTCATTGTCGTCGGGCGGCGCCGTGGCTCGAATCGAGGGTAGCGCAGCGGGGATATCGCCGCCGTGATGTAGTCCATGACGCTCTGCAGAGTCCGCCATACCACCATAGCCGACGGCCGCCTCGTGGAAGTTCCTGTGAGGCGACCGCCCTCCTCATACTGGCGAGCGCCTCTCACGCCGATTGATGAAGAAGGCGCCCCAAGTATGCTGGTTATCGGGATGCCCGGGATTCATCCGCTGCTCCGGCGTGAGGTCGAGGTAGTAGTGGTTCGTGATGCCGCCGCCGCGCAGATACCACTCGAGGGACGGAGGGACTGCACGCCCGGCGCTTAGGCTCCAGCCGGTGGGGACGCTGTAGCCCGGTGGACAAGGGTAGTTCGAGGCGCAAAGCTCCTCCACCTGCTGGTAGGTTAGAGTGGGTGCGGTGGAAGCCATGAGAGAGTGATGAGAGATTGTAGAGATGTGATAATGCTGGCCAAGCCGGGCTACATATATGTAGTGAGAAATGGCGGAAAAATGGGAGCGGGAAGACAGGAGGCGGAAGAAAGTGGCGGAAGAAAGAGGCGGAAGACAGGGAAGAAATGGCGGAAGAAGAGGAATCAGAGTTGAATATCTAACCTTTAGTCCCGGCTGGTTGGTGCAACCGGACTAAAGGTTAGACAGACGCGTGGGTAGCGCATTTACATACTCGTCGGAGGAACAAGACAAAGCAGAAGCGGCGCCGTGCCTATAAAAGGAGCATCGATACACGCCAAGATAGAGGCGTGAAGAAATGGCGGAAGACATAGGCGGAAAGAATCAAGGGAAGATCGGCGGGAAGAACTTGTGGGAAGACAGAGGCGGCCGGAAGAACTTCTCTGAATTTTTGATATATTATTTGTATTTTAGAATTTTGAAATGAATTAGTTCTATTTTTCTGAATTTTTGATATATTATTTGTATTTTTAACATATTGAATTGAATTAGTTTTATTTTTGACATATTATTTGTATTTGCCTCGTAGGGTTTGGAGACGGTTCAGATACAAAGGACGAGAACTTTATATGCATTAAATTATGTATGGAAACTTGTTCAAAATTGTATATGGTCATCCGATGATATTGAATATATATTGTATATTCCTCTTGAATTTTTTTGGTTCTAATTTCAAATTTGTTTGAAATTGTACATTCATATGCATGTATGTAGTACCGTAGAATATGTGAAACTCCTTCAAAATTAAAATAAAGCACAAAAGAAATAAAACAATACAAATTAAACAGAAAACAATACAAATTAAAAAGAAAACAATACAAATTAAACAGAAAACAGGTTTGGGGGGCTAAAACCCTAAACTCATGGCGGTTTTTAGTCGCGGGTTGGCTGCACCAACCGCGACTAAAGGTGGGGCGCTGAACGCAAAACTCGCTAAAACCCTTTAGTCGCGGTTGGGCAGGCGACCATGACTAAAGGGCACCTTTAGTCATGGGTCTCGCCGCCAACCGCGACTAAAGGGGGGGCTATAAATACAAGGCTCCTCTCGCCGCCGCCGTTTCGCTTTGTTCGTCTCTGCCGCGCCCTCGACGCCCGCTCGCCGTCGCCTCGCCCGCCGCCCGCCGTCGCTTTCACTCTCGACGCCCGCCGTCGCCGCTTCGCTCGCCCACAAGGCAAGGCCGCCGGCCTCGGCATCGCTCATTGGATCGCCTCACTCGCTCTCCGTCCCCTCAAGACGGCGCCGCACCTCCTCGATCCGCGGCTGAACGAGGGCATGACCCCTGGCGCTCTGCCGCCGGGCGCCTGCTCAGTGCCGCCCTGCGCGCTTGCTGGCTCACGCCGACGCCGCCTGCCTCGTCACCGCCGCCTCCGCTCTCCTCGACACCATGGCGCCCGAGGCCGATGCCGCCCCATCGCCGCGCCGTCACCACACCTCCCCGATCGCTGCTCTTGGCGCCCAGCGCCGCCCACACGACCGGCCTCATTAGAAAAATGTTCATCAAACATTTGAAAAATGTTAAATGCGTAGAAAAGTGTTGCCATGTGTTAAAAATTGCTAATCTTGTATTTGAAAATTGTTAATCAAGCATCTGAAAATGTTAAATGTTTTATAGAAAAATGTTGACCATGTGTTAGAAAATGGTTAATCTTATATTTAAAAAATGTTAATCCAGCATTTGAAGAACGTTGAAAATGTGCAAAGAAAAAAGGTGTGCATGTATTAAAAATGCTAAATGTATATTGAAGAAATGTTAACCATGTATTCAAATAATAATAATAATGCATTTCAAAAATGTTAAATATGTATAGAACAAATGTTGACCATGTGTTAAAAATGTTAATCTTGTATTTGAAAAAATTATTCAAGCATTTGAAAAATGTTTAAAAGTCTGTATAGCTAAAATGTTGACCATGTATTAGAAATGTTAATTTTGTATTTTAAAATGCTGAAATATGTATAATTTTTTGATCATGTATTAAAAATGTTAAACTCATATATGAAAATGGTTAAACGTATTTAAAAAATATTCTTGATACAAAAGAAATGTAGAATGAAAACCAAAATAAAGAAAGAGGGAAAATGAAAACAATGAAATCCAAAAGGAAACTAAAGGAAAAATGAAAATGAAAAATAAAAGCAAAGAAACAAACGCAAAAAAATAGAAAACTATGAATACCGACAAAGAAACAAAGAAAACAAAAACTCGCTGAAAACTAAGAAGTAGACAAAAACCAAAGGAAAAAGAAGGAAAATTTGAAAAAAGGAAAATGGATAAAACCATGAAAGAAACAAAGAGAAACCAAAAGAAAACGAAAAAACAAGATATAGCAACAAAAAAAGAATACCAAAAACCAAGAAAAAGAAAAACCAAACAAATCACAAAAAAGAAACAAAAAAACGAAGAAATAAAAACAACTCCGGGCTTTCATCCTAAATTAGGAAGCGCCTCATTTAGTTCCATGACCCCAACAGTTGCGCAATGGCTAACAACACCCTCAACTACGGAGGCGACCTAGGATCATATCCTCGCATGCCCTATTTTTTTTCTTCCTTTTTCTCCCGTTTTAGTACTGCTACTGGGTCGACCCATTACTGTATTGTCTTCATGTGAGTGATCCTTCCATCTCGCGTAGAGCGAGATATAGTCGCCGCGCCGTCCCGAATGCACCGCCTCGCTCTTGTACGTGGTTCAGGTAGATGCATTGTTGGGCCTTCTTTTATGGGCCACGGGTGACGTTTCGCGATTGGCCTACACGAAAAATAAAAGCCGCTCGTTTTGATTAGTACCACCTTGCTTCATCTCTACTACTATTAAAAAAGCAAACATTATCTTCCGCCCGGGCGCCCATGCCTGCAACGCCCTTGCGCCCGTTAACCCACGTGGCCTCCTAGGCCACTTACCAGTGGGGCCCCCCCTGTTAAAAAAAAGAACAAAAAGAAATATGTATAAATAAAAATTAAAAATGATAATAATTAAAAGTAATTAATTAATTAATTAACTTAATTAATCCTGTTAATTAACCTAATTAACTTATTAACTAATTAAACTGTTAATTAGTGTTTAATTAACCTAATTAATTTTTTTTACCAAACATTGACAAATGTTTAATTGCTTGCAAAGTTTCTTCACAAAATGACATTCGTGAAGACGTGGTTGTCTGTTGTCCTCGCCTCCCTCTCCGTGTGTGTTGTCTCGCCTCCCTCTCCGTGACGCCGCTGTCTGCCGCCCTGCCTCAAGGCTCATCGCGACACCCTCTCCCACCCCTTCTCGCCTCCTCCTTTTGCCACCGCCTTTCGCCACCGCCACCGCCCCGCCCCTTCTTCACTTAATTAATTTGTTTTTACTACATGTTTTCAGGGTGACATAATGGCGGACGATAGAGCTGACCCGATTATGGACAACTATGATCCGGACGGTGAAGCACATATGTTCGCATCATAAACGGCGATATTCTATATGTGCCGACCGGAGAAGAAGAAGATGATATCTCTTCTTATCTGAACCTTAACGGTGAAGATGAAGGGCACCGTCGGCAAGATGATGTTAACAAACGCCGATAAACGACGCGATCTTCAAATGGAAGTAGCAACCACCTCCGCGCCGAGGTATATATATACATTGAGCCTCCGTGATACAAACTAACTGATTTGAATAAATATGTGTGTACTAACGCGCGCGACTCTCTTTCTTATTTTAGCCCTCGGCGGATCGTCAAACAATCGAGTACGCCGTCAAAGCGTGGCGCAACCAAGACGATGAAACAAGGAGAAACATGCACCATCGAGGTTGTCGACAAGGCAACCGGCAGGTCGGCTGGAGCCCCGCAAGAACGCCACCAAGTTTGTCACCAATGCGGAGCCATTGTTAGAGACAACGCCTCGATCACCGCCCAGAGTGGAATGAGCCAAAGAAGGCACGAATTGATGGTTTCACTTTTGTCGATAAGAGAACAAAAAAGATTGCTTCAAGAAGCTTATGGAACATTTCGCTCTACCTCCGAATACAACAAATTCGATGAGGAGGGTAACAAGATTGAGGAAAACAAGGAGAGGAGGAGGCTAGTCAAACAGTTCGCTCTTCATAAGATGGCCGACGATTCGGAAATTCAAGCAAAATCTAGCCCGTGACTTTGTCAAGCAGAACAAGACTCCGGATTTCAAAGGACAATATGAGAAACTGAAACATGATTGGCCAGAATTTGTGAAGCAAAAGAAATCGGAGCAGTTCATTCAAATATCGAAAAAAATAAGGAAAATGCGGCTAAGAAGGAGTACAATCATGTTATGGGGCCAGGAGGGTATCGCATTTGGGTGCCTAGGTTGGAGAAGATGGAGAACGAGCTGAGGCGCGAGGAATCCGCCCAGTACGGAGGATGGGACCCAAGGGCCAAAAGCTGGTGGTACGGGCATGGGGAACGCTGAACCCGGAGACAGGGAGTGTGTTTACCGGGCAAATTAATTAAACCCACCCAAGCCCTTATTGACGCAATGAAGGATGCTCAACAGGGAAGATCAAGTTCAACAGAGAGAACGACGCTACGACAAAAGCCCTCAGAATCCTGAACACGGAGGACGTGTACGAGGCATGGGGCACATTCCGTGGAAAATAGGGTTCCCCGAACGATGACCCGCATTTGTTCTGTAAGCCGTAAGAGAAAGATGGATCGGGAAGCGATGTTGTGGCGCGGTTGGCATCGGAAATGGATGTGATGAAGAAAACCATGAGTGTACTAGTAGCGAAAGAGATGCAGCTCGGTGCAGCATGAAGATCATCCAGCGGATCTCGGAAGCCAGCAGCGGAGAAGCAGCGTGGCTTCCACGGAGGCCCCACCGGCTGGTGCAGATGCACCGACGATCGAAATTACTGCACCGGAGCCTCGGTGGTCGAAATTACTGCACCGGAGCCTCGGTGGTCGAAATTACTGCACCGGAGCCTCCTCGCTACCCGTGGGCGATATAAAGGAGATGAAAGAATGTCATCAGATTATCCTATCGGGAACATGTCCATGAAGGTAGCCATCGGCAGTGCTTTACCATGTTTACTCGAGCACTCCACCACAACAACCCCATTCAAGATGGCTATGCTCGTGTCACGGTGGAGGACATAGTCCAAGGGTTTGAGGACCGGAGATTGACATTGCTACACTCAAGGGGAGAAAAGACTTGAGATGTCAAGCGCCATTTCATTCTATGGCAAAAGAAGTTTATCAAGTTTCGTGTGAGGCGCCAAGGACAACAAGTCCACCCCCTACGGTGGTGGTGGTGGCGGTGGCGGTGGTGGTGGTGGTGGTGGTGGTGGCGGTTCACCCACACCTCCGCCACGCCGGCCACGACGCCGCCCCAGTCCACAACGTCCGGCGGGTGATCAGCCGCCGCACCCGATCCTCGTCCGCGGGTGATCGACGCCGCCCTAATCCACCTCCGCAAAGAGGCGTAAGCAGTCCTGGATTATTAACCCGGACCCTTATGTACCTAAGACCACAAAGGTACGGAGCCATCATCAAGCCTCTCCCCACAAGGCCTTGGGAACGAGTGCCGAGGAAGTCGACGCTGCCGCTGCTGCTGATTTGGAGAAATGGAAGGCGGACTGCAAGAAGAAAAGAGAGCCCGAGCCCAAGCCAGATTTTCGATGAGCAAAAGAAGTGGGCTAAGTCATTTTTGAGCACACCGTCCCAAGTCACAAGAATCTGCTCGACGACTATGCACGTGAACTTGCAGCAGGCACTCATGTTCAAGGAGAACAAAGAGCGGAGAAGGCGAAAGTAAAAAAGCGGAAACAAGTTGCCCAGCTCGGGAACAAAGTAAACAATCGATTGCCCGCTTATAGTGGAAGCCTTCGTCCGGATGACCCCGAGATCATACAAGCTGCGGCAACACAGGATTGATCTGAACGAAAAGCGAGAACAAGCGCCAACTTAGGTATTACTCTTCGTGAACTGTTAGGCCTTGATGAGGCGCCATGAAGGAGGTAGTAATTACATATGTCAAGAATGGGCCTCTCGTCGAGCCTGCGCAGAGAAAAGGATCTACCTCCACAAATGAAAGGTCCGCTGAAATGGTACAAGGGTTACATAAAAATAAAAACGCCAAAGAATATATTTATGCGGAAGTTAGACATGAGCATCACTTCAAACATTACTATGTACAAATTGAACTGAGTGAATTGTTCCAGCTTTTCAATCTGCATGAGCTCGACAAATCTATCATCGGTTGCTACGCTCGTAAGTGATTTATTAATTTCTACCCCATCTCGCTCATATTGCCTGCACTATATATATGTCCTAACTATATTGTTGTGTCCGCTATTATACATGCAGAATGAAGATTAAGGAATGCAGAGTAAGGAACATCCATGATGTTGGGTTCATTGACCCACACATCGTTAATGGACATGTGTTGGAGCGCCACCCCGCCGACGTGGAGGCAGACTGTGGCAGTTTCTTACAAAGCAGGAACTCAAAAGTGATATTCTATTTCCTTACCATTTTGAGTGAGTGTTTCTGTCTTGAGCACATTCTCTTTTGTTTACTCCATGCATGGTATGTGGCGGCTAATCGATGAGTTATGCATGACGTCTTGTGCATGTATCGTGTCCGCAGGTTCCTTTGGATTCTGCTAGTAATTAAAGTTAACACCTCGTAATGTCTCGCCCACGACTCTCGAATATGGATCCAAAGCTTTGGGGCGGCATGAGAAGAATGCTGCAGAAGTAATTATTTTCATTCATTTGCGCCTATATCGATCGGCCTATTTCGCTCATTTCCTAATATCAAGTAACTAATAACTCTCTTGTTCATTTAATTTTCTTTGCCTCGTAGGGTTTGGAGACGGTTCAGAGATACAAAGGTCGGTGAATTCAAAAAGAGCTAGAATTCAAAAGGTCAAAGGCTAAGAATGCTGGGATATTCAGCCACCGGAGACCAATCTATGTGGATACTATGTTCGTGAGATGATCCGAGATACACCTCCGAGCGGGTTCCGAGTGATACCAATGCTCAGAGGAATAACCTCCGTGGACGCTTAGTCCGTAAGCTCGCTTCCGACCACTTCAAGAGGAACTAGCTGGATGGTTCAGCAGGAAGTCCTCCATCCTAAAGGAGAACACTATTACGAGGACGAGAACTTTATATGGATTAAATCATGTATGAAAACTTGTTCAAAATTGTATATGGTCATCCGATGATATTGAATATATATTGTATATTCCTCTTGAATTATTTTTGGTTCTAATTTCAAATTTATTTAAAATTGTACATTCATATGCATGTATGTAGTACCGTAGAATATATGAAACTCCTTCAAAATTAAAATAAAGCACAAAAGAAATAAAACAATACAAATTAAACAGAAAACAGGTTTAGGGAGGGGCTAAAACCCTAAACCTGTGGCGGCCTTTAGTCATGGTTGGCCGAAGAACGCGACTAAAGGTCCTCCCCTGACGGTCAGCCTGGCGCCCACGTGGACGGGCCGTTAGTCGCGGTTCTTAGCAGCCGCGACTAAAGGTGGGGGCTTTAGTCGCTTATTTGGTTGCGGTTGCGCAACCGCGACTAATGGCAGTTGCGAACCGCGACCAAAGGCCTTTTTTCCACCAGTGTTCAAAAGTGATATGAAGGTTATCACTAGGAAATCTGAAATAATAAGGTTCCAGTTGCATGTCATGACGTACAGTCTCAAATTAGGTATAGACACAGTATGCTACAAATCATCTTAGTTTATAAATTTCCCACTTGCTGTTTCTACGCATAGTGGGGAAGAGGAGCTGATTGCAGTCTACTAACATCATTCTTTGCTGCCAAAGTTCGTGTCCCACAGCTGGATATTATCACATTTTTCTAAGGAAAGGATCACTTACCCATGTATATTTGGTATCCATATAATTTGGGTTATTTGGAATCAATTACAACAAGTATGGCATATTCTTCTAGGCGATCAGATTTTTTTCACAAGACACGGCGCAAATGGGGAAATTTTGTGGACGCTGAAGATGCTTGTTATTTTTCTATCCCGGGGGCTTCCTGATGATCTTTGTTGCCATTCATGGTAAAATTCCCGCTATTCATGCTACTGCGTATAATTTTCTTTCTAGCTACGCCCTTTTCATCATTATTATGCAAAATCTGGACCTACTCAGGAAAGGGCGCATTTAACTAAAATAAGTAGTTTTTCTGTGCAATTTCCCCCGTGGCGAAGCTCCAAACTCGCGTTCTCCACTTCCCCCGACGACGCTCGCCTCCCGCTCTCCCCCGTTCCCGATCGTTCGCTCCTCCCCCTTCAGGCCGTTTATTGCGGCCTTCGGGTCCTCGGGACTCCGGTTCCTCTCGTCCCAGCGGGATCCTCCAGCCCTCGTGCCGGTCCTGCGCCGGCGGCGGCGGCGGCGACAGCCCCTGGAAGGGAAACCCTTCGGGCGCCCTTGCCCCCCTCCCCCTGCCCATGGACTGGGCGCTGGAGCACTGGGCTGCTGGGCCCAGCCCGCCCTGTCCATTGGCCCAGTGCGGCCGGGCCGGCTGGCTCCACCTTCTCCCTGGGCCGGCCCAATCCCGCTGGGCCGCTGGCGTACCCTAGGCCCAGGTCATCGCTCTCATCAGTTTGGCTCCTGTGCGGCCTTCCGCTCCCTCCTCCCCCCAGCGCCGCCACTTCCCCTCGTTCCCAGCTCCCGATCCTCCTCGGCGCGCCCTCGTCTACCTCGGCCCCAGCCCCCTCCGTTCCCCGCCCGGCCGGCCTGATCCCTCCTCCCCCGCCTCCTCCCCCCCCACCTTCCCCTCCCCAGCCGCGACTCCCCATGCCGCGCGACTGGGAAGATGGGACGACCCGCGCCAAGCGCAAGGCCGACGAGCTCCACCGCGACAGTTCCCGTCCCTCTCCGGACGCCCTCCGGCGGGAGGAGGAGCTTCGGCGGGAGCTCCGTGAGCTCCGGGAAGGCCGCCGCCCGAGCGCAGGGAGGGTCGGGCCGCTCTCGCCGCCTAGGCCGGCCGCCTGGGACTGGCGGGCGCGCCAAGGTCCCCGCCCCGCCCCTTGCCGTGGACGCCCTCGCCCCCGGTCGTCTCGCCCCGTCTCCCAGCGCCGGGACGGGATCCTCCCAACCCCGGCTTCCCGTCGCTACGTGCCTCCTCATGCCGCCGCCCCCATGACCTTGACTTCTGCTCCTGCCTCTGGTGGTGGCGCCGCTCGCGGCCGTGCTGGGCCGGCCAAGAAGAAGAAGCGTCGGGGTGCTCGCGGCGCTCCGCCTGTGCCCCCCCTCGACGGCCCCGGGGTCTTCCGCCCTGCCCGGGCCCGTTTCTGGTCTCCCTCACCCTCCCTGCTTCAACTGCGGGGTGGGGGGACATTTGCAGGTCAACTGTGTCAATCCCCAGTGCTGCTACCTCTGCAAGGATCCAGGCCACCCCGCCCTCCTTTGCCTGGATAGACCGGTGGTGTCGGAGCTCATGGTGTACGGGCATGGTATCGAGGGGTTGGGCTTCTTCCACCTCGAGGTCCCCGACATCCCGCCGCCCTCTCCCTCCCTCCAGGCGGTCGTCACGGTCGTCGACGGGGTGGCATCCCCGGAGATGATTGAGGCCGAGCTCAACCACCTCTACCGCCGCCAGTGGGACTGGGTGGTCACCCCATCGCCGGCCCCACATCTTCACCGTCGTCTTCCCCGACTCCGTCAGCTACGGCTACGCGACTCACAGTGGCCGGATCACGCTCGCCCTCAACCAGCTAGTTGTCGACATCTCCGAGCCGGTCCTCGACGCTCAGGCCGTGGCCGTCCTTGATATCGCTTGGATCCTTGTCTCCGGCCTCCCCGACATTGCGCGGCCCGAGCTCGTCATCCGCCAGATGTCCCGCCTCTTGGGCAAGGTGGTGGTGGTCGATGAGCTCTCTCTGCGCAAGGAGGAGGTCTGGGTCAAGGTCAAGTGCCTCGACTCCTCCAAGCTTCACACCTTCGTCCGTGTTTTCTTTAACGACCAGGGCTTCGACCTCAGGATCGCCCCCGAGCACCCGAACCACGCCGGTCGCCCCCGCTCCTTCGACGCCGGCCTCCCCAGCGGCGACCCGGGGACCGATGGGGACTACCACGGCCATCACCGTGTGCGCTCCCACCACTCGGATGACGAGGGGGGTTCGGAGGACTCCCGCTCCCCGTCCCCTTCGCCCCCTCATCCTGCCGCAGGGAGCAAGGGCCGCCAGGCCGCGCCCAGCCTACCCCTTGGCGGCCCCTCGGACTCTCTGGCGACCTCCTCCAAGGCGAGTGACATCTCCAGCGTTGGCCTGGTTGTCTGCCCGGCTTCGTCCCCGCGCTCTCCCTCCTCGTCTACTCCCGTCGCGCGAGGCTCGGCGGCTCCGACTCCAGGATTGCTCCCGCCTGCTTCTGTGGGGGATGCGCCCCCCGTGGTGGACCCCGCCCCTCCAGCCTCTCCTCCCGTCGTTGCCGCTCCCTTCCCGCCCGAGGAGTCGCCCCCGTCGCCGCTCCCCCGGGCGACCTCTGCTGAGGGCGGTGAGGGGCCCCCTCCACCGATGCTGCTCCCACCCGTGTCTTCGTCCCCAACTCCGCTCCTCCTCGGCTGCGCCAGGCATGCGCCTCAGGCTTCTCCCGCGGCGGCCGTGTCCGTGGATGGGGAGGCCAGGGTCTCCACCCCCATGGCTGCCCAGCCCCCCCTCCTCGGTCCGCCGCCTACTCTCGTCGCGGCCGGACGACCTCCTCCCCGGTGATCGCTTCCTGCCGGAGTGCTCGGCTGGATGCTGCTCACTCCGAGGGCAGTCCGGCTCTGCCCATCCCCGAGCGGGCGGCGCTCCGCGCTGCTGCTCGGAACCTGGAGCCAGGTACGCCTTCCGTTCCCCCTTCAGCTTCGTCGTGCTCCTTTACTGCGCTTGAGGTTATTCCTCTAGGCAACCTCGCTAAGGTTGCCTCTGACTCCGCGATCATTTTTAGGGGGGAAGCTGGTCCCCCTTTAGTCCAGATCGCAGCTATTCGAGCTCGCGAGATTCTTGACGGGAGGCTAGCGGAGGCCCGCGCGGCCTTCCTCCTGCCACCCGTCCCTCCTGCGGCTGGCGTGACCCCTCCCCTGCCCGCGTCGCGACTGACGGCTCCTCCACCACCGCCGGTGGGTGAGGAGATCTGTGGCCGCACCCGCTCCCGCACGGTGGCTCTCCGTGCGCAAAGCGCCTCTCGTGTCCTGGGGTCAAGCAGCCCCCCTATGGCGCCTTAATGCGTGCTCTGTTCTGGAACATCCGCGGTTTCGGCCATGATGGTCGACGCCGCCAACTCGTGGAGTACATGCGAGAGGAACACATTGACATAGTTGCCATTCAAGAAACCCTGCGTCTCGATTTCTCGCTCCCTGAGCTTGACCGTCTGAGCTCTCACCTCTTCGCGTGGCATTGGCTCCCTTCTAGTGGGAGCGCAGGCCACTCGGGTGGCATCTTTTTAGGTGTGAAGGATGCCACATTTAAGGTGGGTAGCATGGATCGAGGGGAGTTCTTTGTGAGCATGGAGCTGTTTGAGAAATCTCTCAACTTCAAGTGGTAGGTCATCATCGTCTACGGGCCAGCCGACCATAGTAGGTCGGCTGCCTTCCTCGAGGAGCTCCACCGGAAGATCTCAGCAGCCTGCCTTCCGGTGGTAGTGGGAGGCGATTTTAACCTCCTGCGCGTAGCAGAAGACAAGAGCAATGATAATGTCTGCTTTGCGCGAATGCAAATGTTCAATGACTTCATTGCTGACCCGGGCTCCGCTAGATCGATAGGATTGGTGCCAGGTTCACCTGGACCAACAGGCAAGCCTCCCCGACCCAGTCCATCCTGGACCGGGTTCTAGTGTCCCCAGATTGGGACCTCCGCTGCCCCTTAGCCTCCCTTCGTGCCATCACGCGGATTGGCTCAGATCATGCCCCCTGCTTCTCTCCTCTGCTGACGAGCGCCCGCCAATCTCCCCTCGATTCCGGTTTGAGACCTTCTGGCTCTCCCAGGCCGGGTTTATCGACGCCGTAGGTGCTCGATGGATCGAGGCCCGCGCCCACCCCCACCCCCACCCCCGTCCCCCTTCGGCCATTGATTCGTGGAACTTCTGTGCGAAATGCGGTCGGCAGTTCATGAAGGGTTGGGGTGTGAATCTGGGTCGCGACCTATGGAAGCGCAAGAAGTCATTGTTGTCGGCGATTCAGTCTCTTGACTTGCGTGCAGATGAGGTGGGTCTCTCTCCGGACGAGTGGCTCTCCCGCTATGACCTGGAAGACCAGCTCTCCGTGATCTACACCGATGAGGAGGCTTATTGGCGCCTCCGTGGTGCCCAGAAGTGGGTCTTGAAGGGCGATGCGAATACGGCATACTTCCAGGCCGTCGCCAATGGCCGCCGTAGACGCAACACCATCCCTCTTTTGTGGGATGGTGAGACTCTCCTTCAAGACCCCCGTGACATCCGGTCCCACGTCGATGGTTTCTATAGATCCTTATTCTCTGCCGCCCCTAGAAACGGCATCTCTCTCGCCCCTGATTGATGGTCTGGTGCCCAGTTGGTGTCTGTCTCGGAGAACGCTGCCCTTACGGCCCCCTTCTCCGAGCAGGAGGTTTGGGAGGCCATCAAGGGCATGAACCCTTCCTCAAGGCCGGACCGGATGGCCTCCGGTTAAATTTTTTCGCACCTTCCGAACGTGATTAAACCAGAGGTCATGGCCATCTTCGACGAGTTCTACGTTGGCTCCATCGATCTTGGGCGTCTCAATTTCGGGATCATCTCTCTCATCCCCAAGGTCCCTGGGGCGTCCGACATTCGCTAGTTTCGCCCGATCACGGTTATTAATGTGATCTTCCGAATCCTGGCTAAGGGGTACGCCAATAGGGTGACCCTGCTGGCCGACCGTGTGACTCACCCCAACCAGTCGAAATTCATTAAGGGCCGTTACATCTTGGATAGGGTCCTCGTCTGTAACGCCCTCGATGCGGCTATATCTCCCACGTGTCGAAGCACGACTTAGAGGCATAACCGCATTGAAAGCAATGTCGCAAGTGAGGTAATCTTCACACAACCCATGTAATACATAAGGGAAAGAGATACATAGTTGGCTTACAATCGCCACTTCACACAATACATGAGTAAAGCATTACATCATACAGATACAATCAAGGTCCGACTACGGAACCAAAATAAAAGAAGACTACCCCAAATGCTACGGATCCCGATCGTCCCAACTGGGCTCCACTCTCGATCAACTCAAACGAAACAACATAATGAACAAGGTCTTCATCGAGCTCCTCCTTGAGCTCGGTGCATCACCCGCACGGTTTCATCGGCACCGCAAACTGGTTTTGAAGTATCTGTGAGTCACGGGACTCAGCAATCTCACACCCGCGAGATCAAGACTATTTAAGCTTAAAGGTAGGACAGGGTAGTGAGGTGGAGCTGCAACAGTTTACTAGCATATCTGGTGGCTACAATCGCAAAAGAGAGCGAGAAGAGAAAGCAAGGCACGGTCGAACAACTATGATCAAGAAGTGATCCTGAAACTACTTACGCCAAACATAACTCCAACACCGTGTTCACTTCCCGGACTACGAGAAGAGACCGCCACGGTTACACACGCGTTGATGTGTTTTAATTAAGATCAACTTCGGTTTTCTACAACCGACATTAACAAATTCCCATCTGCCACATAACCGCGGGCACGGCTTTGAAAGATAATACCTGCGGGGTGTCCCAACTTAGCCCATGATAAGCTCTCGCGATCAACGAAGGATATTCCTTCTCCCGGAAGACCCGATCAGTCTCGAATCCGGCTACAAGACATTTCGACAAAGAATAAAACAAGACCAGCAAAGCCGCCGGATGTGCCGACAAATCCTGATAGGAGCTGCACATATCTCGTCTCGTGGCACACTCGGATGAGCAGTCTGTACAACTAAAACCAGACCTCAAGTTGCCTTGAGGGGCGCTGCACAGGGTTCTAGTTCGGCCAGCACTCAAGGAGCACTGGTCCGGGGGCTAAAATAAAGATGACCCTCGGGCCCGAAACCCAAGGGAAAAAGGGCATAGGTGAGGCAAATGGTAAAACCAATGTTGGGCCTTGCTGGAAAAGTCTTATTCAAAGCGAACTGTCAAGGGGTCCCATAAATCACCCGACGCGTCCAGGGACGCAAAATCCGGGAACATAATACCGATATGACGGAAACTAGGGCGGCAAGAGTGGAACAAAACACTGTGCATAAGGCCGAGCCTTCCACCCTTTACCAAGTATATAGGTGCATTAATTAAATAAGATATATTGTGATATCCCAACAAGTAAGCATGTTCCAACAAGGAACAACATCTCCATGTTCCAACAAGGAACAAACTTCATCTTCACCTGCAACTAACAACGCTATAAGAGGGGCTGAGCAAAGCGGTAACATAGCCAAACAACGGTTTGCTAGGAAAGGATGGTTAGAGGCTTGACCTGGCAATATGGGAGGCATGATAAGCAAGTGATAGGCATCGTAGCATAGGCATAGCAAAAGAGCGAGCAGCTAGCAAGCAAAGATAGAAGTGATTTCGAGGGTATGGTCATCTTGCCTGAAATCCCGCAAGGAAGAAGAACGAGTCCATGAAGAAGACAAACGGACGTAGTCGAACGAATCCTCACAACTCCGGAACGAAACCGAAGCTAACGAGAGAAGCAAACCGGAAAGAAGCAGACCACATAGTAAAACAACCATCACATAAACATGGCATGATGCACAATCAAGTAGGATGCATGTCCGGTTTAAATATGCATGGCATGGCAAAGTGCAACAAACAATACCACAAATTAGTGGAGCTCAATATGCAACGAGTTGCATATTGACGAAACACCACATCAATTATTTAGTTCTCTCTCGGTTAGGGAACCAACAATATTAAATGTTATTAAACATGGCAACGGGTGAAGCATAATTAAACTACCTATTTAGGCAAGTTTAAATGAGGCCGAAACAACAAACGATAATTCGGAAAATCCTCATGTCCATATTTCGAATTTGGTACTGATCTGACCTAAAGCATATTTTAGAGTTGTTAAACATGCAAAGTAATGCTACCATGTTAATCTATGCATTTTCTACCCCATTTACATATATAATTTATTTAAACCGAGCTACGGTTATTTAGTTATGAAATAAATCATTTTAACATGGCATTTAGGCAAATTAATGCAAACAACAATTATAAACATTTAAATGTTGTTATCATGATGCCGATGACATGTGCACGTTTTAAGCAATTTTATGAAAATGTTGACAAGAGCATTATGAAGCATTTGGTCACCATGGCGGAACCAAAGGGTGCCACGGCGTAAACGAAAATGGTGCCACGGCAACATTTCGATTCCGATAACTCGATTGAGTTGTCGGTGCAAAAGAAAGCGTGCGGATGTGTGGAACATGCTAGAAATGGTGGGTGCTCCCGACACCGGGTTCCCACGGACGGTGGTATGGCAAAAGAGGGCATCGCAGGACGATTCAATCACGGTGCAAAACTCGAGCATCTCATACAACTCATGCATTCGATCACGGTCGGTCATCTCGGGTTATACCTTCAAGCGTGCGTTGGGCGGAATGCGTTCAGAGAGGGAAGTAGACGCTCGCGATGATCGCCGAGGGAAGTAGTCGACACGGCGTAGTGGAAGTCGTTGTTCACGTGGCGACGGTAGTTGTACACGTTCGTTTTTGGGGGGGAACTTGATGAATCCAACGTCTTCGGGACGATGGTAGAGGTACTCGCGACGGTAGACGAACTTGGCATATCCATGCATAGGGGTACTTGGCGATCCGTAGATGCACACGGCAATCGTAGTGGTACTTGACACTCGTAGACATCTAGGGTCATCGAAGCTGTACTTGACGTCCACGGAACTAGCAGCGGAGCGAACGCACAACAGGGCACGGCAGCCACGGGTCATCCAAAGGAGGCAGAGGCAGATGCGGGCGAGCGGGAGGCTCGCAGGGCCTCGGGTGCTCGAGGGGAGGCCGAGGGCGGCTGGATCCGGCCGGAGGCGACGAACGGGCGGCGGCCATGGCAGGGCTTGAGCTCCTGGTTTCCTGCTGCTGGTCGGGACGGCGAGGGAAGGAGCAGGGCCGACGGGAAGGTGCCGAGGATCGGTACGGGCGGAGCAGCGGAGGTGAGGCGGACATGGCGCGTGGAAGGAGGCTGAGCAGAGGGCGGGGAGGCCGGAGGCCATGGAAGGCGTTCGAGCGCGAGGAATGCGGGGGCCGCGGGCGACCTCGCTCGGGGAGCTCCTCGGGCGCATCTGGTCGGAGAAGAAGCCGACGAGGCGAGGGTGACCCGGAGCATGGCGGCACGGTGGACAGACTTGGCGCAGGGGGAAAGGATGGCGCGGAGCGGGGTCGCGGGAAACCAAGGCGAGGCAGGTCGGGCGCGCAGTGCTCGCGCGCAGAGGAGACGGGGCCGCCGGAGTTGGCCGAGCTCGGGGACGAGCTCCCGGCGACGAGGTGCTGGCGCGAAGGCGAAGACGGAGGCGCGAGGCGACATGGCCATGGCGATGGGGAGACGAGGCGGCAGCGCTACGAGGAGGGTCGGCTCGGTCGACGGCTGCGGGAGGCGACGCGCTTGAGGGCGCGGCACGGTTGGACGGCGAGGAGGCAGCGGCAAGAGGGCACGGCAGGGCGCGGGGACGCTCGAGAAAGGGAGGCGTCGCGAGTTGGAGATGGGGATCGAGAGGAGGGAGTGGGGTCAAGCGGAGGGAGATGGGGATCGGTCTCCTGGCGGCGCTGGAGGGATCGAGCAGGGGAGCGAGAGGGGAAACGAGGGGGAGAGAGATGGATCGAGGGGAGGCTGGGCTAGGGGCCTAGGGTTTAGGCGCTGCTGGGCCTTGGGCCGGCTTAGAGAGGCCGGTGGAGGAGCCTTGGGTCAAATGGGCTGCAGGGAAGCGGCCCTCTTCTCTCTCTCTCTCTCTTATATTTTCTTAGCAGAAAACAAATAAAGAGAGACAAAAGAAAGACAGGGTTTGGGAAAGAATTTGGACACACGGATAATTTTCCCGGGCTCACAAAAATATAAGGAATTTAACAAAAATGGCTCGAGGATTTTTAGAGAATGTAAAATCCACACATGTTGAATTAAACTCGACATGTTTGAATTTCGAAACCCATTCGAATGAACTCCAAATGGGTTGAAATTAAAGGAGATGGCCCTACACAGTAGATGTGATTTAAGGCTGATTTGGAACATTTGTGGATAAAGTAAAATTGCAACTCAATTTTACTAAAAAGGCACCAAAGGTGGAAAGGAAGTTGAGTTGGATAAAAAGGAAATTTGAAGAACCGCGCAAATGTGTTATGGAATGGTTTAATATAGCTCCCTAAATATTGGGAGGATATGTTATAAAGAGAAATCACCATTGTGAATATCCCTCGATTTAAATGGATCGAAAAATCCATACAATTTATTTAGATGAGTTTTTAAAATTAAATGGCATGATGACATGATGCAATGCAAGAGATGACATGATGAAAGCACAAACAAAACAAATCACACGACAAAACTGGAAACCCCGAAGGCAATCAAGCTCCGGTCTTGGGGCGTCACAACACTCCACCACTACGAGAGGATCTCGTCCCGAGATCTAGGATGGCACCGGATAGAAAAACAGAAGAAGAAAGAGGTAAAACTAAGGTTGCTTCTTTGACAAAAGAGTGAAACCAACGAACCTTGAGAGGTTGAAAACTTGAAAGAATAACACAATAGAGTTGAACGAAATTGAGAGCATACCAGTAGAAAATAGAAACAAGGACCACCATGTGAACCTTGGGGGTTGCAAAGCTATGAATAACGAGTACTATGGACAAGAAGGAATTGGAACCACTCTGGTTGAAACGAGATAAGAATGAACAAGAATGATATAATTTTGGCAGCACTCCGACTGTAAATGGAAGGAATTGAACATGAACTTGAGAAGATAGAATGATACTTGATGAAATCAACAACACACTGCCTCCGGAACTATTTAAAAATGGCACAGGGGTAAGAAAGATTTCAGACAACACTCCGGTTGAGAAGGGGGGCAAAACTTGATAAGATGAGAGAGCTCGAATGAAAACACGACGAGAAACAACAGATTGGATCGGTATGAACAAGGAGACGAGAAACTTATTTCACCGAGAGGACAAATGAAGGACTTGGGTCCTTTATAAGCACCATAAATAGCAACAATCCTTAGGGAAAGCTTTAGGTGAAATATAGCCCAAGACAACTCCAATGAAGAGATTGATGGATTTAAATATCTCATGAACAAAGATAAAATGATGGATTTAAATATGTCACTCTTAAAAATCTCTGAATCATGAAACACGAAGGAAAATTATCAACAATGACATAACACCATCTCAAAAGATAAGATAGAGAGAATTGCACTTTGGAATGCAAGATGAAGAATGCTTGAACGCCTCAAAACAAAACATGTGTTGGAACCATGTTTATTTTGAAGTATGGCTTGACGGATCTTAACTCCGCGAGAAATCTTGATGAACAATTGAAGAATGAAAAGAATCCTTGAGGAAGCACCATGTAGAGCCTCCATGATGAACTCCAGTAACCAAAAGGGTGATAGAAAGAAAGAGAAGTTGAAAACACAAGGTGAAGCCTTGTAGTGATAAGATGAAGCTTTGAAATGATATAACCGAGAAAACTTGGAACTCCGGAAAGAAAGATGAATAAATGAAATAAAGAATTTTGATGAACCTCCAAAATAAGGAATTGAATTTACTCGATGGGACAAGGATAAGAATTACATTATGTTGATCCTTCACCAATTAGATTGATGACAAGCAATGGATTAGGCATAATACTTATTCTCATAGAAAGGATTGAAGAGAGATATTGCTCAACTTGGGAAGGTCTTCAACGATCCGCCGATAGGATTGGAAAGAACGAATGAATCTATATGATAGCGAAGGAAGAGCACCGTAAGAATTGAAAATGAACGAAGAAAAGATAAAGAAACACCAGGAAGAATTAGAAAATGAACCAAGATACTTGAGAGAATTTAGATACAAGTGAACGCAGAGATCTCGAGCTGATTAGATAATATTTGAATGATGCACCGGTATGATTTGGAGAACGATAGCTACACGCTGAGAATGAGGAATTGTGACATGATGGCCTTCGGAGGAAAGAAATGGAAAACAACTCATGAAATGCTCCGGATGGTAAGAAAATAAATCTCACAATCAAAACGGTTAAGAGGATAGCATGAGGCTAGAACCATGAATCTTCAAGAGAATGGACCAAGATTTAGGAGAAATCCTTCTTCGGTCTTCAAAATTCGAGAATGACGACGAGAAACACCACCAAATTGTTGAGAAACTCCGGAAAGATTAAAAGAGGAAAGGTTGAGCCAAAGATGAAAAGAGTTTGAAAGATCTTGGAGAAAGACATATGACTGATGATAATCCATTCTTACGTCAAACTTGGAAAAGAATTTGGGATAGCTCCGGAATAATTAGAAGAGTCAGGTAAGATCCTGGGAAAAGACCTGTGGGTTAGGGCCCACTAAAAGAAAACATCGTTGAACAATTTTAAAGAGAGGTTGCACCGGTAGAATTAAATGGGTTGAATGAGATAGCATCCTCAAAAGAACTTGAGTGAATTGAGAATGGAAACTAGAATCTTCTGAGATATCTTCAACACTCCGGAACAATTGAATAGCGAGAAGTGGATGATTAAGAGATGCACCGACATGAGAAAGCATTTGAAACGATGAAAAGAATACGATCAACACTGAAAACTTGACTTAAATCCACCGGAGAAGAAAATTAGAATGGAACAATGATAAGGTTAAAGCTTCCTTAGCGTCTTCATGAGAAATCACCGGATAAAACATTTAAAGGAAAAGAATGAAGAAACTTCCCTCAATAAAATGGATACTTGATTAAGAAATCTGAGTCCTTGAAGAAAAAGGGTGGGAGGGCGGGAAAACAAAGGCAACTTAGGTCGGATGAAACGAACACCGTTGAGAAAAAGCTTAGAATTGATCTTGCGAATGTTGGAATGATCGGATCCACTTGAAGAGAAGCACGCCGGTTGAGAAAAGAATTGACATGACAAGCTCAGTGATCAAGGAGGATTAGTATTCACATAGCAATATGAGAACACCATTTAGGAAAGGTATGGAATCAACACTTGGCATTGAAGCAACTTGAATACCACAAAACGGAACAAAACAAAGGATTTGGCTTGCAGAAGAAGCCGGAACAAATACATATGATAGATCCCATATCGTATCATGTGTGTGTTGGAAAGATATCCTACGAGATACTTGAATTCCCACCTATAAACTCCCAAAACTTTCTGGTTATGCAATCTGGTGTTGAGGATACAGGGGACACAAAATATATCACCCAAACTAACAATACCTAGATCCAGCTGTATCCATCCGTCAACACATAACCAAGAGACCTTCGGAAATCGTTTACCTCGACCTTCGAAAAGCATCCGTTATACGAGTCATGGCAATACTCTCGAGCTCGCCCCAGTACTGGGTTATCGAGGTTATCTCACCAACAACTGCATAAAAGAGATTTTCGATGTCGGCAAAGCTCAGTATTCCGAATCGCAACGATAAAATTGTGACGACAACACCTCGGAGCTCAACTCCCCGGGACACTGCCACAACCCCTAAATGTCAGGAGGCACCAAGAACAATGTTCTCGTCACAAAACCATCGGGACAATTCCAAGATACCCGCGTGATCCTAAAATTTTATTTAGTGAAATTTGAGGAGAGAAAAGTCAAAACTCTACGTCGGGATACCTCACCAGAGCGATTTAAGGACCGAGGAGTAAAAGAATCCTACTCTCCAATATATATAATCCTAAGACTCAAAACATTTTCCGTTCTAGACTCAACAACGCCAAACAAACAATCAAGCTGTGGGGCTCCTAAGTCGGGAAGGCTCGACATTAACAACATAACGCCTCGATGCAGCTATATCTCCCACGTGTCGAAGCACGACTTAGAGGCATAACCGCATTGAAAGCAATGTCGCATGTGAGGTAATCTTCACACAACCCATGTAATACATAAGGGAAAGAGATACATAGTTGGCTTACAATCGCCACTTCACACAATACATGAGTAAAGCATTACATCATACAGATACAATCAAGGTCCGACTACGGAACCAAAATAAAAGAGGACTACCCCAAATGCTACACAGATCCCCGATCGTCCCAACTGGGCTCCACTACTGATCAACTGAAACGAAACAACATAATGAACAAGGTCTTCATCGAGCTCCTCCTTGAGCTCAAAAGGCCACCTGCACGGTTTCATCGGCACCGCAAACTGGTTTTGAAGTATCTGTGAGTCACGGGACTCAGCAATCTCACACCCGCGAGATCAAGACTATTTAAGCTTAAAGGTAGGACAGGGTAGTGAGGTGGAGCTGCAGCAAGCGACTAGCATATCTGGTGGCTACAATCGCAAAAGAGAGCGAGAAGAGAAAGCAATGCACGGTCGAACAACTATGATCAAGAAGTGATCCTGAAACTACTTACGTCAAACATAACTCCAACACCGTGTTCACTTCCCGGACTCCGTCGAGAAGAGACCATCACGGTTACACACGCGGTTGATGTGTTTTAATTAAGATCAACTTCGGGTTTTCTACAACCGAACATTAACAAATTCCCATCTGCCACATAACTGCGGGCACGGCTTTCGAAAGATAATACCCTGCAGGGGTGTCCCAACTTAGCCCATGATAAGCTCTCGCGATCAACGAAGGATATTCCTTCTCCCGGAAGACCCGATCAGTCTCGAATCCGGCTACAAGACATTTCGACAATAATAAAACAAGACCAGCAAAGCCGCCGGACAAAGCCGACAAATCCTGATAGGAGCTGCACATATCTCGGTCTCGTGGCACACTCGGATGAGCAGTCCGTATAACTAAAACCAGACCTCAAGTTGCCTTGAGGGGCGCCGCACAGGGCTCTAGTTCGGGCCAGCACTCAAGGAGCACTGGTCCGGGGGCTAAAATAAAGATGACCCTCGGGCTCCGAAACCCAAGGGAAAAAGGGCATAGGTGAGGCAAATGGTAAAACCAATGTTGGGCCTTCTTTGGAAAAGTCTTATTCAAAGCGAACTGTCAAGGGGTCCCATAAATCACCCGACCGCGTCGGGGACGCAAAATCCGGGAACATAATACCGATATGACGGAAACTAGGGCGGAAAGAGTGGAACAAAACACCAGGCATAAGGCCGAGCCTTCCACCCTTTACCAAGTATATAGGTGCATTAATTAAATAAGATATATTGTGATATCCCAACAAGTAAGCATGTTCCAACAAGGAACAACATCTCCATGTTCCAACAAGGAACAAACTTCATCTTCACCTGCAACTAACAACGCTATAAGAGGGGCTGAGCAAAGCGGTAACATAGCCAAACAACGGTTTGCTAGGAAAGGATGGTTAGAGGCTTGACCTGGCAATATGGGAGGCATGATAAGCAAGTGATAGGCTGTTGGGGAACGTAGCAGAAATTCAAAATTTTCCTACGTGTCACCAAGATCTATCTATGGAGAAACCAGCAACGAGGGGAAGGAGAGTGCATCTACATACCCTTGTAGATCGCTAAGCGGAAGCGTTCATGTGAACGGGGTTGAAGGATTCGTACTCGTCGTGATTCAGATCACCGATGATCAAGTGCCGAACGGACGGCACCTCCGCGTTCAACACACGTACAGCCCGGTGGACGCCTCCCACGCCTTGATCCAGCAAGGAGAGAGGGAGAGGTTGAGGAAGACTCCATCCAGCAGCAGCACAACGGCGTGGTGGTGATGGAGGAGCGTGGCATCCCAGCAGGCTTCGCCAAGCACCAAGGGAGAGGAGGAAGAAGAGATGCAGGGCTGCGCCAACGAGAGGAGACTCGTGTGTTATGGGCAGCCCTGTGGCCTCATATATATAGGGAAGGGAGGGCTGCGCCCTCTAGGGTTTCCACCCCTAGGGGTGGCGGCTAACCCTAGATGGGTTTGGGGGCGGCCAAGAGAGGAGGAGAGGGCGCCCACTAGATGGGCCTTAGGGCCCATCTGCCCTAGGGTTTGCCCTCCCACCTCCCTTGCGCTTGGGCCCCTTGTGGGCGCACCAGCCCCTTGGGGCTGGTTCCCTCCACACTTGGCCCACGCAACCTTCCGGGTTGGTGGCCCCACTTGGTGGACCCCGGGACCCTCCGGTGGTCCCAGACATTACCAAATCGCCTCAAACTTTTCCGGTGACCAAAACAGACTTCCCATATATAAATCTTTACCTCCGGACCATTCCGAACTCCTCGTGACGTCCGGGATCTCATCCGGACTCAACAACATTCGGTAACCACATACAAGCTTCCTTTATAACCCTAGCGCCACCGAACCTTATGTGTAGACCCTACGGGTTCGGGAACCATGCGAGACATGACCGAGACGTTCTCGGTCAATAACCAACAGCGGATCTGGATACCCATGTTGGCTCCTACATGTTCCACGATGATCTCATCGGATGAACCACGATGTCAAGGACTCAATCGATCCCGTATACAATTCCCTTTGTCTAGCGGTATTGTACTTGCCCGAGATTCGATCGTCGGTATACCGATACCTTGTTCAATCTCGTTATCGCAAGTCTCTTTACTCGTTCCGTAACACATCATCCCGTGATCAACCCCTTGGTCACATTGTGCACATTATGATGATGTCCTACCGAGTGGGCCCAGAGATACCTCTCCGTTTACGGAGTGACAAATCCGAGCCTTGATTCGTGTCAACCCAATGGTCACTTTCGAGATACCGTAGTGCACCTTTATAGTCACCCGACGCGTTGTGACGTTTGATACACCCAAAGCACTCCTACGGTATCCGGAATTGCACGATCTCATGGTCTAAGGAAAAGATACTTGACATTGGAAAAGCTCTAGCAAAACGAACTACATGATCTTTGTGCTATGCTTAGGATTGGGTCTTGTCCATCACATCATTCTCCTAATGATGTGATCCCGTTATCAATGACATCCAATGTCCATGGTCAGGAAACCGTAACCATCTATTGATCAACGAGCTAGTTAACTAGAGGCTTACTAGGGACATGGTGTTGTCTATGTATCCACACATGTATCGCTGTTTCCGGTCAATACAATTATAGCATGAATAATAAACGATTATCATGAACAAGGAAATATAATAATAACTAATTTATTATTGCCTCTAGGGCATATTTCCAACAGTCTCCCACTTGCACTAGAGTCAATAATCTAGTTCACATCGCCATGTGATTAACACTGATAAGTCACATCGCCATGTGACCAACATCCAAAGAGTTTACTAGTGTCTTAAACTAGTTCACATCACCATGTGATTAAGTCTCAATGAGTTCGGGGTTTGATCATGTTTTGCTTGTGAGAGAGGTTTTAGTCAACGGTGCGAACCTTTCAGATCCGTGTGTACTCGCAATTCTCTATGTCATATTGTAAATGCTGCTTTCACGCTCCACTTGGAGCTATTCCAAATGGTTGCTCCACTATACGTATCCGGTTTGCTACTTAGAGTCACTCGGATAGGTGTTAAAGCTTGCATCGACGTAACCCTTTACGCTGAACTCTTTATCACCTCCATAATCGAGAAACATGTCCTTATTTACTCCAAGGACAATTTTGACCGCTGTCCAATGATCCCCATTCCTGGATCATTCTTGTACCCCTTGACTGACTCATGGCATGGCACACTTCCGGTGCGGTACACAGCATAGCATACTATAGAGCCTATGTCTGAAGCATAGGGGACGACCTTCATCCTTTCTCTCTTTTCTGCCGTGGTCGAGCTTTAACTCTTAACTTCATACCTTACATCTCAGGCAAGAACTCCTTCTTTGACTGATCCATCTTGAACACTTTCAAGATCATGTCAAGGTATATGCTCATTTGAAAGTACCATTGAGCGTTTTTGATCTATCCTCATAGATCTTGATGCTCAATGTTCAAGTAGCTTAATCCAGGTTTTCACTTGAAAACACTTTAACCCTATATGCTTTACAGAAAATTCTACATCATTTCTGATCATCAATATGTCAACAACATATACTCATCAGAAATTCTATAGTGCTCCCACTCACTTCTTTGGAAATACAAGTTTCTCATAAACTTTGTATACACCCAAAATCTTTGATCATCTCATCAAAGCGCACATTCCAACTCCGAGATGCTTACTCCAGTCCTTAGAAAGGATCGCTGGAGCCAGCATACCTTTTAGCATCCTTAGGATCGACAAAACTTTTCTGATTGTATCACATACAACCTTTCCTTACTAAAACCGGTAAGGAAACTCATTTTGACATCCATCTGCCAGATTTCATAAATGCAGCTTATGCTAACATGATTCCGACGGACTTAAGCATCGCTACGAATGAGAGAATCTCATCATAGTCAACTCCTTGAACTTGTGAAAAACTCTTTGCCACAAGTCGAGCTTCATAGAAGGTGACATTACCGTCCACGTCCGTCTTCTTCTTAAAGATCCATTTATCTCAATGGCTTGCCGATCATCGGGCAAGTCCACCAAAGTCCATGCTTTGTTCTGATACATGGATCCTATCTCGGATTTCATGGCTTCTAACCATTTGTAGGAATTTGGGCCCACCATCGCTTCTCCATAGCTCGTAGGTTCAGTGTTGTCTAGCAACATGTCCTTCTATACAGGATTACTGTACCACTCAGAAGTAGTACGCATCCTAGTCACCCTACGAGGTACTGTAGTGACTTGATCCAAAACTTCATGATCACTATCATAAGCTTCTACTTCAATTGGTGTAGGTGCCACGGGAACAACTTCCTGTGCCCTGCTACACACTAGTTGAAGTGACGGTTCAATAACCTTATCAAGTCTCCACCATCCTCCCACTCAACTTTTCGAGACGAACTTTTCCTCGAGAATGGACCCGATTCAAGAAACAATCCCTATTGCTTCCGGATCTGAATTAGGAGGTATACCCAACTGTTTTGGGTGTCCTATGAAGATGCATTTTATCCGCTTTGGGTTCGAGCTTATCAACCTGAAACTTTTCCACATAAGCGTCGCAGCCCCAAACTTTCAAGAAACGACAACTTATGTTTCTCCAAACGGTGTTGTCTCAACGGAATTACGTGGTGCCCCATTAAAGTGAGTGCGGTTGTCTCTAATGCCTAACCCATGAACGATAGTGGTAATTCGATAAGAGATATCATGGTACGCACCATATCTAATAGGGTGCAACTATGATGTTCGGACACACCATCACACTATGGTGTTCCAGGCGGTATTAATTGTGAAACAATTTGCACAATGTCTTAATTGTGTGCCAAAACTCGTAACTCAGATATTCATCTCTATGATCATATCATAGACATTCTATCCTCTTGTCACGAAGATCTTAAACTTCACTCTGAAATTACTTGAACCATTCAATAATTCAGACTTGTGTTTTATCAAGTAAATATACTCAACATCTACTCAAATCATCTGTGAAGTAAGAATATAACGATATTCACTGCATGCCTCAGCACTCATTGGACTGCACACATCAAAATGTGTTACTTCCAACAGGTTGCTACCTTGTTCCATCTTACTGAAACCGAGGCTTTTCAGTCATCTTGCCCATGTGGTATGATTTGCATATCTCAAGTGATTCAAAATCAAGTGAGTCCAAACGATCCATCTGCATGGAGTTTCTTCATGCGTATACACCAATAGACATGGTTCACATGTCTCAAACTTTTCAAAAATGAGTGAGTCCAAAGATCCATCAACATGGAGCTTCTTCATGTGTTTTATGACTTACATGGCAGTGCCACAAGTAAGTGGTACTATCATTACTATCTTATATCTTTTGGCATGAAAATGTGTATCACTACAATCGAGATTCAATAAACCATTCTTTTAGGTGCAAGACCATTGAAGGTATTATTCAAATAAATAGAGTAACCATTATTCTCCTTAAATGAATAACCGTAGACGATAGACATAATCCAATCATGTCTATGCTCTACGCAAACACCAAATGACAATTATTCAGGTTTAATACTAATCTTGATGGTAGAGGGAGCGTGCGATGTTTGATCACATCAAACTTGGATAAACTTTCCAACACATATCGTCAGCTCACCTTTAGCTAGTTTCCATTTATTCCGTAGCTTTTATTTCGAGTTACTAACACTTAGCAACCGAACCGGTATCTTAATACCCTGGTGCTACTAGGAGTACTAGTAAAGTACACATTAACATAATGTATATCCAATATACTTCTATCGACCTTGCCAGCCTTCTTATCTACCAAGTATCTAGGGTAATTCCGCTCTAGTGACTATTCCCCTTATTACAGAAGCACTTAGTCTCGGGTTTGGGTTCAACCTTGGGTTTCTTCACTGGAGCAGCAACTGATTTGCCGTTTCATGAAGTGTCCCTTCTAGCCCTTGCCCTTCTTGAAACTAGTGGTTTCACCAACCATCAACAATTGATGCTCCTTCTTGATTTCTACTTTCGCGATGTCAAATAACGCGAATACCTCAAGGATCATCATCTCTATCCTTGATATGTTATAGTTCATCACGAAGCTCTTAGCAGCTTGGTGGCAATGACTTTGGAGAAACATCACTATCTCATCTGGAAGATTAACTCCCACTCGATTCAAGTGATTGTTGTACCCAGACAATCTGAGTACAAGCTCAACGGTTGAGCTTTTCTCCTTTAGTTTGTAGGTTAAGAAAATCGTCGGAGGTCTCATACCTCTTGACGTGGGCACGAGCCTGAAATCCTAATTTCAGCCCTCGAAACATCTCAAATGTTCCGCGACATTTCGAAAAACATCTTTCATGCCTCAACTCTAAACCGTTTAACTGAACTATCACGTAGTTATCAAGACGTGTATGTCCGATGTTCGCAACATCCACAGACGACGTTTGGGGTTCAAACACTGGCGGTGCATTAAGGACATAAGCTTTCTCTGTCCGCATAATCGCTACTTTCAACTTTCAACTATATTTTCTCTAGGAACATATCTAAACAGTGGAACTAAAGCGTGAGCTTCGACATAATCTGCAAAAGGTCTTTTGACTATGTTCAGGATAATTAAGTTCATCTTATGAACTCCCACTCGATAGACATCCCTCGGTTATCTAAGTGATTACATGATCCGAATCAACTAGGCCGTGTCCGATCATCACGTGAGACGGACTAGTCATCATCGGTGAACATCTTCATGTTGATCGTATCTACTATACGACTCATGCTCGACCTTTCGGTCTCCGTGTTCGAGGCCATGTCCGCACATGCTAGGCTCGTCAAGTTAACCCCAAGTGTTTTGCTGTGTAAATCTGTCTTACACCGTTGTATGTGAACGTAAGAATCCATCACACCCGATCATCACGTGGTGCTTAGAAGCGATTTAACTGTAGCAACGGTGCACGATCGGGGAGAACACTTCTTGAAATTTGTGTAAGGGTCATCTTATTTACTACCGTCGTTTCTAAGTAAACAAGATGCATAAACATAATAAACATCACATGCAATTATATAGTGACATGATATGGCCAATATCATTTTGCTCCTTTGATCTCCATCTTCGGGCTCCATGATCATCATCGTCACCGCATGACACCATGATCTCCATCATCATGATCTCCATCATCGTGTCTCCATGAAGTTGTCTCGCCAACTTATTACTTCTACTACTATGGCTACCGGTTAGCAATAAAGTAAAGTAATTACATGGCGTTGTTTAATGACACGCAGGTCATACAATAAATAAAGACAACTCCTATGGCTCCTGCCGTTGTCATACTCATCGACATGCAAGTCGTGAATCCTATTACAAGAACATGATCAATCTCATACATCACATATCATTCATCACATTCTTCTTGGCCATATCACATCACATAGCATACCCTGCAAAAACAAGTTAGACGTCCTCTAATTGTTGTTGCATGTTTTACGTGGCTGCTATGGGTTTCTAGCAAGAACGTTTCTTACCTCATAAAACCACAACGTGATATGCCAATTGCTATTTACCCTTCGTAAGGACCCTTTTCATCGAATCCGTTCCGACTAAAGTGGGAGAGCGGCACCCGCTAGCCACCTTATGCACCAAGTGCATGTCACCGGTGGAACCTGTCTCACGAAGAGTACGTGTAAGGTCGGTCCGGCCGCTTCATCCCACAATACCGTCGAAACAAGATTGGACTAGTAACGGTAAGCATATTGAACAACATCAACGCCCACAACTACTTTGTGTTCTACTCGTGCAAAGAATCTACGCAATAGACCTAGCTCATGATGCCATTGTTGGGGCGTGGCGAGAAATTCAAAATTTTCCTACGTGTCACCAAGATCTATCTATGGAGAAACCAGCAACGAGGGGAAGGAGAGTGCATCTACATACCCTTGTAGATCGCTAAGCGGAAGCGTTCATGTGAACGGGGTTGAAGGAGTCGTACTCGTCGTGATTCAGATCACCGATGATCAAGTGCCGAACGGACGGCACCTCCGCGCTCAACACACGTACAGCCGGTGACGTCTCCCACGCCTTGATCCAGCAAGGAGAGAGGGAGAGGTTGAGGAAGACTCCATCCAGCAGCAGCACAACGGCGTGGTGGTGATGGAGGAGCGTGGCATCCCAAGCAGGCTTCGCCAAGCACCAAGGGAGAGGAGGAAGAAGAGATGCAGAGGCTGCGCCAGCGAGAGGAGACTCTCGTGTGTTATGGGCAGCCCTGGGCCTCATATATATAGGGAAGGGAGGGCTGCGCCCCTCTAGGGTTTCCACCCCTAGGGGTGGCGGCTAACCCTAGATGGGTTTGGGGCGGCCAAGAGAGGAGGAGAGGAGGCGCCCACTAGATGGGCCTTAGGGCCCATCTGCCCTAGGGTTTGCCCCTCCCACCTCCCCTTGCGCTTGGGCCCCTTGTGGGCGCACCAGCCCCTTGGGGCTGGTTCCTCCACACTTGGCCCACGCAACCTTCCGGGTTGGTGGCCCCACTTGGTGGACCCAGGACCCTCCGGTGGTCCCAGACATTACCAAGTCGCCTGAAACTTTTCCGGTGACCAAAACAGGACTTCCATATATAAATCTTTACCTCCGGACCATTCCGAACTCCTCGTGACGTCCGGGATCTCATCCGGGACTCCGAACAACATTCGGTAACCACATACAAGCTTCCTTTATAACCCTAGCATCACCGAACCTTAAGTGTGTAGACCCTACGGGTTCGGGAACCATGCGAACATGACCGAGGCGTTCTCCGGTCAATAACCAACAGCGGATCTGGATACCCATGTTGGCTCCACATGTTCCACGATGATCTCATCGGATGAACCACGATGTCAAGGACTCAATCGATCCCGTATACAATTCCCTTTGTCTAGCGGTATTGTACTTGCCCGAGATTCGATCGTCGGTATACCGATACCTTGTTCAATCTCGTTACGGCAAGTCTCTTTACTCGTTCGTAACACATCATCCCGTGATCAACCCCTTGGTCACATTGTGCACATTATGATGATGTCCTACCGAGTGGGCCCAGAGATACCTCTCCGTTTACGGAGTGACAAATCGATCTTGATTCGTGTCAACCCAATGGTCACTTTCGGAGATACCTGTAGTGCACCTTTATAGTCACCCGATACGTTGTGACGTTTGATACACCCAAAGCACTCCTACGGTATCCGGGAATTGCACGATCTCATGGTCTAAGGAAGAGATACTTGACATTGGAAAAGCTCTAGCAAAACGAACTACACGATCTTTGTGCTATGCTTAGGATTGGGTCTTGTCCATCACATCATTCTCCTAATGATGTGATCCCGTTATCAATGACATCCAATGTCCATGGTCAGGAAACCGTAACCATCTATTGATCAACGAGCTAGTTAACTAGAGGCTTACTAGGGACATGGTGTTGTCTATGTATCCACACATGTATCGCTGTTTCCGGTCAATACAATTATAGCATGAATAATAAACGATTATCATGAACAAGGAAATATAATAATAACTAATTTATTATTGCCTCTAGGGCATATTTCCAACATAGGCATCGTAGCATAGGCATAGCAAAAGAGCGAGCAGCTAGCAAGCAAAGATAGAAGTGATTTCGAGGGTATGGTCATCTTGCCTGAAATCCCGCAAGGAAGAAGAACGAGTCCATGAAGAAGACAAACGGACGTAGTCGAACGAATCCTCACAACTCCGGAACGAAACCGAAGCTAACGAGAGAAGCAAACCGGAAAGAAGCAGACCACATAGTAAAACAACCATCACATAAACATGGCATGATGCACAATCAAGTAGGATGCATGTCCGGTTTAAATATGCATGGCATGGCAAAGTGCAACAAACAATACCACAAATTAAGTGGAGCTCAATATGCAACGAGTTGCATATTGACGAAACACCACATCAATTATTTAGTTCTCTCTCGGTTAGGGAACCAACAATATTAAATGTTATTAAACATGGCAACGGGTGAAGCATAATTAAACTACCTATTTAGGCAAGTTTAAATGAGGCCGGAAACAACAAACGATAATTCCGGAAAATCCTCATGTCCATATTTCGAATTTGGTACTGATCTGACCTAAAGCATATTTTAGAGTTGTTAAACATGCAAAGTAATGCTACCATGTTAATCTATGCATTTTTCTACCCCATTTACATATATAATTTATTTAAATCCGAGCTACGGTTATTTAGTTATGAAATAAATCATTTTAACATGGCATTTAGGCAAATTAATGCAAACAACAATTATAAACATTTAAATGTTGTTATCATGATGCCGATGACATGTGCACGTTTTAAGCAATTTTATGAAAATGTTGACAAGAGCATTATGAAGCATTTGGTCACCATGGCGGAACCAAAGGGTGCCACGGCGGCGAAACGAAAATGGTGCCACGGCAACATTTCGATTCCGATAACTCGATTGAGTTGTCGGTGCAAAAGAAAGCGTGCGGATGTGTGGAACATGCTAGAAATGGTGGGGTGCTCCCGACTACCGGGTTCCCACGGGACGGTGGTATGGCAAAAGAGGGGCATCGCAAGGACGATTCAATCACGGTGCAAAACTCGAGCATCTCATACAACTCATGCATTCGATCACGGTCGGTCATCTCGGGGTTATACCTTCGAAGCGTGCGTTCGGGGCGGAATGCGTTTCGTAGAGGGAAGTAGACGTTCTCGCGATGATCGTCGAGGGAAGTAGTCGTACACGGCGTAGTGGAAGTCGTTGTTCACGTGGCGACGGTAGTTCTACACGTTCGTTTTTGGGGGGGAACTTGATGAATCCAACGTCTTCGGGACGATGGTAGAGGTACTCGCGACGGTAGACGAACTTGGCATATCCATGCATAGGGGTACTTGGCGATCCGTAGATGCACACGGCAATCGTAGTGGTACTTGACACTCGTAGACATCTAGGGTCATCGAAGCTGTACTTGACGTCCACGGAACTAGCAATGAGCTTAACGCACAATAGGCACGGCAGCCACGGGTCATCCAAAGGAGGCAGAGGCAGATGCGGGCGAGCGGGAGGCTCGCAGGGCCTCGGTGCTCGAGGGAGGCCGAGGCGGCTGGATCCGCGGAGGCGGCGAACGGGCGGCGGCCATGGCAGGGCTTGAGCTCTGGTTTCCTGCTGCTGGTCGGGACGGCGAGGGAAGGAGCAGGGCCGACGGAAGGTGCCGAGGATCGATGCAGGCGGAGCAGCGGAGGTGAGGCGGACATGGCGCGTGGAAGGAGGCTGAGCAGAGGGCGGGGAGGCCGGAGGCCATGGAAGGCGTTCGAGCGCGAGGAACGCGGGGGCCGCGGGCGACCTCGCTCGGGGAGCTCCTCGGGCGCATCTGGTCGGAGAAGAAGTCGACGAGGCGAGGGCGACCCGGAGCATGGCGGCACGGTGGACAGACTTGGCGCAGGGGGAAAGGATGGCGCGGAGCGGGGTCGCGGGAAACCGAGGCGAGGCAGGTCGGGCGCGCAGTGCTCGCGCGCAGAGGCGACGGGGCCGCCGGAGTTGGCCGAGCTCGGGGACGAGCTCCCGGCGACGAGGCGCTGGCGCGAAGGCGAAGACGGAGGCGCGAGGCGACATGGCCATGGCGATGGGGAGACGAGGCGGCAGCGCTACGAGGAGGGTCGGCTCGGTCGACGGCTGCGGGAGGCGACGCGCTTGAGGGCGCGGCACGGTTGGACGGCGAGGAGGCAGCGGCAGCAGGGCACGGCAGGGCGCGGGGACGCTCGAGAAAGGGAGGCGTCGCGAGTTGGAGATGGGGATCGAGAGGAGGGAGTGGGGTCAAGCGGAGGGAGATGGGGATCGGTCTCCTGGCGGCGCTGGAGGGATCGAGCAGGGGAGCGAGAGGGGAAACGAGGGGGAGAGAGATGGATCGAGGGGAGGCTGGGCTAGGGGCCTAGGGTTTAGGCGCTGCTGGGCCTTGGGCCGGCTTAGAGAGGCCGGTGGAGGAGCCTTGGGTCAAATGGGCTGCAGGGAAGCGGCCCTCTTCTCTCTCTCTCTCTCTTATATTTTCTTAGCAGAAAACAAATAAAGAGAGACAAAAGAAAGAGAGGGTTAGGGAAAGAATTTGGACACACGGATAATTTTCCCGGGCTCACAAAAATATGAGGAATTTAACAAAAATGGCCCGAGGATTTTTAGAGAATGTAAAATCCACACATGTTGAATTAAACTCGACATGTTTGAATTTCGAAACCCATTCGAATGAACTCCAAATGGGTTGAAATTAAAGGAGATGGCCCTACACAGTAGATGTGATTTAAGGGCTGATTTGGAACATTTGTGGATAAAGTAAAATTGCAACTCAATTTTACTAAAAAGGCACCAAAGGAGGAAAGGAAGTTGAGTTGGATAAAAAGGAAATTTGAAGAACCACGCAAATGTGTTATGGAATGGTTTAATATAGCTCCCTAAATATTGGGAGGATATGTTATAAAGAGAAATCACCATTGTGAATATCCCTCGATTTAAATGGATCGAAAAATCCATACAATTTATTTAGATGAGTTTTTAAAATTAAATGGCATGATGACATGATGCAATGCAAGAGATGACATGATGAAAGCACAAACAAAATAAATCACACGACAAAACTCGGAAACCCTGGAAGGCAACTGAAGCTCCGGTCTTGGGGCGTCACATCGTCCTTCATGAAGTCTTTCATGAGGTGCGCGTCAAGCGCCTCAAGGCGGTTTTCCTAAAGATTGACTTCCACAAGGCCTACGATATGGTTAGCTGACCCTTCCTCCGGGAGGTCCTTCTTCGGAAGGGTTTCGACGACCGGTGGATCACTAGAGTCATGCAGATGGTCTCTTGCGGTCGCACGGCCGTGAATATCAACAGTGAGATTGGCCCTTTCTTCCCCACCCTTTGTGGGGTGCGGCAAGGCGACCCCTTCTCCCCGTTCTTGTTCAATATGGTCGGGGACGCGCTTGCCTCCATTCTGGATAAGGCTAAAGCCGCTGGCCATATTCGTGGGATTACTCCCCACCTTGCCGGTGGCTCTGGGATCTCCATCCTCCAGTATGCTGACGACACTATCATCATGGTCGAAGGCTCGGAGACGGACATATCCAACCTCAAGTTCCTCCTTCTCTGCTTCCAACAGATGTCGGGCCTCAAGATCAACTTCGACAAGAGTGATGTTATGGTGATGGGCTACTCCCCCTCTGAGTCTCAGGCCATCGCCAACAGGCTTAATTGCCGCATGGGCTCCTTCCCCACTACCTACCTGGGAACGCCCATTAGTGACTCCCGGCTGACCGTTGCGGACCTGCGGCCCTACGTGGCCAAGCTCCAAACTCGCGTCGAGCCCTGGCAGGGGAGGTGGCTGTCCAAGGCGGCCTGGACCATTCTCATCAACTCCTCCCTCTCCAGCCTCCTCTTGTTCCTCATGATCTTCTACAGTCTCCACGAGACCCTGCACCAGGAGATCGCCAGGGTCCAGTCCCGCTTTTACTGGGCGGGCGACGATGGCAAGTAGAAGTACCATATGGTCAGCTGGCCTGACATCTGCAAGCCCAGGGAGCAAGGTGGCTTGGGCATCATGTGTTCTAAGCGGATGAACATCGCCCTTCTCTCCCGCTGGCTTTGGCGCATCTCGCACAGTCACGGTGGCCTCTGGCTTGACATCATCCGGAACAAATACTTACGCGGCCAACCCCTCGCCTTCTGCCAGAAGTCTGGCGGATCTCAGTTCTGGCAGTCGATAGTTCAGCTTCTCCCGGTCCTCCGTATCGGGACCTCCATCTCGGTCGGATCCGGTGTATCGACGCTGTTCTGGTTCGATCGCTGGGTCGGGGACGCTCCCTTTGCGGCCCGCTTCCCCGACCTCTTCTCTATCGCCGTCGATCCCATGATCTCTGTTGATAGGTCCCTTCTTGACTTAGGGCGCCTTGCTTTCCGGCGGCCTTTTGGCCCCTTGGAATCCGCCGCCTGGTGTGAGTTGCTTGATTGTGTGGCTCTCCACGAACCTTTAGTGGATGGTGGCCCTGACCTGGTGCGCTGGCACCTTGAGCCGTCGGGCCAATTCTCCACCAAGTCGCTACTGTGCCATCGCCTCCTCCGCCCCTACCCTTTCGATGGTGTGGTCCATCCGCCTGCCCCTGAAAATCCGCATATTCATGTGGCAATGGATCCGCGGTCGGGTCCCGTTCGGGGTGGAGGTGCGCAAGCGAAACGGCCCGGGTATAGGCATCTGTCCGCTCTGTGGGGTTCCCGAAGACTCGAACCACATCTTCTTCTCTTGCGTTTCTGCCCAGTTCCTCTGGAGCTGTTTCCGCGAAGTGGTCGGTGGAGATTGGTGTCACACCAACTTCCCGGACTTATTTGCCGAACTCCAGATGTCCCCCACGACTTCTCGCCATATTAGGTGGCTTGAGATTGGGGTCCTCGCCTGGACCCTCTGGACTGTCCGCAACAAGCTTGTGATTCAGCGCACTCCTCTTCGTCGGGCTACTGACGATCTTTTCAGACTCTCGGGTTTCTTGCAGCTTTGGCGGCCGCTTAGCCGCCCCCTGGACCGCGACGCCATCTCAGCCTTCATCGCCGACCTCCGTTCGATGGCCGTCCGCCTGTCGCCGCTGCCCCCGCCGCCTCCGCCTGAGCCAGACTAGGCGATGTTTCCGTCCGGCGTGTTCCGTCTTTTTTCTTTTCTGGGCTTGTTGAGCTGTGCCCTCAGCAGAACCTATGTACTTTATTGTGAGACTTGGGTGCGTGTGTGTGGACCTGACTCTGTATGTGTGCGCTATGGCGGTTTGCTTTATTTATAAAGTGGGGCGAAAGCCTTTTTCGGTAATGATTTGTGAATGCTACATTTTCCACAGGACCGAAAAAACCACTGCTAATGTTGTATACCTTGCTAATGTTAATGTTGTTCTTTCTCAAGTTCCGTACACGTAAATATGCTTTTGTGGTGACCAATGCAACATCTCTCCACAATTAGGTGCCACCACATGGTTTTGCTTCACTCGATGCTGTGTTTTGTCCCATCCAGTATCCGTTGTCCGTAGCAGCCTTATCATTGCTGGACACTCGCAGTAGCATGACCTTATGTTCTCACACAAACCGTCAGATCGAACAAACTTTTGAAAAATGCAGATCAAAACCTACACAACATAGTTCAACTCTGTACCAAGCATCCACAAACAATCTCCTGCATTGTCTTTCCATCCCAGGATTGAGGTGACTCTTCCGATATCTAATACCAACTCTTAATGCTTTGTATCACTTTGATGCTACATTTTGAGATAATAAAAGCATCCTTTATCGAAAAAATGTTCCCGAGAATACAGGTTGTTGAATTTCTACGCCTCCGGTCCCATATCTAACACCAGGTCCCTCCATGAGTGAGTTGAATGTGGTGCCCAACTCCGGTCTGATCACATCTTCCCCGTCCCTCTCTGTGAAACCTCTTCTCGATTTCTCCAGAGCACTGATTCTGCTAGCGCACGGTGGTCACTCCGTCCAAAAATAAGCACACAGGTCAGGATCCATAGCGAGAGCACAACACCACGTTTACACTGCATTTTCGTACTGCCCTGCTGGGGAACATCAACTGCAGCGAGGCGAGCAAAAACTGATTAAATCACTAATAAAAAATAGGGCTTCGCAGCCAACACGGAATCACAACAAGACCAACATCTTTTTTTTTTTTGCCTGGCCCAAACAGTTCAACCACTAAAAGGAATTGCAAGATTTGAACATGTTCCATGGGCAGTGTCTGCACTTTTCGGACACAGAGCTAAAATGGCTAAATATGAGCGTGTATCCTTGCGTGTATTTTGATAGTGTCATCCATTCATCATTAATCATTTACTTATGTGTTATTATGTCTCAGTTGTCCTAGAGCACCTTGTCGTGAATTAAGGGCTTAGATGTAGTTAAATATTTTTGGACTAGCATAATTGTCATGCCAGTTGGTCGCAAACCAAACAAAACAACAGTCTCATTTGCCAAAATTTTGGAGGATATGATGGTCACAATTCAAACACCAACAACTTGCCAAAATTTTGGTCATGCCAAAATTTTGGTGGGGCAAGTTGGGGCTCAAACCAACAGCCCCTAAATAATGCCATTTTGGATTCTTGGTTGAGACGCTTGTCATATTTCTTTTATTTCTAGGACGACACTTTAGTTTTACTAATCCATGGATCTCATGCTGCCATGTCAATAGGTACCTCATCATCATTGATGATATATGGGATATGAGTTCATGGGATATAATGAAATGTGCTTTTACTGATAGTAAGTGTGGAAGCAGAGTAGTCACAACTACTCGTATCTTTGAAGTGGCAAAAGAGGCAGGTGACATTTACAAGCAAGAACCTCTTTCTCCTGGTAGATCGAAAGAATTGTTCTGTATGAGATTATCTATTGGCCAAAGCAAAAGCCCTTATCATGAATCAGTTAAGATATCTGAGAAGATATTGCAGAAATGTGGTGGCATACCGCTAGCTATCATTACAATAGCTAGCTTGTTGGCTAGTAAAGCAGTAACAGATTGGCCTGGGGTCTATGACTCTATTGGTTTTGGGAATGAAGATAACAAAGAAGTGGATACCACAAGAAAGATATTGCTATATAGCTACTATGATCTTCCATATTATCCACGGCTTTGCCTATTGCACCTAGGTATATACCCTGAAGATTCTGAGATAGAAAAGGACACTTTAATTTGGAAGTGGGTGGCTGAAGGATATGTCCATGAGGAAAAAGGAAAGGGATTATTTGAGGTTGGAGAGAGATACTTCAACACGCTCATAGATAGAAGCATGATCCAGGTAGTGGAGAAGCCATATCGCAGCATGATATATGCTTGTCGTGTGCATGATTTGGTACTTGATATGATTTATTTTCTATCAGAAGACAGAAGTTTTGTTACTGCATCAAACAGTAACAGGATATCTCCGCGTATCACTGCTCGTAGGTTAGCCATAAATAATGAAGCCGTAGAGCAGGATGGATCTGTGGCTAACTCGAGCATGCAGCAAGTGAGGTCATATAATGCCACCATGTGTGAATTTAGTATGTTGCCATTGCTTTCAAACTTTAAAGCTCTACGTGTGTTGGCTTTAGAAAAGTGCATTTTCATGGGAAGTGAGCAATTCTCAATGAAGCCGGAAGATTCTCCTTATCATCTTAAGCATCTTGGGAGTCTGATTCACCTGAGGTACCTTGGGATCTCGGAGCATTGGAGCTCGAAGGCGCCTATCTTAGAGCTCCCTGAAGAAATAGGGATCTAAGGTTTTTGCAGGTACTGGACTTGGGCAGCAGCATAAAAATACTGCCTCAAAGTGTTGGTCGGCTAACACAACTGAAGTGCTTGCGCTTTCACGGTTGTAGCATGGAGGTGTTGGACTGGACGAATCTAACATCCCTGGAAGAGCTACAGTTGGACATTGTCTCTCCAGACTTTCTGAAAGGGCTGGTCAAGCTGAAGGAGCTGAGAGAGTTGAGCATACTCTTTGAAGAGCACGACAATATGTTGTTCAAAGATTTGATGGGACGTCTTGCCAATCTGCAAAAACTTCAAGTCATAATGGTTGATTGTTGGAGTCGAGATTGTAAGCTGTGGTCCGGTTACGCTGGCTCTGTGGCCCTTGGGCACCTCCGTCATCTGACAGTGCATGGCCTGCTTCCTGGGCTGCCAGTCTGGATTAACTGCTCATGCCTCCCGAACCTCTGCCGCTTGTTTATGAAACTGACGGTTATGAAATCGCAGGATATGGAGATCCTCGGAAGATTCCGGGAGCTCATTACTCTAACCATTCGTTGCGATGATGGCGTTGTTTTTCCTGACACCATGGAGAAGGGTGCATTCCCCAAGTTGAGATACTTGGAACTGAGAAAATCTAAACAACCCAGATTTGTATGGGGAGCAATGTCCAGCCTTGAGTATTTTGAGTTAATCGGCCTGGTAGGGACCAATGGCTTGGACTTTCATAGCCTGGTGAACCTCCCTCGTCTTGAGAAAGTTAATGCTACAATCGTAGGCAGCACTGCCATGGGTATCGACGTGCGGCAGGCACATGCATCGTTAAAGCATGCAGTTGAGATCCATCCCAACCATCCCAAACTCTATGTACGTGCTACTAGCATCGCAAATGTAGTATCGTTCTCATGTATATGTAAAAAAGGAGAGTTTCTTACTCATTTCACCTTTATTTCCTTTGCAGATTCACGACATTCATGTAGTATCTAAATGGATGATTGAAGCAGGCAGCTGAGATCCATCCCAACCATCTCGCATTCAATGTACCTGTTATGTGTAACATCACAAAAGTAGTTTCTTTTCTCATGTATTTGTAAAAAGAGAGTTTCTTTCTCACGTTGCCTGTATTTCTTTTGCAGATTCGCACCGACGTATATGAAATAGAAAAAAATCAGATCTCAAGCGGACACAACAAGAGGTCACAATCCCACTCCATGTAGTCAATTAACCGCTGGTGCAATATGTACAAGTAGTATTCTTGTTTACTTTCCTGATGTAGCTATAGCCAGGGGATTTTTGATTTCAATTTGAGGAAAAATACATATTACATATTCATATTATTCTTTATTATTTTTCTGACAACCAGGGTTCTGGACTAGGTTTCTGAAAACATTATGCCCCCACCTTGGTCATTTTGAAATCCGTTTTGACAGGCCATCAAAACTTTTGTTTGCATTTTGGAAATTTTAAATTTCAGACCACTGGATATTAGGAAACAATTCGGCAATTTATTATTATTATTATTATTTTTCTTAGCGTGCGAACATGTTTTCACTATGGTTTTTTATGCAAGGATATATTTTGAGATTTTTTACGGTGCATCATACTACCCAATATAATGAGTAGTATTAAATCGATCCAACGGTCTTGGTAATTCTTTATCAGGGGTAAATCTGTCCTTTGAGATTTAACTGCAATGATTCAGTTAACTAATTAAAATATGATCATCTAATTAATTACAATCATCGGAGCGGACAGGCCGTCGTCGCCAAGCTCCGCCATCACGACGTGGCCAATAATCGCCGCCGATCAGCATGCAGGGCGCAGCCCCAAACCTTCGCCATCCCAATTCCCAAAGCCGTTTGCAAGCCGCCGGCCCCACAACCTCCGCCGTGCCGACGCTGCCTGCTCTCCTCCCGGCGCGCACATCAGAAGATCCGCTGGTTGAAGTGGCAAGCCTATGTCGCCACTGGATTGATTCGTTTTGAGTATTTCATCACTAATCCATCACCAATCCACCACACACACTACTAATCCCGCGAGCACACACACATTCAGAACTAAGCTAGCACATCGCACCATCCATCAGCAGGCACACACATCTAACAATGGAGAGAGAGGTGAAGGACTGAGCTATCTACGTGAGGGAGAGGAAGTCGTTGACTTGACGACGCAGAGAGGAAGTGATCTCAGGGCAGCGGATGGAGGTGTGGTCCGTGGCCTGGGGCTCCGTGCGATTTAGAGAGCAGTTCCTACGCGTCTGAGTAGATCGCCGCCGAACGGCGTGGCGCGGCGCGGCTGCGTCGTCTCGCTAAGGTGTGCCTGCGTCAATAACCTCGGCGTGTCCTCGGGGAGCTGAGTTTGATTTGTGAACTACCCAAAATACCCTTAATGCCTTAATATACTGCACAAATTGTGCGGTAGTATTGATCAATCTGGTGCGTTGGTCCACTAAAATGGATGGCCCATATATCTTAGATGTACTGTAAAAGGTCTCTATATTTTTCACTAGTTACTGCATTCTGTAGACGTATATTACTAATGATTTCCTATATCTGTTTCAGGAGGCGAGCTAACTGTGCTCTATAATCAATCTTCAGGTACGAATCCCATGTGAGTTTGTAATTTACAGAGAAAATGTTTCTGTGTACGCGTACGTGCACTGATCTGCTGCTCACTTATGTATAATAACCATGCTTACATTATGTGGCTAAAATTTTACAGGTCAGTTAGGGCTGCGTGGGTGAGTTCTGCTCTTCCTGCTGAGGCAATGCCATCAGCAAGCTACAGGAGTAAATAAAATCGTGAGGTTCTCTTCTCAGGCTTGGAATCCAATAATTGAATTTGAGTGTAATCAGCCTCTGTGCCTTGATTTTCTTCACCACATTTTTTGTGGTAGCTACGCGGTTGTATTATTTTACTTGGGACATTGTTTAGCCATCAACCAATGGACCAAACAGGCTCTTAGTATCTCCTTGCCTGTGTAAAGTACGGTGTTCTATTTATTTCTCTTCTATGCTTTCCAAAACTTTCTTCGCACGAATCCTGAAACATGCGTCAGTAATCAGTGACAAGGAATGTGAAATTCCCCTTTCTTTCATGGCAGAAGATTCCCTAGAATTTTATCAATAGCTTTAGTCACAAATTTGTGCATGTATACAAATTTGAAATCCATGCATGGCACTCCTCAGCAAAGTGGTCCACGAACTGATGGCTTTTAGTTAGAAGAAATTTGTTCATGGATTAATTGATTTGGATACAAGTTCAAATGAAATACTATCACTGTTCTCAGCCTTATCCTTGGCTTCAGAGACACGCTGCAGCCTGAGTATGTACACACACTCGAGAGCTTCATGTGTGTTTAATCTTGCGGGGTCTTCAGGTATATACATTTGAGGGAGAATCACCGCGCCCCGCGAGCGCATCACGGGGGCTAGTCTCCCCCATCGTCCTCTCCTCCTCCTCGCCGCTGCCAGATGGCGTCTGCCGGGCGAAGCCCGTGCGGCGCTGGCAGCGGCGGGGCCTCTCTCCTTCCTCCCCTGCTCGGGATCTCGGCGGCGCGGGCGGCCGCTCGTGGGGGTGCTGGGTCCGACGGGGCCCCCCCGGCGGCGGGGACGCATGGATCCGGTGGCGGCTGCGCCTGGGAGGCGGCGGTGCAACTCCGTGGCTGCGTGGCAGGGGTCTGGCGCGGTGCGACTGGTTTGGATCCTAGGGTTCACGGAGGCTGCGGGTGGCGGCTGCCACTGATGGAGAGGGCGCCTCCCCTTCCTCGACGGGGGGTGGCGTTGGCGCTGCGGTGCGCTGTCTTGGCCGTGCTGGGCGGCAAGGCGGCGGCGGGCGTGGTTCTGATCTGGAGATGGCGGCTGCTCAGGCGCATGTTCCCCTCCGCCTGCCAGTCGTGGGCTTCGCCCAGGCATCTTGCTTGGATGATTGGCGATGCAGTGGAGGTTCGGGCTCGGGGTCGGGGGAAACCCTCGACCGGCGGTGCTGGTCACGATGTTGGCGACGCTCTCGGCGCCGTTTCTCCCTCTGGCGGGCGACATCGAGACCTCCTCCCCGCCCTCCGCCCCCTCGTCCCGGGCGAAAGCCTAAAATCGCTTGATTGGGTGGCGATGACACTTCGGCATCGATTACTTCTTGAAGGCGCCACCTTGGGAGTCCAGGGGGTCAGGGGCTCGGCGCGGTGGTGATCTGCCTATAGTTCGGTGGTGTTCCTGCTCGGCAGTGGTGTGGGCTTCTTGGTCTTGGCCGATGACGGTGGCGACGTATGGGTTCCTTTGAGAGGTGAGGTGGCCAGGGCTGCCGTCCTCTCCCTGGCCTCTTGTTGGCCCGTCCATCCGAGCTCAGGGGTGAGCGATTCTGCCTCCTGACAGGGACGGCGTCCTTCGATCCAGGTCGAGAGGGTAGGGGTGCCCTCTTCGGAGGCAGCGGCGGAAGGTGAGACAACAGGGGCCCTTGGGAGTTGATGCAGCGTGGCTCTCCTCCGGTGATGATTTGCTCCCTTGCCGTGTTCGCGCTGTTGGCTTGATCGCGTTCGCTGTTCCGTAGTGTCTGTATCTTGTTGATTTTCCTTTTTTTTTCCTTTCTTGTTGCTGGTTGTAATGTGTGTTGGTGCTTATATTAAGCGGGGCGAAAGTCTTTTTCGGTATATACATTTAAGATTTAATGCTAACGAAGGTTTATATGGAAGAACAACAAAAGTTCACCAACCCAAATACTCCCTCTGTTCGGAAATACTTGTTATCAAAATGAATAAAAGGGGATGTATCTAGATGTATATTAGTTCTAGATACATGCCTTTTTATCCATTTTGATGACAAGTTTTTTTGGACAGAGGGAGTACTTACAGGACACAAGCTAAACACCTCCAGCAAACTATAGTAAAAGTCTAGCTTCAACACTATAAGATCTCATCACTGCCGTGCCGGTAATGTTCACAAGATCCTCTCAGCAAAATATCGCTGTCGTAGTCACCTGTACTCGGTCGAAGACGACCTTGGTTTACCGTTGTTCGACGAGTTGAGGTGCAGAGAATCAAGTATCACCCCAACCACGACGATCAAGCAGTCGACGAGTGTGCCGAAGAAGAGCGCCCCGGGCCGCCTCGTCTGCACAAATCCATACACTCCCCCGGATGTCACCAGGATGAAATCAGTCAGCCAATCGCCGGAGAAATCCTCGAGGATTAGTGCGTGAGTCGGCGCGCGGGGAGGTCAATGGACGCCAGTAGGACACCAGAAGGAGAGATCACCACGGCCTCCTGGTCACCGCCTGCGATGATCACCTGCTTTGGGTCGTAGGCTCGCAGAGAGAAGGCCTTGAGAGTGGGGATCGCGGCATTCTCCGTCATCTCCGATGGGGATGCATGGAAGGTTTGTCCATTTCGCGCCTGACCTCCATGTCGCATCATGAGTCATGACCAAGCAGGTCTGGAGAGTATGAGGTCACCTACGATGATAGACAAACAAGTCAGGGTATTGGAGATAAACTGCTGGTCATTATTTCATAAGAGAAAAGCTAGTGCGGTCTGACTTGATGCGTCCAAAATCGCTAAAGAAATATACCGACCTCTCCCCGGCTTGTTAGAAAGATGATATCGCCATGACATCCTCTTCTGTGTATAAGACCATCATCTCTCTTCAGTAGAATTGGTGCTGCCACCTCCAAGTTAGATGGATCAAATGTCCTCCCAAAACTTCTTGAAAAGTCGCCATGATGGAACAGATTGAGATGGTTGTAGTGGCAGATTGAAACATTAAAAAGCTGCTCCCGCACCGGCACACCAGACATGGCAACTGCCCAACAGGGTTTCAGCACTTCCATCGACCCGCTAACAACAGTTTGCTCAGCACCATTTGCACCGACAACCTACAGAAGAATGGACCAACAGCTTTGGTAACGATTATTAACAGAAAAAGCACCATTGGCAGAGCAGTCATATCTGACACCCACAGATTCATTAGGAGAATGGAGCAATGAAATTGCCCATCCCCGCCTACAGAGATTAACGCATACAAGAACTACTGAGACATTGAGGTGAAATATATGATACTGGCTCTAAGTTGGGCCAGTGTATGCTAATTCTCTCATGTCCAAATTAAATTAGGAGACCTCAAATTCCATGGTAAATATGAACTCTGATTATTTAAGGTGAAAAGGTAAGGGAATGCACTTATCATGATAACATAGCACTGGTGCAAGCATTGCATAATTTTTGGCAAATCATTTATGACGAAGACAAGACATGATTTCATGAAAAGTTAATTTGCTAGTACTTGCTAGCATAAGGTGATAGCAACACAAATACAATAATACAGAGGACAAGCAATAGTACAGAAAAGGTATCAACTATGTTCATGTTTGAGCAGAAAGCTCAATTTCTCCCTCTACAAGAAACTAACTGGAGGTGCTGTAAAATCATTTGAATTATTTATCAAATGACTGAAAAAGCCTAAAAGCTACAGTACACCATAACACCTTGTGACACAAGCAGTCGAGAAACAAATCCACAGTTCTGCTGGAAATTACAGACATAAAATACGAGCGGCAGTGGCCTGAAGAGTATTCTCTGGAACCAAAAAATGTGGTGCGGTTGAAAAAAGTGAATTGTAGCTGTAATTTTGACATTTCAACACACCTGAACATGATCTTGAACTCCATCTCCATTAATATCTGCATGAAGGCCTCTTTCTGTCAAATGAAGCTGAAAATGGAAATCACAAAAACAAGTGAGACTATTAACTATGTATAAGATTGTGGTACAGAAACATAAATTTTATCAATACACGTGGACTGTGACAATGAAAATGGAAATCACAAAAACAACTTTCTTTTTACAAGTAACATGAGAAAAGAAACTACTTTTCTGATCTTACACGTAACAGGTACATCAAGTGCAAGACGGCTGGGAAATCAGATCAACTATGATAAATCTGCAACTGAAATAAAGGTGAAATGAGAAAGAAACTCGTCTCCTTTTACAAGTACGTATGGTACATGAGAAAGAAACTACATTTGCGATGTTAGTAGCACGTACCTTGAGTGTGGGATGGTTGGGATGGATCTCAACTGCATGCTTCAACGACGCATGTGCCTGCTTCAACGACTCATGTGCCTGCAACTCGTCTTTGTCGATACCCCTGTCAATGTAGCCTAGGATTTCAGCATCAACTTTCTCAAGACGAGGGAGGTTCACCAGGCTATGGAAGTCCCAGCCATTGGTCCCTTCTAGGCCGATTATTATCCTAAAACACTCAAGGCTGGGCATTGCTCCCCGTACAAATCTAGGTTGGTTAGAATTCTTCAGTTCCAAATATCTCAACTTGGGGAATGCACCCTCCTCCATGGTGCCAGGAAAAACAACACCATCATTGCAACGAATGCATAGACTAATGAGCTCCGCGAACCTCCCGAGGATCTCCATATCCTGCGATTTCATAGCCGTCAGTTCCATATGCAAGTGGCAGAGGTTCGGGAGGCATGAGGAGTTAACCCACACTGGTAGCCCAGGAAGCAGGCCATTCATTGTCAGATGACGGAGGTACCCAAGGGCCACAGAGCCAGCATAACCGGACCACGTCTGAGGATGTGGTCGATGCCTACAATTAAACATTATGACTTGAAGTTTCTGCATATTGGCAACATGTCCCATCAAATCTTTGAACAACATATTATCGTGCTCCTCTTCAAAGTGTAGGCTAAACTTTCTCAACTCCTTCAGCTTGGCAAGCCCTTTCAGAAAATCTGGAGAGACAAGGTGCAACTGTAGTTCTTCCAGGGATGTTAAACTCGTGCAGTCCAACACCTCCATACTGGAACCGCCAAAGCGCAGACACTTCAGTTGTGTTAGCCGACCAACACTTTGAGGCAGTTTTTTAATGCCAGTTCTGCCCAAGTCCAGTACCTGCAAAAACCTTAGATCCCCTATTTCTTCAGGGACCTCTAAGATAAGCGGCACAGAGATCCCAGGCACAGAGAACCCAAGCAGCCGGTCCGAGATCCCAAGGTACCTCAGGTGAATCAGCCTCCCAAGATGATTAAAATGATAAGGAGAATCTTCCGGCTTCACAGAGTGCTCACTTCCCATGAAAGTGCACTCTTCTAAAGCCAACACACGTAGAGCTTTAAAGTTTGAAAGCAATGGCAACATACTAAATTGACACATGGTGGCACTATATAACCTCACCTGCTGCATGCTCGTGTTAGCCACAGATCCATCCTGCTCTACGACTTCATTATTTATGGCTAACCTACGAGCAATGGTACGCGGAGATGTCCTGTTACTGTTCGATGCAGTAACAAAACTTTCATCTTCTGAAAGAAAATGAATCATATCAAGTACCAAATCATGCACACGACAAGCATATATGATGCTATAATATGGCCTCTCCACTGCCTGGATCATGCTTCTATCTATGAGCATGTTGAAGTATCTCTCTCCAACCTCAAATAACCCTCTTCCTGGTTCCTCGTGGACATATCCTTCAGCCACCCACTTCCAAATTAAAGTGTCCTTTTTTATCTCATAATCTTCGGGGTATATTCCTAGGTGCAATAGGCAAAGCCGTGGATAATATGGAAGATCATAGTAGCTATATAGCAATATCTTTCTTGTGGTATCCACTTCTTTGTTATCTTCGTTCCCAAAACCAATAGAGTCATAGACCCCAGGCCAATCTGTTACTGGTTTACTAGCCAACAAGCTAGCTATTGTAATGATAGCTAGCGGTATGCCACCACATTTCTGCAATATCTTCTCAGATATCTTAACCGACTCATGATAAGGGCTTTTGCGTTTGCCAATAGATAATCTCATACAGAACAATTCCTTCGATCTACCAGGAGAAAGAGGTTCTTGCTTGTAAATGTCACCTGCCTCTTTTGCCACTTCAAAGATACGAGTAGTTGTGATTACTCTGCTTCCACACTTACTATCAATAAAAGCACATTTGATTATATCCCATGAACTCAAATCCCATATATCATCAATGATGATAAGGTACCTATTGACATGGCAGCATGAGATCCATGGATTTGTAAAACTAAAATATCATCCTGGAAATGAAAGAAATATGGCAAGCGTCTCAACCAAGAACTCAAAATGGCATTATTCAATTCATGACAAGGTGCTTTAGGACAACTGAGACATAAGTAAATGATTAATGATGAATGGAAGACACTATCAAAATACACGCAAGGGTTTGATTAAATCCATTCTATTAGAGTTTATATAATACATCTATTTTTATTTTTTATTCTGAATAAACATTTATTCCTACTATAGTGCATATAATTGGCAAGAACATTTGACCGTAGGTAAATCTGGTAAAATTTGCTTAAAACATGTACCCCTGTTTCCCCGCCACCGCCGGAGGAGGCCGGCGAGCAAAGCTCGCTCGGCGGGCTCTCCTCCTCCCCTCGTGTGGGGGCCTCTGGCCAAGGTGAGGCAGCGCCCCCGGGCACCCGGCGTGGCGGCGGAGATGGAATGCAGGGGCGGCGGCCCCAGGGGCTCCGGCGGTGGCTGTGCCACCACGGCTGTGAAGGCAGCGTGGGGGCCGGCCATGGTGGCTAGTTGTGGCGGATCTGGGGCTCCCTGCCAAGATCTGTTCCCCTCCGGTGGCGATCCTAGGGTTCTTATAGCGCCAAGACGGTGTTCTGCTTGTTGCCACCCACATTGATCTGGCCGTTGACGAGTTCCGGAGGGCTCCGCCAGAGATCTCCATTGGGTGCTTGATGCCTGTAGATTGCTGGATCGGATGAGATTCGGTCGTGTGCGCCCCTATTTCAGGCCGTGTGGCTCGAGGAGGGTGTGACCCGAAGCTTCGTTGTCTGTTGACATTATGGGACATGTCGGTATTTCGATTTCCATGGAAAGACGGTGGCGAAGAACATCATGGTGGCTGAGGTCTGAGGCCTAGTAATGGCGGATTAAGTCGAGGCGATGAGGACTTCGCTTGGTGATTCTGACTCGTAGCAGCGACATCGGCAACTAGGGGAGGCAGCATAGGAGGAGTAGAGAGTCTTAGCTTTCAGGGTGTAAACTCAAGGTCTGACATTAATTGGTTATGTCTGGCAGTGGCCTTGTTGAAGGCATTGTTTTGAGAGCGCGGATATTTTCAGGCTGAAAACCTAAAGTCTATGATCGGACGACGACCGCGCTTATGCACTATTTCCTTGTAAGAGGTGTCGCTTTTGGAGAATTTAGACTTCGGGTGTTGTCTTGATGGTGGTTTGTGCTAGAGTTACAAGGAGTCGATCACTGTAGCGAAATCTTTCGTTTTGTCTTCTTCTATTTGTTTTGGACTTTGTGCATGTGTAATGTCTTTAGGACACTTTATTTTTGCGGAGGCTGGGTGTAATTGATGTCTCTGCGATGTTAATATATTAGCTTTGTCAAATAAAGAATATGCAAATGCAATCTAAATATAATTGATGTAAAACATCTGCAGAGAAATGAAGCCCCCATATCCGCCTCACTTTTATCACCGCCGCTTAAAGGATATACTATAGTAGACATCAAGAAAAAAAATAGCACGCTATACAAAATAGCGTCGTCCCTGAAAATATGCTATTAGCGCTGCAGCGCGCTATAGTATGCTATTAGCGAGACATTGTACATTAGTTAATTTAGCGAGACAATTTTCTACACGCTATATCGTGCTATTTTTTTTCAGTGGTAAACATGCATTTTCAATTACTTGTAACTAAATGGAATGAAATTTTCTTAAAACACATAAGTGTATGCCGATACTATCTGAATCTTAACTATGTGAAAATCTGCAAGAAATTGAAGCGCCCATTTCTGCCTCACTTTATTATGGCCGCTAAAAATTAAACTATATACTCACTTTGTAAAGGAATATAAGAGCATAGTAATCTAAACGCTCTTATATTTCTTTTACGGAGGAAATAGTAAATATGCATTTGCAATGAGAAAAATCTCTCGCAGCATGCAAATTAGGATGATAATGGTACCTCTTGTTCGTAAGCAGTTCTCGGAGTTTCTCAATGAGCAGCACCTCATCTAACAGTGTAACATTGTGACAAGAGGCTTTGTCAATTCGGAGGAGAATACCTATGAGGACATTCTTCAGATTAGGCTTCTGACCGACCGAAACAAAAGCCTTACATACGAACTCTGCTTGTAGCTTGTCGTAAACTGCTCTGGCAAGAGTTGTCTTGCCAAGTCCTCCAAATCCGAAGATCGAGAGGATCTTGAGCTGCTGCTTGGACACACAATCATCTTCATCAGCCAGCCTCTTGATTAGCTCGTCTCTTGGCTCCTCGATGCCAACAAGCTCTCTGTGATCTTTGAACTGAACCATCAAGCGAGGGTCCACAGGGTCAACCATGCTTGAAGCAGCAGCTAGACTTGCCTCAACATCATCAATCTTGTACCGGTCGCGTCGATCCGCCACCTGCTGGACCTGATCCTTGATGCCTTTGATTCCATCGGCGATCTGGTGGCGCGCCTTGCCTTTTGTGAACAAGCTGGCCACCTTCTTCACGAACCCTTTGAAGCCGCTGGGGTTAGCGGCGGGCTCGAAGCCCTGGACGCCCACCATGAAGCGTTCAACCACATCCTCCATCTCGTATGCCAGCTCCTTGACATCATTGGCCCAGATCTTGGAGTTGTCATCGAGCCTGTCACGCGGCACCATGGCCACTTTGCGGAGGGCGGCGTCTATGCTCGTCATCTCCCTCTCAAGAAATTCTACATCTTTCTTCACGCCCTTCTGCAGCTTGTATTCTCCGTGGAGGAGCTCGAAGAGCTTGGGAAGGAGGGAGGCCATGGCCGCCGTCGCGGGGTCCATGCCTCGAATGGTGGCTTTCGCTCCTCTCTCTTCTTAGTCTAGTTCTTGCACGTCAAACACTGTCGGTAGGATCTGAGATGGGCATATGCGGCGGTGGCAGAGTTGGTGGCTGGAGGGGGCGGCGGAGATGAGAAAAATTCGGCGACGGAGCGTGGCTGGAGGGGGTGTCGGAGTGGAGACGACGGCGGAGCGGGGCTGGAGGAGTGGAGGCGCCGGTAGAAAAAGGTCCGGAGGAGACCGCAGCAAAGGTGCCTGGGGGCTGTGTGGTGGGCGCAGGAGCGTGAGTTGCCGGGCGCAGGAGCGTGTGGTGGGGAGGAAGAGGGCGGAGCAGATATCACTAAAAGGTGGACTTGTGCGCTCTGTCATTTCCCATCAGAGATTTCTTCGTACTACAAGACGCGTGAGCAATAATTGTGCCGATCTATCCAGGATTTTCATGCATGTCCTCCTTTTGGAGTTATTAACTGGCAATACTATGCTATTTTGGCAATTCACAGCGTCTTTTGATATCCTACTGGGTGTGCTTGCCTTCATCAATAGTAAACGAGTTTCTGAGACAGGCCAAGGATGTCGGATTGGTCGCTGCATTTGTGGATTCGGCAGCTGAAGATGCAACTGAATCTGATTTGTCCAGGATTTTTGGAGGAATCGATAGACTTGACAGGATTCTGCTAAAAGAATCTAACAGGTTTGCACCACTGACCTTTTTCAGGGCTCTTTCCATTGTTTGTGCCATGTCTAGCAAGCCTTGTTCTTGTTGGACTTTCCTTAGGTTTCAGAATTATGCTTTGACAAGCAGTTTGGGATTTCAGTTTGTGTTATTTGCATCTGGAGGACATGTGCTAGCTAGTTGTCCTCGTCATACTCAGAGCATCTCCAACAGTAGCCTTGACCTTGCACAAGCCGCTAAAAGTCAGGATACAACGCCGCATGAGTCAGGTTTCTTACATGTCCAGAAAATAAAGCGCCCGAGCTGTTCCAAAGAAGCGCGCTATATTTTGTACATAGTTCAAGTCTTCTCCTATAATACATAGTCATAGTATATAGTTCTACGATACAACTAATAAGCGTACATAGTTCTAGTCTTCTCCTACAATACATAGTCTCACATAGAACTACTACTAGTCATTCTCCGACTCGGACTCTGTCTCGGTGATGTCCTCCTCAGACGTTTGAGCATAGGCGTCAAGGAACCGATCGTCGCGGGAGTCCCAGGACGACGCATCTCCTAGCGCCATGTTGTATTTAGCGACCGCCTTTCGCGTTCGTTTGTCCTCGCGATAGGCGGCTCGCTCCTTCCTCTTCTCCTTCCTCTCCGCCCTCCTCTCGGGAAGAACTGCTCCTCGTTGATGATAACTTGCGAAAAGCGTTGCCTCCACAGCGCCATGGCTTCCTCGTCCATCCTGGCCAGGCTGAGACGGCGCTCCCGCCTCCGGTTTTTGCACCGATCCTCGTCGGTGATAAGCCGCGGGAAAGGAGCCAACTCCTGTGCCCGCTCTGGCGTCGCCACGTCGGTGAAGTTCATGTCCTAACGGGACCGCCGGAGGCGCCACACCGCAGCGTCTTCCGCGCGGGCGCCGTCCTGGGTGGTGTCGAAGGTTCCGAGGCCGAGGCGCACGATGCCGCCCAACCGGATCGAGGCGGGGTAGGTGCCGGAGGGACGCACGTGGACGCCACGGAAGCCCGAACCTCCCTGGCGGCAAGGCGGCATGGTGAAGCGGTGGTGTCATGTCGGCGGCGAGGAAAAAAAGCGCTAGAGCGAGCAAGAGTGAGCGGCAGAGGCGCTGCAATTTATAAAGGCGCCGACGCGGTCGCCAAAATCTAGCGCTTGCCTGCCGCTTTTTCAAGACGCGCTAGTTTCCGCCATCACGGAAATGCAAAAACATCCGCGCGCTTAAACCTGGGTTTCTGCGCGCGCTTTTGCGCATGGCTGTTGAAGATGCTCTCACAGTTTTGCTCCCCTTGTCCCTGCAGATACATCCGTCCGAATTTCGAGTTCCGGTCCATGGTCAAGACAACGTACAGCGACGACACCGATGACGAGCTGGAGGACCTTGACGCCCCTGAGATGAACGTGGGCAGCTTGGATGATCATGTCGAGATAGATATCAACAAACAATGACGACGACGACCTGGAGTACTCGATAAACAAGATGTCTATTCTATAACCCCGCACCACTCTTTCTTACACTAGATGGCTATGGACAGCGACGGCCGCCTCAGCATGCCCGCGAGGATCAAGCCCTCCGTCGCGGTGGGCCATGTCAGGAGAATCGCCATAGATGGAAGAAACAGCTGGATACTTGGGGCTGTACAAGGAGGGTATCACTGTCAAACTGATACGGGGCGCTTAGTTTGTAGTGGGGTCAAACAACCCATTCATTTGCAGTGTATTCAGCCCAAGTAGTTCGAAATTTTTGGGTTGAAAGTGTGAAGTACGGATGTCGCTAGAAAACGTACAGTAGTTCAGTGGTTGTAAGACCTCAAGGTTATATATACAGTATATACGAGGGCCAGGCCCAGGGCTCCGGCCGCCATGGGCAGATGGGTGGGGGAGATCGGCCGCCGGATCTGGAAGCGGCGGAGCTGCAATGTGTCTGCTCGGCTGGTGCCCCGGTCTGGTGCGGCTGCTGCCGACGCCTCCCACTTCTGTATTGCTCGGCGTGTGCGGTGGTAAAAGTCAGTGGGAGGGAGTAGTGGAGCAGCCGGGCCAGACCGAGTTGGGTGGGTTGGGTCGGATTGGGTTCCTCGGCCATGAACGCGAGTGGAAAGCCAGCGAAGAATTGATTGACTTGAGTCAGTCTGCTGCTATCGTTCTCAATCTTTTTTTGCCTTTTCTTTTCCTACTCTTCTAGGCTGCTGCTGCTGGTTCTGAAAAAACACCGGCCTCCGGTTTTCTACAATTTTGAATATGCTCGTGAAAATAAAAAAATCATAGATTTATTAAAAAAATAAAAAAGTTCTTTGATTTTAAAAATCAAAAATATGAAAAAAGCTATCAATTTTGAAATTGGATTAAAAAAAATTCATCGGATTTGACAAAAAAAGTTCATTGCTTTTTAAAAAAACTTCACAGAAATGGTAAAAGAGTTCATTGATTTCATAAAAAAATTACCGAATTTGAAAAAAGTTAATTGAAATTAAAAAAAGTTCAACTTTTTAAAAAAGGTTCACGAATTTTAAAAAACCGTGCATTAAAAAATGAGTAAGGATGAGAAGAAAAGAAAAAGAAAAAATATAGAGAATAAACCAAACTGAAGAACGAACTAAAAGAAAAAACTTAGTACTTGTACACCGACGGGGTGATCGCCTGGTGGTTGGAGTTGACCGCTCATAACAAAGGGGTTGGGGGTTCGATTCCTTTGCGAAATGCACTGTAACAGACGCCTGAAGCGTCGAATAGGATTCGTCGTCAAGCAGCATGGTAACATGTGTCGTCACAATTCCTTTATGTTGCATGGATCGGAATATAAAGCAAAACATGAGCTTGACTCGATCATCATGTTCCCATCTGAACCAGCTAGCCGGTTGGTCGATCGTTGGTGTTCCCATCATCCTGTGCTCCTACCATTGGCAAACAGTCTTTTTATAGTAGATTTCCTTGCATCTATACCTGGCCATCCGTTGGGCTGGGCCAAGCTTTGGGCCAGGCCTAACAAAGCCCAAGGTAGAAAACCTAGGCCTAGGCCTAGGCCCGGCCCAGCCCAGTCGTCGGGCCTAGTTTTTAGGCCCAAGCCTGTCTCGACAGTGAAAAAGCCGGCCAAGCCTTGGGCCGGGCCTCTTCCCTAAAACGCAAAAAAACCAAGCCCAGGAGACGTGTGCTTCGGGCTCAACAGTCAGGCCCAGGCCCGGCTCGCGGGCAAGGCCGGGTTTTTCCGGCCGGATCGGGCCAGGCCGGGTATCCCATGGCCAAGTATACTTGCATCCGAGCCACTCCAAATCTGAAACACAGCCGCTGCCATGGCTTCTTCTCCCTCCTCAGTCCGACTCAGGGATAAGCACCAGCACCTGCTACTCATCATGTGCTTTATTTAAAGTGCTCATCGTGTCTTAAATTTTCGCATGGTGTATTAAAAATATTCATCATGTGTTTTAAAAATGTCCGTTTGTGTTTTTCAAAAAAAGTTCATTGCGTATTGAAAAATATCACGCATCAAAATTGTTCATAGCGTATTAAGAAAACGTTCATCTAAAAAATTAAATTGGTAATCGTGTATGTGGTACCCCATGGGAAACAAACAAACAAGAAACATGCAGAATTGAGTTATGTTTACCCACCGGGATCGTCTTGCACTGGGGGTGCTCCTATCATTTTGAAGAATTTAGTGAAAATTCATGGACTGACCGATTGTTCCACATGGTGCAAATTTCAAAGTAGCCCACGAGGCACATCATGTTTTCTCAATCATCGAACACAACAGAGGCCCACGTACAAAGAAGGCACAGCAGCCAACGAAACCTATGTTTGTCTGTTACTAAAAAAAACTATGTTTGACTATTTCTCAAAAGAAAAATAAACTATGTTTGCCTATTTCTCAAAAGAAAAATAAACTATGTTTGCCTCAATATAAATTAAAAAGCCAACGGAACCTATGTACACATCACAGCCTCAAAACGGCTGGACCAGATTACGAGAGCCAGATAGCTCGTCCTCCAAAACGCCCCACCCTTTCAATACGGACTATATACGAGACATGAAGTTTCTTTGCCCGAGCTTGGTGAACAGTAAAATTGAAAGAAAAAGAGAAAAGCACTTCTAAAAATTCTGAACTTTTTAGTGACAAACATTGACAAAAGTTTCAACGCTTGCAAATTTTTATCGTGAAATGGCATTTGTAAGGGGGGGGGTGGAGGAGCTGGATCTTGGCATCGTGCGTGGGGAGGAGGACCACAACCCTCGGGCCTGCCATTGCCGTTGAGGTCCGCGACGAGCGGTGGCAGGAGGCGGTCGGCGTCGTGCTTGTAGCATCGTCCGAGAGGTGGTACCACGCCTTGCGGAAGGATAGGTCGCCCTCGTGCTGCTCGGCCGGCCCTCGCAATCAGAGAATGGCTCATCTAGGAGGACCGCAGCCGGAACTGAAGGAGAATCGAGGAGATGAGTGGGCTGACTTGGAACGAGAAGAAGACGGTGAATGCGGCGAGGAGGAGGATGCCCAGGTCGCGCTTCCGCGTCTTCGCTTTCACTACTGCTTCACTAGACGGACGAGCCCATGGGCCGTAGATACCCTTAGGAAGTCAAGATTGTCTAAAAAAATGATACCCTCAGGAAAATAAATGTAAAATGAAATAAACTGAAAAATGTGAAATGAAAATCCATCCAAAAATGTAAAAATAAAGGAGCAATTATATACTCCATCCGTTCCTAAATATAAGACCTTTTAGAGATTTCAATATGGACTACATAAAGAGCAAGATGAGTGAAATCTACATTCTAAAATATGTCTATATACATCCATATGTAGTCTATATTGAAATCTCTAAAAGGGCTTATGTTTAGAAACGGAGAGAGTATGTGCAAGTTGCTTGAGTTTCTGTGTGTGAAATGAAGTTGCCCCTTTCATCTCACATACAAAACTACTAGAGTAAAATTACACATTGATCAGACATCGGTGTCATACAAATTGAATCTTAGTATGATATGATGATCTCATATCTTGTTCCATTTCGGCTTTCAAAGTCCAATGCACTTTCCATGTCTCTTCATTCCTCACAAATTTATGTGTTTTATTTTCTGTGCACCATCATGATATGAGATGCCAAATTATTGTGTTTGATGGGCTCACATAAGCTCCCCCCCCCCTCTCCCTCCCGCGACGCTCCCGCGGGCGTCCAGGGGGCAACCCTAGCTGCGCCACCGCCAGTCCCCCCTCTTCCTCTCCCTTCTCCGTCACCACCGTCGGAGGTCGCGAGCGGGCGAAGTCCGCTCGTCGCTGGCGGCGGCAGGGCCTTCTCGTCTCTGCGCGTGGGGGATTCGGCGCCGGCCGGACCCCTCCGGCCGGATGCAGCGTCGGATTGGGCACGACAGCTCGGCGGCGCGGCGCGTGGGCCAGCGATGACGCGTGACGGTGATGCGATGGGTGGCGCGGCGGTGGTGCGGGCTCGAGGATGGTGGCGGCGGCTGCGTCACGGCGGCTTGCCCAGATCCGCCTCTGGCGCCGCAGGTCGTGGGCGACCTGGGTCGCGGTTGGCCTTCCCTGCCATGGCTCGTGGGTGGGGGGGGGGTGGCGCGGCAGCGAGTGGATGCGTGCGCCACGGCCAGGCCGGGACCTTGCGGCTGGTCACCGACGCACAACGTGGGAGACTCCCCTGGTGGCCATCCTTGGACGCGGCGGCAGGCTCTGCTCCCTCCTCTCCGGTGACGGGCTTCTGTCGTGGCCGTGCTCGGGGCCGGGCCTATGGCAGGGTGGGGCGAAACGGTTTGGGGGAAGCCAGTTGGAGGGTCTGCCGAGCTGCCCGTCGCTGGCACTGTGTTCTCGCAGGCCATGGTCGTGGGCCACCCCTCCCCCTTCCCCTTCCCCATCCCTGTTTGTTATCGGTTCTGGCATTGTTCGGCGGGTGTCCTAGCGGTCTCGGAGGTGGTTGTGGTGCCGATTGTTCAAAGCCTCGACCTTTGGTGGTTCTCGGGGCGGTCTGGATGCAGGGCAACGACTCTGGCGGTGGGAGGCGTGTTTGTCGTGGGCTGACCGCGCGGCTCGGGTGCGGGCGGGCAGCCATGGTCGCTTAGCGGCATGGGTGCGGGTGGTTGGCGGAGTCAGGTTGCAGCGGAGGGGTAAGAACACCGGGGTTCATCACTCGCCCAGTCCCGGTACTGGCCGACGGAGGCGGTGTCCGTGGATGTCGTTCTCCTTCTTGCAGGTTCCGTCGTGGTGCTCACATTGCCTTTGTGTCACTCCGGGTGAAAACCCGATCTTTGGGATCAGACGGCAACGGCTTCCTACAGTCGTTTCCCTCTTGAGGGCATCGTCTTGGAGTCCTTGCTCCGGCTTTGTCCGTCTCATCACCCCTCGGTGGATTGCTCACTTTCATGGTGGTCTTCGGCTTATCATTAGGGTGCTTAGTCGTCATTGGGGTGGTGTTTTCGATGCTCGGCACCTTTGTATCTCGCCTTGGGTGTGTACGTTGAGTGGTGGTGGCGTGCGTTTGTATCTTCTTGCTCGATGTTGTGGTGATGGTGCTTTAAATATAAAGCAGGGGAAACCCTTTTTCGTGAATCATAAGTTTCTTTGTTATAATTTTTCACATTTCTTTATTTTTTATATCTATGTAATTCAAGTAAGCCTTTTTATGGAATTTTGATGTGTCAAGTTATATGAAAATTTTGCGGAACTCATGGTTTGCGAATTCGTTTCGAGATTGTTATTTCAAGTCAATCGGGGCAGCATATCAAGAAGTGTAAATCACATCTTTAGACTTTTCAAATTGCAGTTTGCAATGAAACTACCTAATCGTCTGACTGAAATTAGGCAGAAAACACATTTGAACTAAACCATGCACATTTTACTTACAATATCACAACTCAACATTAAAAAGGAAACTATTAGACACGCCACACAAGAGCCACAATTAATCCGACCACGTCTGTTTATTGAAAAACCTTTGAGCGGAAGGAATGTCATAGTGCATCATGAGAGAGGACTGAAGTCTGAAGGACCTGCATTGAATGGTGTAATGCCAACCTTCACTTCATCATTGTCCATGTATGATTTTGTTTACGTGACTGCGGGAGAAGACCAATTTCTCTTCTTCGGCCCGAAGGAACTACAAGAGAAAGCTCATGGACTACAATCGACCTTTCCACAAGAGGGGAAAATCAGCCTTTTGTTTTCAACCACAACCATTCTAAGTGCAATTTAATATACAAGAGAATTTTCAATCCTCAAGGGGATGGTGATTTCATAGCATGTCATTTTGAAAAAAATGGGCTATTTCTATGTGAAGTGCGTACAACCTCGTGTTAAAGCTTAAGGATCGGAAAGAATTTAGGGTAGTCGAGTACCTCTATTAATGGAGAAAGGAGGTTGTGGAATACCATTGAAGGCCAACATCCCACAAAAAGATTAGAATTTTTGGATGGCGTGAAGCGACTGACAGCCTGGCGTTTTAGGTTGATAGAGTTTTACATCCACTCGTCCGTGCTTTATTTATGGGGTGGAGGATGAGAGTACTTATCATGCTCTTGTGACTTGTCCTAAGCCTTGTGTGCTGTGTCTGGCGTCTAGGGACGTATGAAATTTTTGGGAAGAGATTTTTATGTTTTCGGGCCTAGACTGATTGCCTATTTTATTAGACCAATTGGGCTAAACTCAGGGGGAGCATATCCTCTTTGTTGATCTTGGCATGTGAGGAATGATTTGATTATTGGAACAGGAAAAGAATCTATCAATAGCTTTGCTATTTTTGTGGATATTTACTGGTCTTTCTTTACATCCTATCATGCTAATGCCGAGGTTGCCTCCAATAACAAAGGAAAGGAGGTGGTGGCTGGGTTTACACCTATTACTACCGCTTTGGGGAATCAAGTAGTGTGGCGGCCGCCCCCTTCTAACCATATCAATATCAATATTGACGTTAGTTTTGTGGAGAGCGTAACACTAGTAGAAAAAGGGTCATTAGTCACCGGGACTAAAGGCCCTCCACGTGGCCGCTGGCTAGAGCTCCACCAGTTCCACCTTTAGTCCCGGTTGGTAACACCAACTGGGACTAAAGGTAATTATTTTTGAAATTTTTTCTTGATTTTCAAAATTTTGAATTATTTTACAATTTAATCTCTAATCACCCACCCCTCATCACTGCTCAATTTAACCACTAATCTCTAATCACCCCTCATCATTCCAAATCATCTAACTTCCCGACCGGTCACCCATCCCTCTCACTACTCCAGCCCGAGCACACTTAACTTTCGGGTTCTATTCTCCTTCATTTTCAAGTCTGCACTTGTTGTTTTCCTGACAATAGTAAGATGTCAATAGTAAGATGTCAATCCTATTAACCCTCAGGAGTTTAGCTTGAGCATGAAGTCACATATTTCACTGTTTGAGTTTGAAACTATTATTGTACAAAACAATAATTATTTAATAACACTAATATTTCTCGAATAAATAGTTTGACCATAGTTTGTCCACAGTTTGACCAGATTTGACCAAAATTCAAAAAAACCGAAATAATTATTTAGTAACACTAATATTTCTTGAATAAGTAGTTTGACCATTGTTAGACCACAGTTTGACCAGATTTGACAAAAATTAAAAAAAAACTAAAATAATTATTTAGTAACACTAATATTCTTGAACAATTATTTAGTAATACTAATACTTCTTGAATAAGTAGTTTGACCATAGTTTGACCAGATTTAACGAAATTACAAAAAAACTGAAATTTGAGCATAACTTTTTTTCCTTTTAGAATTTGAGGATTCTAAAAATTTGCAAACAGGCCATAGGCTGTCAAAATCAGATGCAGATTTTCGTTCTGAACATTTTGATATATTATATGTTTTTTTCCGACATCGTATGCAAAAGTTATAGTCGTTTTACATTTTCCCTACATTTTTTGCAAAACATGTCCAAATTTAAGTTTTTAAATTTTCCTAACTAGTAGATGTAGTAATATAACTACCTCTCGAACGATTTTAGTTTTTGAAGTTTTTATCATTTTTTTGATTTTTTCAAAACTAAAAAGGCGATCGGGGAGAGGGGGGTAGAGTTTGAAAATGGGACGTTTAGTCCCGGTTTGAGACACAAACCGGGACTAAAGAGCATCACACCCTTTAGTCCCGGTTCGTGTCTCAAACCAGGACTAAAGGTCTAATCTTTAGTCCCGGTTTGAGATACGAACCGGGACTAAAGATCTCATTTGAACCGGGATTAATGTCTTTAGCCGCACGAACCGGGACGAATGCTTACATTAGTCCCGGTTCATAATGAACCGGGACTAATGTGAATATTGCCCTGTGACCAAAGCCCTGTTGTTTACTAGTGTAAGTGCAGCAAGCATTGGTGTGGTGGCTAGGAACTCTTCTGGAGATGCATCTCATCTTGGGACTTTATTGGGTTGTGTTTCGATGAGAAAGAAGCGGAGGTTCGGGCATGCATGGCTAAATTTTATATCGCTATTTCTCTTCACACGGCTATTATTTTGAAAATTTGAAAATTGATTGCACATGCTTGTGGTTTCTTTCCTTGGAAATGAAAGTCATGATAAATCCATACTCGTTGATCTGAAGAAGGAAAAGCTTGGCATCGTCAAGCTTCTCGATATTTTTATGTTGTCTAAAATCATTAGGCAGACCAATATGATGACACAAGAAATTGCTAAATTTATTTTTGATAATAGATTTGACGGTCTACTTCTTAATAGTTTTCCGCCATGCGTTGCATTTGCTGTAACGAAGGACTGTAATAGTACTAACGTTTTAATTAATTATCAATATACGGGGAGTTATTTTAAAATACATATGCGAGAGAAGCACGCAACCATTGCACCTGATTGCATGCACGTATCGTCCATCTTTTCCTAATTAACTACGTACTGACTACAGTAAATACAAGAACGTAGAGGAAGTACTACTAGTATAATTAAGCACACGACTAATGGCAAAGAAGTTTAATAATCCAGTATACATGCAGATATACTCGGTGTCCATATTTGTCCATTCGATGGTCGTGGCGCACTGGCAGTCCTGCACGACGACGGCCCTGAGCTGCGACGGCGAGATGGCGGCGGCGACACACTCGGCAGCGAGGGTGCGGCTGCCGGACACCCAGACGGCCACCTTCCACCGGAGCCGCCCCTCCACGCGCAGCGTCAGCAGTCCCGGCGACCGCCCGCCCGCCGTCGTTTCCTCCGCCGCCGAGGACAACGAGGAGAGCGTGGCGGAGAGCACGACGTCGCCCTGGGCCTGCTGGAACGGCGGGATCGGCGCAGCGGCGGCGAGCTGGAGTCCCGCGTAGGACGCTCGCGCCCGGAGGCCGTCGTAGAGCGCGACGGCGTGCGCGTTGGGGTTGTGGACGACGAGGGACGCGTCGAGCAGCACCGTGCCCATGCCCCCCGTGGCGTTGGTGGAGGCGGTGGCGGACAGCAGCCTGAACTGCGGGCTGGAAGGGCGGAGGGTGAGCCAGAGTATGATGGCCATGGCCAGCAGCAACGCCACCGCTGACGCCGCGGCGATCAGCAGCCGCCGCCGGTTCCGGCGGGAGTGGTGGTGGTGGCGCCTGGCGGCGCAGTGCCTCGGGGCGCTATCGGGATCATCGGTGATGCGGGACATGGGGAGTGCACCGCAAGCTGAGCTGCGTAGCTAGCTAGTGCAAGAGAGCAGAGCGCAAGGGAAAAGAGGAACGGCGTGTGTGGTGTACGTGAGAGCCGGGCTAAGGTCTGTGAGTACGTGAGTGATGCTAAGGTAATATATGGGGAAAATTCGAATCTGAGCCCGAGCTCATCTGCACCTGCGCTCACGAAAAAAATCAAAATAAATACTAGAAAAATTTAAAAAATTCCAAATTTTTTTGGGTGGTGGACAATTTGATGCGTGAGATACGCTCCAATTTTCAAAATATTTGGACTTCTATGCAGCTCTCAGCAAAAAAGACAAATCGGAGGTCTGTAAAAATGTGTACTGTTCATATACTGTTTTAGTCTGATTTATCTTTTTTGCTGAGAGCTGCACAGAAGTCCAAATGTTTTGAAAACTGAAGCGTACCTCACGCATCAAATTGTCTACCACCCAAAATTTTTTTGGATTTTTTTTGAATTTTTCTGAATTTTTTACGATTTTTTTTTGACCGGGTGCAGATGCACCCGGGCACCGAAACGCCGGAAAATTCGAATCTGAGCCCGAGCTCATCTGCACCTGCGCTCACGAAAAAAATCAAAATAACGGAAACGCCGTTCTCTATGTATGGTCCATATGGAGTATATATCAGTCATCATACAATGTTTTCTTTGGTAAGTGATAATATTAATTCTGTTGCTTTGCTTGTTGCTAAATCAACCACATCATATTTTCTCTCCTTTCATTTTGTGGAGAGAAGAGAAGAGGAGAAGAAAAGCACTTGCCCGGATGGAGATGTAAGATGACTGGCACTGGCTTGGCTGCATCACAAGATGCTAAAGTTGCCAAGGAAGATGGTTTGGTGAATCAGCCAGCAGTTTTAGACCAGACAAGCACTTCTTCACCTAGGCTAAGGTAATTACGAAATCTGGCAATCGTCATTAAAGCTAGTAGTAGAAAGGAAGAATGGAAGCAGACACTTCTTCTCTTCTGCCATCAAGGAGGAAAAAGGGTCACGCACATACCAAAGTGGATTCTCGAACATTCAAGTTCATCCTCAGCGCAGCAAGCCCACTCAAATTATTCCTCTTATCACATTAATCAATCAACATAAGATCGATGAGACAGAGTTTTTTTTCTTTATTTTCTTGCAAACACCGAGTGTAACTCACTGGATTCGCGGAACTTCACGGTTGAATCGCTCACAATCAACGCCTCGCTATCAAAGTGATTTATTGCACCGTATGAAAGTGATACAACCGCAAATAGTTTCAACTCCCAGTCTCTCTATATCATAATCACATCAAAATCCTGACAAGATAATAATCATAACGAGAACAAAGCATGCCGGACGAGACAAAGTTACAATGGGTAGTGGTAGGACTAGGGTTCCTACCGTCTCTACTCCGTAGGTTATACGGGCAGAACAGCGAGGGCTAAGGGCGAGGGCGGCGGTTCCGGCGTGTTGGCGCCGTCGCGAGGGAGCAGGAGGGCGGCGGCGGCTAGGGCGAGGTGCGGCTAGGGTTCCGGCTCCTTCGGGAGCCGGGCAACAAAAGATTATAATATCTTTATTGCTTGATCTCAAACGATGTCTTACAACTAGTATTTATAACTTTAGCCTAAGATAACTTGCCTAAGATAACTTGTGGGTCAAGCCCCTAATACTAATGCCCGGTGGGCCTCTTCCTAGTATAGACCAAACCGGTCATAACATCTCTCCCCGCCTGCGCAAACAGCTCGTCCTCGAGCTGAAAGTCTGGATAGTGTTGGCGGAATTCCTCGCGCTGCTCCCAAGTAGTTTCCTCCTCCGGAAAGCCCGCCCACTGAACGAGGACGAACCACACGCCACGACGGAGCTGTGCCTGCAACACCTTTGCCGGCTCTGGAAGAATGCGACCGTCGGCGGTTGGCGGAAGCGCCGGAGAAGCCGCCGGTGGCTCGCCACGGAAGGGCTTGAGCAGCCCCACATGGAAGACGTCGTGGATGCGAGCGCGAGCTGGAAGCTGAAGACGATAGGCCACCTTCCCAATGCGTTCCACGATAGGGAAGGGCCCGGCGTAGCGAGGGCCGAGCTTGCGCTTCGCGCGCGGGTCCAGTGACTGCGTAGAGCGGTGGAGGAGACGCAGCCACACCCAGTCACCCACCGCGAACTCCGCCTCACGATGATGATTGTCGTAGTAGTGCTTGGCCATCTGCTGGGCCTGAAGGAGACGCTGACGGACCTCAGCCAGCATCTCGTCACGGGTGCGCATAAGGTCACCCGCAACCGCCGTCCGAGCCGTCTCCGGGTCGACCGGAAGAATAGGCGGGGGTGGTCGACCATAGACCACCTCAAATGGCGTCGCACGCAGGGCGGAGTGATAAGAAGTGTTGTAGCAGTACTCCACCCAAGAGAGCCAGTCCACCCAAGCGCGAGGCCGATCACCTGTCACACAACATAAATACATGGCAATGACCTTGTTAACCACCTCGGACTGACCGTCCGTCTGAGGATGAAACGCCGTACTCAGGCAGAGCTGGACACCCGCCATCCTGAAGAGGTCGCGCCAGACATGGCCCGTGAAGACTGGGTCCTGATCACTAATGATCGAAGCAGGGAACCCGTGTAGATGGACGATGCCGTCGAAGAAGGCCCGGGCCACGGACGCCGCCGTGTACGGATGGCCGAGCGCGATGAAGTGGGCGTACTTAGAGAAGCGATCGACCACCGTGAGGATGACCGACTTGCCCCCCACCTTGGGAAGTCCCTCGATGAAGTCCATGGATATATCTGCCCAGAACTGAGACGTCACCTCCAAGGGCTGAAGTAGCCCAGCCGGCCTCAGGGTCTCCGTCTTGTTGCGCTGGCAAGTCTGACAAGACCGAACCCAGTCGCGGACCAGGGCACGATCGCCAGGGATGTAGAAGTCGGCGCGAAGACGATGGAGGGTTTTATGCACACCCTCATGGCCCGCCGAGTGGGCGAGCTGCAACACCTGGTGACGGAGATCATCATGTGCCGGAACAAAGATCCGGCACCCATGGAGGAGCAATCCGTCAGAGAAGCGCCAAGGCTCCTCCAAGTCGCCGGCCGTGAGCTGCTGCTGAAGAAGGGCGGCGTCGTCCGCCGTCGCAGTGGCGCGGCGAATGTCGGCGAAGAGATCGAACGATGGCCCGGAGCGGATGCACAGGGCCGTCCCGGCGGTCGCGTCGGCAGATGGCGCGAGGTCGGAGTCGCGACGGGATAGCGCGTCGGCCACGGTGTTAAGACGGCCCGGCCGATACTCGACAGAGAAGTCGAAGCCGAAGAGCTTGCTGATCCACCGGTGCTACGGAACGGTCGACAGCCGTTGATCCAGCAAGAACTTCAGGCTGTAGTGGTCCGTGCGAATATGGAAGGTCCGCCCCCACAAGTACGTCCGCCAATGACGAACGGCCTGGACAAGGCCAATGAGCTCCCGCTCGTAAGCTGCCAGCTTAAGATGGCACAGAGTGAAAGGCCGGATGAAGAAAGCGAGGGGCCCATTGCCCTGATGAAGCACATCGCCGAAGCCGGCGCCCGAGGCGTCACAGTCCACTACGAACGGGCGATCAAAGTCAGGCATCTGGAGGACGGGGGCCGTTGTGAGGGCCCCCTTGAGGGCCTCGAACGCCGTCGTCGCCTCGTCGTCCCAGGCGAAAGCGTCGCGCGGCGGCAACGCGTGAGGGCGCCGCGATGAGTCCGAACTCCCGGATAAATTTCCGGTAGTAGCCGGCGAGTCCGAGGAACCCGCGGAGAGCTCGTGGCAAGTGAGGCGTCGGCCATGCGGAGACGGCCGCCACCTTGTCGCCGTCCATAGCCACCCCGTCGGCCGAGATGAAATGGCCGAGGTAGGCGACGGAAGGCGTCCCGAACGAGCACTTCAAGCGCTTAAGGTGGAGGTGGTGCGCCCGAAGCTCGTTGAAGACGATGGCGACGTGCTGGAGGTGCTCGGCCCAGGTGGCGCTGTAGATAAGAATGTCATCAAAGAAAACAAGCACAAACCACCGTAAGTAGGGTCGAAGGACGTCGTTCATCAGGGCCTGGAACGTCGCCGGGGCGTTGGCGAGGCCGAAAGGCATCACCAAGAACTCGAAGTGGCCATGGTGGGTGCGAAACGCCGTCTTGGCGATGTCATCCGGATGCATGCGCACCTGATGATAGCCTGACCGCAGATCGAGCTTGGTGAAGAAGCGCGCCCCATGGAGCTCATCCAAGAGCTCGTCAACCACCGGTATGGGGAACTTGTCCTTGAGCATGAGCGCGTTGAGGGAGCGGAAGTCGATGCAGAAGCACCATGTGATGTCCGACTTACGGACGAGAAGCACCGGCGCCGAGAAGGGCGATGTGGAAATCCGGATGATACCCGCAGCGAGCATCAGGGCACACTGGCGCTCCAACTCATCCTTCTGCAGCTGGGGGTAGCGGTAGGGCCGAACCGCCACCGGAGTGGTGCCCGGTACAAGGTGAATATGATGGTCGTACACCCGGGCAGGCGGAAGACCCCGCGGCTCGTCGAAGAGGTCGTTGTGCTGCTACAGAAGGGGATCCAGCAGGGGGTGCTCGGCCTCCGAGGACGCGGCGGCCAGCTGGAGGTGTGGCACGGCCGGCGCGGCCCCCCCAAGGCCCTCCCACCGGATGCGGTGGCCCTGCCGCCAAAACGTCATCGTGAGCGCATCGAAATCCCACAGGATGGGACCGAGGGTCCGGAGAAAGTCCACCCCGAGAATGAAGTCGAAGCAGCCGAGGTCGATCCCTGCACACGTAATGGAGAAGTGTTCACCGTCGATGGAGATGGGAACGTCGCGGGCGAGCCCATGACACCGGAGGCGATCGCCGTTCGCCACCGTGATCCGCAGGCGCTCCCCGCCCTTCGTCGGAAGGGCTAGCCGACGCATGGTCGTCTCGGGCAGAAAGTTGTGGGTGGAGCCCGTATCCAGCAGGGCCACCAGTCGCTCGCCATGGATCGTCACGGGCAGCAGCATGGTCCACTCGCCCCGGATGCCAGCCAGGGCGTGAAGGGAGACGACGCACGCCGTCGCCGCGGGATCCGCGGTCGCGTCCTCGGACTCCGCAGGTGGAGGTAGCGTGTCGGGCGAGTCGTCCGCCTCAGTGTAGTCGACCGTCTCCAAATAAAATAGGCGGGGGCAGACATGGGTCGGCGTGTAGGGCTCATCGCAGTTGAAGCAGAGACCCTGACGGCGACGCTCCTGCTGCTCGGTCGGTGACAATCGACGGAAAGGCCGTGTGGCGGCCGGGGGTGTAGCCGTCGCGGCTGGAGGAGGCCGACCCGTGGCTGCAGGAGTCGGTGATGGCCGACTGGGCTGGCGGCCGCTCCGTCCGATTGGCTGCTGCAGTGCCTGTGCCCATTGCTCGAAGGCCCGGGTGTAGTACATGGCCGTCTGGAGGTCAGGGGGATCCCGGAGCTCGACGTCCACGCGTATATGGTCCGGCAGGCCACCCACAAAGAGCTCGGCGCGCTGAGTCGCGGAGACGCCCGGCGCGTGGCACGCCAGGGCCTGGAAGCGGTCGGCGTAGTCCTGCACCGTAGATGTGAAAGGCAAACGGTCGAGGGCCGCCAGTCGGCTCCCGTGGATAGGAGGCCCGAAACGGAGGAGATAGAGCTCCTGGAAGCGCTCCCATGGTGGCATGCCGCCCTCGCCCCGCCGAGGGCGAGTACTGTGTCGTGCCGCGCCTCGAAGATGATAGGACGCGAGCCAGGTACGATCCGAAGCGAGCATCCGCTGCCCTCGAAAGAACTGCTCGCACTGGTTGAGCCAGTTGAGGGGGTCCTCCGTGCCCTCGTAGGTGGCGAAGTCCAGCTTGGCGAAGCGAGGGGGCGTCGGCCCGCCGTGGCCGGGGGCGGCCGCAGTCGTCGGCAGCGCGTATGCTGAGTCAGGAAGCGCCGGGGCGTAGTTTGCCGAGCTCGAGGGGTGATCAACCCGCAGGGAGGGCGTCGGGTGTTCGGCGCCGTGGAGTATACCGCCCGAAGACGAGCGATCGCCACGCGGGATCGGCGATGGGGACGGCGGAATCGCACTGGTGCGGGTCACCTGCGGCCCGAGGCGCTGGTGGTGGTGTTGTCGATAAGCGGCGGCGCTGGTGGAGCTGTTGCACCGGCGCTGCGTCGTGGGGCCGGGCGGTGGCGCCGGAGAAACTGCTGGTCGGGCCCCGGTGGGCGCGGTGGAGGCCGCCACGCTGGCTAAGGCTGTCCCGCTGCCGAGTAGTTCGGCAGCAGCAGCGGCGCGCGGCGCGCCCGTAGGGCGCTGAAGGCCGGGCCGCCATCGAGCGGCGGCGGCCCGTAGGCGGTGGTGGCGGCGCTCGGTGGCGGGGGATGGTTCCCGGCGAGGTAGAGGGTAATGCCCCTGACCACCTGGACAAGCTCCCGCAGGGTGCCCGACATCTCCTCGGGCGAGAGGAGCAGGGGCAGATCCGCCATGGTGGTGATTGGCGCTGGCGCGATGGTGGTGGTGCCGGATGTGATCGCCGTCATCGGCGTGGACGTGGCCGGCGGCAGCGAGAGCGGGGCGGAGGTGGATGGCAGCGGCGGCAGTGATGGAGGGAGCGACATGATCGGCCTGGTGTCTTTGGATATCAAATTGGTAGGACTAGGGTTCCTACCGTCTCTACTCCGTAGCTTATACGGGCAGGACAGCGAGGGCTGAGGGCGAGGGCGGCGGTTCCGGCGTGTTGGCGCCGTCGCGAGGGAGCAGGAGGGCGGCGGCGGCTAGGGCGAGGTGCGGCTAGGGTTCCGGCTCCTTCGGGAGCCGGGCAACAGAAGATTATAATATCTTTATTGCTTGATCTCAAACGATGTCTTACAACTAGTATTTATAACTTTAGCCTAAGATAACTTGTGGGTCAAGCCTCTAATACTAATGCTCGGTGGGCCTCTTCCTAGTATAGACCAAACCGGTCATAACAGGTAGGCACATCAAAATCATGGTTTGTAACCCGTAAGCCGTACGCCGGACCTTACAACGCGAAGTTGTTCAGAACTTTCTTGACTAGATGCTCCCCATACACCACCTTGTTGTACTTGGCAGCGCCGCCTGTTTTCTCCCGGCATAGCTCTGCAGGCTCAACCACGGCATCGAAGTTCGACTGTATATGTGCAACATTAGAAAGAATTTGAGTACTTGAGTGGTGCTCTATATAGAAATGGTTAGTTTTGATAACCTAACAAAATTTTATTTTTCTTTTGTTGATGCATAGATACCTCGTAGAAGAAGGCAACAGATACACGGTAATGAAGGAAGTTGTTGAAAACTCTATGGAGTGTGGGCTGATATATTCCATTAGACCAAACCTAAAACCATATCAGTACGATAGTCAGCAATGAGCATTTTTTCCTACACAAAAGTTGGAGTAGGCTTAAGTATCCTTCATATTTTGGAGGAGACTAACCTCTAGCATGTCACCAATGTTGCAGACAAAGGTTCCAGGGACTGGCTTCGCCTGTATCCACTCGCCAGACAGGTTTCTGACCTGACCATAATATATAGCAAAGAATTTTTGAAGCTTTTTTTTTTCTCTCTTGATGATAGAGCATGCTGAGGGAACAAACCAAAAAAAATGCAAGATGTATATGACAGTGATATGTTAATGAAGAGACAAGTACCTCAAGAGCACAAATGTCATCATCTTGGTCAACCAGTGTCAAAAGGCCTACAGTTTAACAAAATGGTGTGAATGATTTCTAATATTTCTTATATAAACTGCAAGACCCTCCACTGATGTTGGGACTTGGGAGGCAACAAAAATGCAGAAAGTATATGATTTTTCAAAGAAGTAACCAAAGTATACTAGTCCAACTGACCGTAATCCGTGTGAGCTCCACTGAATTAGCCACATAATGCATGAACAGAGAAGAAAAGCAGAGTGAGATGTATCCACCGAAGTGAGCAGAATTTGTGCAGAACATACCAGAAAACATCAATGGTTTATTTATTTATTTTTGCTTACCATCCAGTATCAGTGCGTTGCTCCTGCGGAACACTAGCTGGGATTGGATACCCAATCAGCCTGAGATACCAGAAGGGATCTCCCGCCGTTCCGCCTTCGAAAGTATCCGACGGCGCACCTAGTGCCAAGGCTATACCTCGCATGATCTTCCTTGAAAGATCTGCAAAGTAAAAAATGGCGTGATGAGCATCACTAGTAATGACCAGTCACAAAAGAGCAATTGGAGTAGTTAACATGGAGCTGAGTGGGGAATTTCTCCCCATCACCCACTTTGACCAATCAAAAAGAGAATGAAGCTGAGTGGTAACCTCGAAGAAGCCTCGCATAGTTATCTAGAAGTACTTTAAAATTTGATGGGCAATCGGGCCTGCATGGAATAGGAAAACAATCAATTCATGAAATGCAAGTACTCCGATCCATATAATTGTACTAGATGAACGACAATTAATATGGATCAGATGGAGCACCACAAAACTACTACTTCCTCCGGTCCATACAAATGTAGACCTTTAGGACACACTTCCATCTCTGAAATGATACTTTTACCATATAATTTCGGTGAAAACATGTTGTTTCACATGAAAACACATCTTATAAAGGTAGTATATTTCTTGATAAGTCTAGTAATAACAGCTTGAGGTTTTGATTCAAATCAGATTTCTGATGCATGAAACAAGCAGGAACTAAACCCTTTCCTCAAGAAATGCTAAAAACATACCACAAATTCTCTCCTTCCAAATGCTTGCCGAGATCTCCGTACTTGCCCGGTTCGATATGCGCGTAGCACTGCCATGTGTTGTTTGTTGTGATAGTTTATCAGTTGACAAGTCTGAATAAAATCCCTATACATTTCCGTGGAAAAAAGGAAGAAGAAAGACTCCAACATGGTGTGGGGTAACTGAACTTACATCGATTGCTTCATGCATATCAAGCTTGCCCTTGGTGATGTTTTCGCCCACTCTCTGGTACCCTCTGACCACAAGCCGTTTTACAGAAGTTCACTTCAACACCCACCAAACCATAAAGGAAACAAGACAAGTTGGAAATGCTTAAGCAGCCACACACACACCTGTATCCAGTCCGAGGTGTGAGCCTGATCTTGCGTTTCTCCTCGAGCGGGAGCTGGAAGAAGCTGCGCGTGACGTCCCTGACCTCCGCCATCAACGGCTCCGCTATCCCGTGGCCTTTTCTGTCAGTAACAACGTACACACACGCAGAAGGAGCATTTCAATTTGGTTAGCTTGGACAAAGTGCACATTGTTACTCACGAGTCACGACAGTGGGGTACCACGTAGAAGAAGCCGGCGTCCTTGCAGGCGCGGTCGAGCTCACGGACGACGTCCAGCAGGTCCCCGTCGCCGGCCATGCCAGGATCGTCGACCTTCTCCACAAGCGCGCTGATGTCTGGACAATGCATGCGGAGTGTAGATGAGCAATTGCCGGTTGATTCACGGGCTGGTTGATTGACTGGTAGCGTGCGCACGTACCGACGAGCGGGATGGCCTTGAAGTCGGAACCCATGCTGACGCTGACGGTGATGCTGGCCGGCGGCGAGGAGAATGTGAATGCAGTGGCTCTTGAAAGTTGAAGCTCTTGGGTTAAGTAGGCAGTGGCAATGGCAGGCATGTGAGGTGGCGAGGGCCGGCCGCGCAAGCAGGCGGCAGTGAGTCATCCGCGATCCAATCATTCATACGATACGATACGATACGTTGCGATGCGGCGCACCTACGTGACCTGTCAGCCATGCTGTGTACAGTACAGTAGAAGACTGTAATGTAGGGCCGCGGCTGCAGTTTGCCACTTCACACCTGACGGTCGACGCGTGCTCGACGTGCGACCTGCTCTGCGGTAATGTACGGTCGACGCGGCTCCGCGTGCGACCTGCTCTGCTTAGCTCTACATGCGTGGTTGGGTAATTCAAATCAGATCGGGAGACGTGGCTCCAGTCCGGAAAGATTCTTACCACCCATGTGTACCCAATCCCCTCTGTTATTTAGAGCATCTGCAACCTCGCTGATCTAACTGTGGATAAATGGAGGGGGTATGAATGTGTGTGATGTCTTTCGTACAAGATTGCACCCCCCACCCCCTTTCTTGATGATATGTGGCGAGAGCAGAACATCCCACTTACTGTTGGATCTGATCGGATAGGATGAGGACCTGGGCCTAACCATAGGTTCTCCACGAAATCTATGTACAAAATACTTGAGAGTAATATCGCAGGCTGCGATTAAAGATGGATCTGGAATGCTAAAATACCTCTCAAGATAAAAATCTTTCTTTGGTAGCTATTTCAGGACGCTGTCTTGACGAGAGATGTCATGAACAGATGAAAGTGGTCTGGTAACACCTGGTGTTCTTTTTGCAACGAGCGTGAGACGTCTCAGCATTTGTTTGTCCTGTGTCCTGTGGCAAGGGTGGTGTGGCGTTCGGTTGGAGCGGTCTTTGGGACTGCCCAAATAACCTGTGGCAATACTATTCTTGGTGCTTTGGGCGTGTTTGGTTACCCGCATCGAGCCCAATCAGGCTCGCGCGAGAAGGAAGAGGCCTGTTTGGTTGCCTGGTTTTACTGTTGGGCTTGCACCGCACGCTTCTCAAAGCAGCCCACAGCCTGGCTCACTAGAAACGCTCGGACCGGCAGTTTCTCGCGAGCCAGGCTGAGTACGGCGCGAGGTCGCACAGGCGCGAGCAAGGCGACGGCGAGGGGGGATGGCGGGAGATGGAAATCTGGCACGCCGTCCCGGCGCCAAATCTAGCATCACCCCCCTTTCACTCGCTCACCCACCATAGCCACTACCCCCTTTCTTCCCTACTGCCTCACCACCGATGGCGGCTGCGATTTCAGATCTGCGCTAGAGGGGGTGGCGGCGGCGTCGGCGGAAGAGGCGGCGACATTTGCGGCGGATCTGGTGCTCCCCTTGCTGTTGGCCACCGTCTGGTCGACCTTGTCTGTGCCATGGCTCCCCCTAAGCCGTCCTTGTCTCCGATGCCGATAAGCAGCACCCCCTCCCCCCTTTGTTAAGTCGGTGGTTAGGCCGTTAGGCTAGGTGTAGGATCGATTACCCACTGAACGAACCGTCGATGTCTACTAGGTTATGGACGCACTGATGAGGCTGATAATTCAGGCAGTAGCACTGATTAGTGTGATTCAGGCATGGGTCATGTTCATGCATTAGAGAGTTGTTCGTCGTGCTGGGAGACCTTTGATCCGCGATGGTCCATTGTTTATCCGGAAACAGGAGAGGATCCAAAATCTAAACTACATCTATAACTGCAATGACGTCGAGGCTCTGTGGATGCTTCGAATAAAAAGAGCACCATTTGCCAGGCTTGTCAAGACCTTCAGGAGCAGGGGGTTTCTACAAGATAATATCAACACCAGTGTGGAAGAGCAAGTGGTCATGTTTCTCCATGTTGTTGGCCATAACCAGAGGTTCAGGGTCATTCACAACATGTCCAGGAGATCAATGCAGACCATCTCTAGGTACTTCAAGCAGGTGCTTTTTGTTATTGGGGAGCTTAGAGGAGAGATGATCAGGAGACCATCTGGCCAGACTCCACCCAAGATTCGCGGAAGCCCGAGATGGTATCCATACTTCAAGGTGAGCATTGACAATATACACTTTTCATGGCTTGATATGCTTGTATTGTTCAAGTTGAGCTCTAACATAGGCTTGTGATGCCATTTTCAGGATTGCATTGGGGCAATAAATGGTACTCATGTCAGTATCAGAGTTCCTAGGTCACAGTATGCAGCATACAGGGGGAGGAAGCACTACACAAGCCAGAATGTGCTTGTTGTTGTTGACTTTGATCTGAAGTTCACATATGTGTTGGCTGGTTGGGAGGGGTCAGCGCATGATGCTAACATTCTCAGTGACAGCATGAGTCGACCTGATGGGATCAACATCCCTGACGGCAAGTTCTACCTTGAAGATGCTGGCTATGCATGTCGGCCGGGTATTCTTCCACCCTTCAGGAAAACCAGGTACCATCTCAACGAGTTCTCTAGTAGGAACTATCCTAGGACTGCACATGAGCTGTATAATCTCAGACACTCCAGCCTTAGAGTAACTGTTGAGAAGGCATTTGGAGCTCTGAAGAATAGGTTTAAGATCCTGGATCAGAAGCCATTCCACCCATACCCCACTCAGGTTAAACTTGTTCTTGCTTGTTGCATTCTGCATAACTGGACCTCCAGTGGGGCTTTGATGAACACGTGCCTGAGGAGGAAGAGGTCGAGCCTGACGATGTTGTTAGCACCGGCCATGGTGTGGATGCATTTGACAATGACGCTTGGAAGAACAAAAGGTTGGAGTGGGCAGAGGCAATGTGGCTTAACAGAGGTCAGTGCAGGATTTGAAGAAGAGGAAGAAGAAGAAGAAGCAGAAGAGGAAGAGGAAGAGGAAGAGGAAGATCTGGTAGCAACAACACCGATGAACTATCCCCTATTTAGCCAATGACTCTTAATAATTTGAACTGTCATTTGTTTAACTAGCTAGCACTATGTTCAGATTGTGTGTGGTAAGGTCACCACTAGTTAGAACTGGGGACAACACCTTATGCAGGTTGTTATGCAGGTTGTGACCAAACACCATGTCATATGTGCGCCTAATGCAATGCAGGCAACCAAGTGTCGGATCAAAAATGGTTGTCTCATGCAACTAGCTACATGCAGGCAACCAAACTATGTGCATCTGGTTTTTTTTTTTTTGCCTGCATCCCCTCAAACCGGCTCACTAGAGCCAGGCTCGCCGGGCCAAGCTCGATTGGCAATGTAACCAAACACGCCCTTTGCGTTTTTAACTGATGGAGCCAGATTCTTCACCTTTGGGTTGGCAGCGATCTGCTGGGCCATTTAAAACAGCGGGAATCGGGTGCACAAATGCTTAGGGGCAGCACCAACAACATGATGAGGATCTGCGTTGCGGCCATGGATGACTCGGCGACGATCTAAAGGACAAACTGCACCGCGTCCCCTTTCTTCTTCCGCCTTCAGTTCCCTGATAGTTGGTGTTCTTTTGTACTGGTCTTGTTGTTCCTCTGCTCCTATGTGATCATTTGGTTTGCTCAACTGTGGAGCTCGTTTTTGGACATATTACGTGGTTTGTTCTACGAGTATTAGGTGTCGTCGGATTTTCGCCCCATAGCAGGTGTCTTGTAGGCGAGTTCCTGTGGTGGGTTTCCCGGTGGTGCTTTGAACACGCTTTCCCCTTTCCCATCTCCTACTAACTCTCGGTTTGGAACTTTGTGTTTTCGTTATTCAAGCAATGGAAAGGGGTTATGCTCGGTTCAAAAAAAAAGATGGACGATAACAACATCAACAACCTGGCGCCTTAAACTGACCTCAAACGTCTGGACGGAAGGCCCGATCACTAACCAGTCAAAAAAATGGACTCACCTGGGCGTCTCAATCCAGTCTCAAACACCCTACTGACCAGCACCCCTCATATCAAGCCCAATTCTGGGACGGATATGGGGCGGCCCGGGCACGTCCGCCACGTCAGACTGATGACCAGGTCCACACATATTCGTCTGGAAACCCAACGGCCCGACGGGAGTCTCCTTTGGTGGGGGTGTGAATGTCATGTGGCGCCGCTCCGGCTCGCCGCCCGAGGGTCAAGATCCGGCTATTTAAGTCGTCCAGTGTCCCAGTTCTAGCCACATCCACTTCCTCCCTCTCCGCGCCGCCAGCCCAAGCCAATCCATTTATCTTCCTTCCTGCCTCCATCTTCCTTCGTCGTTCGCTTTCGCCATGGCCCGGCAGAAGAAGACCACTTGCCGTATGCTAACGCCGGAGCGGCGTTTCCAGTTGCTCAAGGAGATCTGGACTAGGCGCGCCACCCGGATCGCAGAGGACTTGCCTCCGGACTTGTTGGAGCTGGAGGAGGAGCCGAACCAGCAGCCCAAGACCATGGAGGGGCGGATCTGATGGAGGAGGAGCCACGGCCGGTTGCCTGCTTTGCCATAGAGGACGACATGGCGGAGTTCCAGATTACCCAAGCGGGGGAGATGGCGGAGCAGACCGCCATCCTGGATAAGGCATATGTAGAGGCCAACCGACGGTTCATCTGGCAAGAATGGACGAAGATCGACGCGCTTTTCGTGAAACTAGAGGCCGAGGCCAACGCGGAGGAGTCGGAGTTGCGGATGCCACCCATGTACCCGAAGCCGGGCTGGGAGATCGTGGACATCTCTGATAATGAGTAGGCTAGGATACATTTCAGTTGATCTATGTGGTATGTGGATTTTTCTAGTTTGCATGGTTGTATGGATTTAAGATTTTAAGTATGAGGTCTTCGAATGCAGAAAATGAAATTTGACGGTTGTCCGGTCACTGCCGGCGGGCGCCCGGACGCGTCCATGGGCATTTGAGGGTTTGGTGTCTGTGGCTGTAGATGCTCGATTTTTTGTCGAAAGAGACCCTCTGCCCACTGGAATTGACAAAAGAGACCCCTTGCGGACGAAATTGACAAAAGAGACCCCCTCACTAGTGGCGACAGGCGCGACAGGCGACACGTGTCACCTGCCGCCACGCCGTGAGGCGGCGGGCCCGGCCGCCACAACAGGAGGCAGCAGCCCGGTGAATAACGGTGCGTGCACAGGGCAGCACAGGCCAGCGTGTCGCGACGAACGGGCCGCGCCAGGCGGGCCCAGCCGCCACCGAGTGAGGCGGCCGCCGCTGCCGCTGTCGCTACTCGGCCGACAAGGCCTGCTGCGCGCGGGCCCAGCAGGTGGGCCAGGCCACCACTAGCTGAGGCGGCACATCCTGTGGTGCTGCACGCGCGACAGTGCACAGACGGCGCTGATTTTGAGGTGCGGCGCTGATTTCAAGGCGCGAGCTTGATGGCTGTGACTCCGACGCGCGGGAATATGGACGCTTTTGGTTCTTTCGCTCGAATCAATCCTGCCTTTGCTTCTTTTGCCTCAGCGGATGCGATGGCACCGGGAACCGAGGCTACGGAAGCTGTTGTGCCGACACTACAGGGATCGAATATCCCCGCTTAATTTTCTCGCCATCATTTATCGCCCGAGCTTATAAAAGGAGACACCGAGGCTCTCGCCCACCCATCCTCGAAATCGCCACTGCGCAAAGTGTGTAACACATTTTTTTCAGTCGGTATGAGTTTACCTCGGATCAAAGCATTAGGCCGAGGACAATGAAGAATGCAAGTTTGCCTCTGGGGGTGGCAGTCCTGCGGTGTTGGTGTGGCGATCTTTGCAAGGTGAAGGAGGTGACGGATTTTTCAGATTGGTTGGGCATGAAGTTTTTCATGTGCGCCAATTATGAGGAAGATCCTGCCGTAGCTATTTCAGAGTACGACAAGCCTCCGGTATGCTTTAACCATCACGAATAGATATTGTTGGTATTTTCATTGATTCTTTAGTAACATTCTTGTTTCTTGTTGTAGTCTCCTCCGCCTCTGTGCATGTACTATCATTGGATTGACACGGAGAAGCCGGCTTGGGCAGTGACTGAGATTCGTGAAAGAAGTAGCCGTGCGTGGAATAGTTTATTTGCGGAAGAGCGACGTGAGAAGGCGGAAGCTGGGGAGAAAGCAGAGCAAGAGAGAGAGTTAAAAGAATACTATGCGGAGCAACACCGTTTTTTTGAGGAAATGGGAAAGAAAAACAGGAAAGAGGCTCGTCGCATGGAGGAGTAGGAACGACAACGAAAGGAGGCTCGTGAGGCGGAGAGGCAGAGAAAGAAAGAAAGGGCTCGTCAGGCCAAGGCAGTAGAAGAAGCTGGCGATGGAAAAGGAAAATATCCACGTTGGACTCAGTAGATTCATGTGGTAGTATTTTAAATTTCGCAATCATTTGTATCTTTATTTCTGCAGTTTAATGTAGCTTCATTTCAGTAGTTAAATGTAGCTTTATTTAAATTCTACGATGTATCTTATTTTCAATTGTACCTTGTCGTGTTGTATCTTATTTTCAGTTGTACCTTGTCGTGATGGAAAAAATATATAGTTTTAGAATAAAGTAGTGGCATTTTCTTTCCCTCCACTAATTATCGAGCATCGTGCAACAACTATAAAATGAAATTAAGATAGAACATAATGCCTTACAATAAGAGAGTACAAACTAATAATGCAAGTACATCTGAATTAAACGGTACAACTGGAATACAGCTTAAAACTACATGAAGGCATCATCGTCATCCTCCGTCGATGCAGAACTCTTGCCCTTCGAGGATGCGTAACTCTTACCCTTGGACGATGAAGAACTCTTGCCCTTCGAGGATGCAGTACTCTTGCCCTTGGACGATCATGAACTCTTGCCCTTTGACGATGCAGAACCCGGAAGCGGCGGCATGAAGATATCATCTTCGCCCTCGCTCTCCTCAGTCCATAAAATGGATGGTTTTCTGCAGTCCTTCTAAAAGTTTCACTCTTCGCTCCACAACCTTCTTCCACCTTGCATCCAACCTAAGAAGTTCTTTACGCACCTCCTCATAGGTCCTTTGAGGCCACCTGCACTCACGTAATTGGTGAGCCAACTCATTCATTATGGTGTCACTACCGTGAGATCGTCCCATGGAACTATCCTATTGTCCATCCTGAAATCGGTAGCTAGCCTCGTAAGAGTGCTACTCATCCCTGGGTGAAAACTACGATCGAAAGGATAATGGGACATCTCGACTACACTACACTCGAATGCTTATCCACCTCCGTCTCAAGGGGTTTTATAGGTAAAGAGGAGAAAATGGCGGAAAGAACGATCATGTATGGAGGGAAAGGGTTGGCGGGAACATATGGCGGAAACGGGTGGCAGGAAGATATGGCGGAAGGGGTTAGGGAAACGGGTGGCGGAACATATGGAGGGAAAGCGTTTGAGGGAAAATATTGAGGGGAAAGCGTTGCTTGAAAATATATTTTTTTCAATGTCTAAGACGGGCAATGGTTGCACAGTATTCATCAGCCAAAATTTAAAAAAAATCATTTCGGCCTAACATAAGCAAAAGAGTGGAGCGGGATAGTATGGCGGGAGATATAGGCGGGAAAAATTGTTCCTGACTGGTGCATTTTATTTCAGCATACATAGATGTTCAAATTGAAAAGTCGATACACACATATGTAGATACAATGGGTCGCAGACGTGCATAGATGAATCATCCTACTTTACAACGACCACCTGGCCTTTCCTTACGACCGAAGGCGACAAGTGATTAGGTGGCCGGGCACACGAAGATCATGGGCAGACTCCAATTCGTCTTCATGTGTCTGCGAGTCCTGCGTAGGTGGTGGAGTCGCGAATCCTTGTTGCGAACCTGAAGCGTAATTGTAGGTGTATGGTTGTGACTCCGGGGGGATAAAAGATGGGCCAATAATGTCCCCTCCGAAGAACTATGTAACTAATGATGTAACCGTGTCGCCAAGATCACGTGATGCTCCCCGGAGGCCTGTGTTGACGCCATGATCATGTGATGCTCCCCGGAGGCCTGTGTTGACGCCGCGTTGGGTGTTCTCATCGCCCCAATTAACATCAGGTGTGTCTTGCATATAGAAACATTTTAAACAAAATGTTAGAGGATAATATATAATATCATTGTAAATGCATTGAAATGTAAACATGACTACCTGAGCATATCCCTCTCCTATACTGTCTAGCCATTGTACGTGGTGCTGGTTTAAATCTGGTACACGAGTCTCCTCGGGCATGGGGATCCCTCGCGTGGAGAGATACGGCTGAGATCCCTCACCTTGGGTGTATGCATCATATGTTGTGTACGCATATGGGTTAGGGGAAAGAAACTGCTCGGGCATCGAATCCAAGCCCGTGCCATGGTCCTGAGATGTCTGCCCCTGACGAAGCTGCATCGAAGAAGAGCGATGCAGTGGCAGAGATGAGTCATGTCGTGGCAATGTCATTCTAGTACTCGGACCCTCCCCCCTGCCCATGGCTCGTACGCGCCTCGCTCGGTCTGGCGACGGCGCCGCACTCGGTCTGGCTGACCTCGCTATCGGCATGTATGCTCCAGTGGCAACGTCGTCGCCTCTATCAAGATCTGAACTTCTTTGCCACGAATTGTTGCAAAAGTTTCTGGAATGTCTTGCAATATGGGCCCTGGGCCGCATGCTATCCGTAGCCATCTGCCCTACTTCGCTGACATTTTCAAGCTGAACAATATTTGGATGTTATTTAGTTCAAATGATTATGAAATGATGGACCTAAAAAAGTTACAAGTGATTACCAGGTGGTCACGATAGTAAGCTGCATGCAGCTCAACATGTCTCCGCGCCTGCTCCTCTTGTGTGAGATGTGTTGGTATAGTAGCTGGCTGACTGGCCAGGCTAGCACGTGTGTTCATGCAGTACCACTGCTTGTACACTTGATCTGTACTTCCATCGTACGGTCTGCGAAATTAAATAATTACATAAACCGTTGTGATGAAAGCAAAGCATCTTCACGCATCGTATGATCATCGTAAAAAAATAATGTCACATAAAATATACCTAAGTTGACGCACTATATCTGCTAGCGCTTCATTTTCCCACTTGTGTACCCATTCACTGTTCTCTTCCCTCCAATCGTATAAACTCCAACCCCTGCCCATATTTGTTAGCCTGCAAATTATGTAACAAAGTGTGAGTTTAGTAAATTAAAAATGACACTAACTATTTAGGGATGTCACATCTTACTTATGTGTTTCCTCGTCGATACGTCTGGGAAAAGGTGGTGGAATTTCTTGATAGAGACCGAACTGTCTCATTACACGCTCTGGGTTGTAAGGTTCAACTACCACAGGAACAATAAGTTGCAGCGAGTCAGCCAGAATGCACTATCGGTCAACATGCCTGGTGTGAAGTGTCGAGCATCAAAGACCATTTTTAGCTGGTCCTGAGTCCACGGGTTCCATGTGACTTCGCCTCATCAAGTATCTCAAACCGCTGGTGGTACATAGGGTAACAATTTTTCGCAATATCCGGAGACCAACGCTTCGTGCGTTTTGTCCACCTGGTGGCCATAGTTGCGCTTAGCACCGCCAAAGTCGTATGGGTATATGGGTTGTACTATACGAGGTCGCCCCACAGGAGGTATTCCAGGACCACAACTGTAGAAACTCATAGGCGACACAAAGTAATGGAGCTTTTTGTGCGAAAGAGGTTTTTTGTGGCATCACACAAGCCTCTGTATGTATGAGATAGCATGGCAGAACCGAAGCTGTATTTTGGCTGCTCGGGTAAAGGTTCATCTACCATATTCTCTGCAATGTAGATGAGACCAGGGACAACAACGTCCCCATGTGAATTTGGAAATAGATTCCCGAGGAGCCACAACAAATACGCAAACAGATGTCTTTTTCTTGTCTCCTCATTGGCAAAGCTAGATAAATTAAGAAAGTTATCACGGAAGCAGACGAGTGGGATGCCCCGAGGGTTACCGAGCGTTGTGATTCTGGCATTTCCATCCCAAGACGGGCTGCTATATCTAATGCCCAAGATGGAGACACTCGTGGAGAGACTACCGCTCACCTCTAATTGGTAGAGCAGTGATCATAGAAACATCTTTCAGTGTAGGTGCAAGCTCCCCAAAACGAAAGTGAAAGGTGTGGGTTTTAGGTCTCCACCGTCAACGAGGGATGTCAAAAGGATGGGTCCGAACGCATTTGGTCGTCACATGATGTGAGCCTAGCAAAACCTTGTAGTCCATAAGCGTCAAGGTGAGCAAGGAAATGATTGTGTATTGGCCATGTTTTCTTTATGGTTCGAAGTCTGAAAGGCCGATAATCATGCTTAGTATTTGGTTTCAAAAATAGGTGGCAACGGTGGCCGGCGTCATGGGGCCCCTGCAAAAGCACTGACACTTCACCCATAATCTGCACACAAACATACAAATATAAATTACGAGGAAGACAGAAATACAAATGCAAACTAAAATTAACTTAAAAAATACAAAGAGATACGATTTACATTAATTATCTGAAGTTAACATCAGGAGTACAATAATACAAAGAGAATCAATTTAAATTTAATATAAGTACACATAACGAGTAGAAATATAAATAGACATGGCGAGTACATATATATCAACATCATGCGTTGTTGTTGGCTCGATACGGGCAGTCTTTGCGTGAATGTCCAGGACACCTGCAAACGCGGCATCGCCTTGGTTCTCCCATCTGGCTATGGTCCATGTCATTGCGATGACGCCTAGACTGACGTCGTCCCTTTGCGGTTCTCATCAAGTCGGTGTTCGGAACCCATTTCGGCCCATTTGGCCACAACATTTTGTAGTTCATATCAATGCCCCAAGCCCAGTACTCACCGTTCCAAGTGTTGTACAGATTGTACATGTTGAAGTACGGCGATATGTATGGCTCGACGCTGATTTTTTGAACAGCAGCCTCTCACGTTGACCATGTCTCTCACCACTACTGTAGTCGACTCGCAGAAGGACACATCCACCCCGCATGGACCGTCGCGTAAGACGTTCCCATAGTACACTACTAAATTTTCCATAGTACCTAACCAACATACATGTTTACATTTTAAATAATTAGTAACTGAACATTTAGTAACGATGACAACATTTACATATCTTACGACTAAAATAATAACCGTATTTTCGTTATAAATATTCGGTTTGTTTTTAGAATCATTTGCTTAGACTTTAAGGGGTTGTTTGGTTAACGGGTATTTAAAGATCTATTTTTCTCAAACTTGTCTACGAGCGTAACAAACTAAAACTCTGTTTGCTTTTCTCTAACTACCCCAAAAATATCTTAAAATAGTTCTCGTAACATGCAAAAACTTAGCTTCTGGAAAAACGACTATTAGTAAAATATGGTTTTCTACATAATTTTCTTACAACAGGTTATGACAAAACTGAGGGTAAGTACTCGCTATTCAAACAACCACTAAACATAATATTACGATAATAACATTTAAATATCATATGAGTAAAATACCTAATTTCTTCCGGCATGATATAATGTTTTTTATATCATACGATAAAATTCATTTATTTACAAATAATAATTTTTGCAGCGGCATGACAGTACATCAATATAAAAAATATTAACAAAACTACGGCGTCATTTTATACCTTAGTTCCAATATGGATGTGCTTGCGAATGCAATTAAGAGTCCAAATAGTTCATAACTATAGACTTATTAATAAACATACCACATAAAATAACATACCACATGCAATAACATACCGCATGCAATAAACAATTACAGTACAATTTTTTCTTAATTACCGTATTAAGATTTCCCGCATGTCAATACTAATGGACGCACCTAACATTGATGCAACATCTTCAACCTACTATTTCAAAAAATAGTTTAAATGCTATATCTCTCGTCTGAAATTATTTCTAACCTCTAAGCACTACCATCACATAGCTAATAACGAGCTAAAGGACGAACTAATTACCTCCCTGCATGCATAAATAAATAAATGTATTGCAAAGCTCATACCTTGATCTTCAACTTCGTAGTTCTCTTTGCACGGCTATTCCTACTACAGAAACTCCAAATGACTCCTCCAAGTGCTGAAATAATGCCTAAAGCAACATAGAATACACACTTAGGAACTAATCAAATAGAATAAAAACATCATGCATGCGAATGAAACCAACAAAAATGGATAGATCTTACCTTAATCTATCTTTTCTTCAACTTCATCATCTTCAAAATCCAACTCTAAATCGCCCTAAATCACGAGTGAAAGTTGTAAGGGCATATTTATTCCCTGGTGGTTTTGGTGATTGATGACAATGCTTTTGCGGACTAATCGTGTGCGTTAAGTTCTTTCAGAAGATCATCCATTGGCACGAGACGATTTCATCCCCTCGGTGTTTTTATTCAAGACGGTGTAGCTCCTGCGGTTCGTTGTTGGTGGACTAGTTTCGTAGGAGTCCCGTACTATTAAGAGGGGATCCGCGTTGGTAAGGCTAGGGTGAAATCATCACGCACACATCCTTTTCACACCCGTCGTCTTCCCTTTGCATCTCTGGAGCTGCCCCTCTCTCTTGCACTTCAGCTTCGCCCTGTGCCAGCGGTAGTACCGCGCTCTTCAATGATAGTAGTACCGCTGAAGCCCTCAGCGGTAGTACCGCCACCGAGCGGTAGTACCGCTCCCAGCGGTAGTATCGCTCCGATGAGCGGTAGTACCGCGCTGGCTTCGACTACTACCTCTGTAGTATCGCGCCTACTACCGCCCGATTCGAGACGGTGTTTTCTCGTGTCGGGTTTTGCGGCACTAGGGCGGCAAGAGCGGCGGTAGTACCGCTCAAGCGGTAGTACCGCTTTCTCTCTGATGTAGTATCCGGCTGTGGTAGAGCGGTAGTACCGCTAAGTATGGAGCGGTAGTACCGCTCTTAGCGGTAGTACCTTACCGACTTAGCGGTAGTACCGCTCTGTGCGGGGCTGTTTAGTGGGGTAACGGTTGGTTGTGTTATCCCACTATATAAAGGGGTCATCTTCTTCCTTGTTGACTTACCTCTTTCCCCCCAAGCTCCATTGCTGCTCAAAGCTCCATTTTCGCCCGATCTCTCTCCCTAGCCAATCAAACTTGTTGATTTGCTCGGGATTGGTTGAGAAGGCCTAGATCTACACTTCCACCAAGAGATATTTGATTCCCCCCACCTATCCCTTGCGGATCTTGTTACTCTTGGGTGTTGAGCACCCTAGACGGTTGAGGTCACCTCGAAGCCATACTCCATTGTGGTGAAGCTTCGTGGGTTTGTTGTTGTTGTTGGGAGCCTCCGGTTGTTGTGGAGTTTGCCCCAACCTTGCTTGTAAAGGTTCGGTCGCCGCCTTCAAGGGCACCAATAGTGGAATCACGGCATCTCGCATTGTGTGAGGGCGTGAGGAGAATACGGTGGCCCTAGTGGCTTCTTGGGGAGCATTGTGCCTCCACACCGCTCTAACGGAGACGTACTTCCCCTCAAAAGGAAGGAACTTCGGTAACACATCCTCGTCTCCACCGGCTCCACTCTTGGTTATCTCATCCCTTTACTTGTGCTAGCTTATTTGTTGTTCCTATCCTTGCTTGCTCGTGTGCTAGTGTTGTTGCATCATATAGGTTGTTCACCTAGTTGCACATCTAGACAACCTTTATTATTGCAAAGTTTAATTTGGCTAAGAAAAGCTTAAAAATTGTTAGTTGCCTATTCACCCCCCCCCCCTCTAGTCAACCATATCGATCCTTTCAAAAGTGCTTACTGAGCTTTCTTTTCTCTCTGTACTTAGAGACTTAGAGAGCAAAGGAGAGGAACGAGGTCATGGCATATAAAAGGGAGAGGATCCCTGTAGTGTCGGCAGCCTCGGATTCCCGCGTGAAAATCAACATCATCGAACAAAGATGCAAGGAGCAAAAGCAAAGCAACAAGCGAGTGATTCTCGCCGTGAAATTGGCGCTTGTCAGCGGCCGAATCAGCAAAAGCAACAACAATCAACGAGCCGAGTGATTCCCCCGCCAGTTTTCGCAAGGCGAATCGGTGCTAGGAAGACGCCGCCAAGAAGAAGTGGCGGCAGGCCTGCGACTCGCCTTCCGTGCACATCGGCGTGCACCACCGCCGTCGGCAGGGTGGCCGCCTCGGCCGATGGCGGCGAGGCCCACTTGCGGTGGCTCAAGACGCAGCAGAACTGTCGGCCAGCAATGACCGCGCCAGGTGGCCGCCTCGCCCGATGGCGGCCGGGCCCACTGCCCGCTTCTGTTCTGTCGCGGCGCGCGACGCACGATGGGATTCCGTTCGGTTGGGTGGCCGCCTCCTTGGTGGCGGCTGGGCCCGCCGCCTCTGGCGTAAGGTGCCACGTGTCGCCCGCCGCGCCGCCACCACCGAGGGTCTTTTTGTCAAAATGATCCGAGGTAGTCTTTTTGTCAATTCATCTCGGCAGGGGTCCTTTTGGACAAAAAATCGTAGATGCTCTAATGGTGAAGACCAACCTTCAGTCAGTAAAATGTCCGGAGCGGGAGACAAAACGAATCGATTCTATGTAAAGTTGTTAGATTCATCTTAAAATTCACTTTGGAGCTAGGGCACTATGAGCCATTTCTTTTTCCCAAATGATAAGTACCGAACCTTTTTCATGACAACTGATTTTTTAAGTCAAAAAAACTAATTTTTAAGGTTTGAAAAAAAATGAATTTTTGTGTGTACCTGCATGTATAGAATAGTAGTATAGTTGTGCATAATTTCATCAATAGACGCACTTGCATGTGAAAGATACAAAAAAGAGAAATAAATGCGAAAATATGGGTTTGTTTTTTCTTTTTTTTTCTGATTATGGGCCGAAATTTTGTCTATTTTGTGCAGCGTATAATATAATATAGTTTTGAACGAAAATCAACAGATACTTAGAACCCATGCATATATGTATTTGCATAAAAAAATAACTGTTTTTGAACTTTTATTAAGCTCCCGTGCTCCAAAAATCCGCTTTAGATTCACTTGTACTACTGCTAGAACTGAATCCAGACGAAGGCCAGAAGTAGTATGCGTGAATTACAGGTGAACGTGATCGGAGCTGTCATGCATTGCAATCCCCAACAAGAGTTTCAGTGTTGAATTTGGAGCCAAATTTTAATCCAAACTTTGACCAATAAATTACAAGTACCACTTCCGTCAGCCTACTTCTAAAAATATGAATATAATGTTATATGTTTTTCATGACATATAGCTCAACTTGTTACAAAAATTTATAGTCAATTTTGAACTCATAATTCTAGGACCAATGAGCCCGAACAGAGGAAGTAGCTATAATTCGAGTTGATGATAACTATTACACCAAGTTGCTATCTGCGTGATGAAATTAATCTTGCGACTTGTACAAAATTCCAAATGTGTAAAATAAAGGCAATTGCTCTACGGGGCCAGGTTGTAAAAGACACCGCACAACCTACAACACTCTTCCACCAGCAAAGATAAACGGAAACAACAAGAAAATAAATCAACAGGACAGGACATATCACTACTCATGTGGATGTTGTTCCAGTGAGGGAACCTGTTGACAGACCGTTCTACATCAAAACACGATCGTCTTACTCATACAAGTCTAGTGGCAGTATAATATATAATCTTACAACCACTCAACTACGTTTTCTAACAACAGCTGTACTTCACACTCTCAACCCAAAATTTTCGAACTACTTGGGCTGAATACACTGCAAATGAATGGGTTGTTTGACCCCACTACAACAGAGCGCCCCGTATCAGTTTGACAGGCATACACCCTCCTTGGACAGCCCCAAGTATCCAGCTGTTTCTTCCATCTATGGTGATTCTCCTGACATGGCCCACCGCGACGGAGGGCTCGTCGAAGGTCTGATCCTTGCGGGCATGCTGAGGCCACCGTCACTGTCCATGGCCATCTGGTGGAAGAAAGAGTGGTGCGGGGTTATAGACATCTTGTTCATTGAGTACTCCAGGTCGTCGTCGTCACTGTTGATGTCTATCTCGACATGATCATCCAAGCTGCCCACGTTCATCCCAGGGGCGTCAAGGTCCTCGAGCTCGTCGTCATCGTCATCGGTGTCGTCGCTGTACGTTGTCTTGACCATGGACCAGAACTCGAAGTTCGGTCGGATATATCTGCAAGCACAAGTGGAGCAAAACTGTGAGTATGACGAGGACAACTAGCACAGATAAAACAAATTGAAATCCCAAACAGCTTTTCTCAAAGTATAACACTGAAACCTACAGGAAGTCCAAAAGTCCAACAAGAACAAGGCTTGCTAGACATAGCACAAACAATGGAAAGAGCCCTAAACAACGCAAAGAGCAGTGGCTCATTGCCGCTGTAGTAGGCTTCAAAAGTAAAAAATGTCAGTGGTGCAAACCTGTCAGATTCTTTTAGCAGGTACGGATCAAATGGGAAGAACATGTCAAGTCTATTGATCCCTCCAAAAGTCTTGGACAAATCAGATTCAATTGCATCTTCAGCTGCTGAATCCACAAATGCAGCGACCAATCCGGCATCCTTGGCCTGTCTCAGAAACTCGTTTACTATTGAAGGCAAGCACACCTAGGATATCAAAAGACACTGTGAATTGCCAAAATAGCATAGTATTGCCAGTTAATAACTCCAAACATCAAAATGTAGCCACTCATGGAGATACCTAAAGAGGGTATATTATCAAAGGAGGCAGAGAGTGCATGCCATACAAACCTTTAGAGGTTCTAGTCGGTGGCGAAACAGAAATCCAAAAGGCATGTGAAACAGATCTGATTTAAGATTTGGATAATCCATAATAGATCTCAAGCGAAAGCAAAGGACATACATCACAGCCTGCAGATTAAGAAATATATGAAAATAAATGCTTAGAGAGAGTGTAATGAAAATACTGGAAAAACACTTACTCCCTCCGTTCACTTTTTGCAAGTCATCTCAGACAACTGAAAATGGACTGCTTTGCACACTGTCTGAAATGTCTTCAAGGCCTTATAAAAGTGAACAGAGGGAGTACTAACAATAAATGTATGTAGCACACAAATTTGGTCCAGCGACCAGAGAACCCCCTCCCAATCAATGTCATTAAAGAAACACAATGGCATAACTAACCTGGCAGGTCGCGTAAAATAATTGATGATTTGGAATCGGTGTGGCCTCTCTCTTGCTCTGATGGTCACAATAGTCAACGCACCAATCTACTAATCTGTGTAAAGCAAATAAAGTTACTTTCAGATCTCAGAACAAACATCAGGCAAGTCAGAAATAGATGAATTTCTAGAGGGCACCCACTTTTTGAGTATAGTAACAACCGTATCAGCAGAAATAAACCTTGCCCGAGACAAATAGCTTCCAACATATGAAACTGCAGACATTCTGCACTTCAAAACATAAGTGGTAATTAGTGCTTCTTCAATCCGTACAAAAGCTTAGGCTATAAATGGGAATCATAACAGAGTATACTACACTGTAGCAACAGAAAATATGAGGGGTGTATTCATGAATTGTCTATGTAAACACTTTCTGCCAAATTTGTGGCAACTTGACAAAAAGTCATGTCTATGACAGGTGGTTGAAAGATCCAAGTGTGGATCGCCACAACTGTTGTCACAATGCAAACACCAGCCACAGGATTGTCAAAAAGCCAAACATGAGTGAAGCAAAGTGTGGCGACAAACTTAAGATTCTACCAATCGTCACAACATGTAAAGCAAGTTGTGATCACAGCTATAACACATGACATATAAATAGAAGTGATGTGCATACGGTGTATGCCTCACATGCTAAGACATACCTTGAAATTGGATCCTCTTTCTTCTCTGTAACAATGTCGGTAAGAAAAACAGCAAAACCCTCACCAAGGGTTTTAGGATCCAGTGAGCAGGTATAGAACATGATAAACTGCAAACAACGGCAGGCAGAGCCAAATTAAAAGGAAGGTGAAGCGATAAGCAATTGAGAAAACATGAAGGTGAATAAAACTCAATACGATCATGAAAGCCCGGTGAATCTAGTTTACACATACACCAAATAACAGTGAATCCTGACCTGGGCAAATTTTGATCTGTGCACTCTCAGAAGAGATGCTCGAAATATAGTTTGCAGAATGAGAAATTCCTGTCCAGTTCAAAAAAGAACATGAGAAGTGACAAATACAAAAAACTAACATTCAGCTTTAACAGTTAATTTCCTTATTTATTACTCCCTTAAGTTCACAAAAAAAGGATGGCGTTTTGGACATTGACAGTCTTCAAAATTTAACTGTGACAACTAATTTCCTTTTTTAGCATTGACCACTAATTTCTACTAGCGTATATGCATAAGACCCTATAAAACTACAATATTTTAGAGCTACTTTTTGAGACAAATATATACATATGATTTTCATGTTTCCAATGTACTACCTCTGTACCAAAATATAAGACGTTTTTGTAGGCTAAACTAGCCTAAAAAATGTCTTATATTTTGACATGGAGGGAGTATTTAAATCAATACTGGCAGACAAATCTTCAAAAGTTTGACTGAAGATATGTCCAAATCGCCACTTGCTCGTGAACTGGAGCGAGTGGAAGAATTAAGTTAGGGATGCTAAAATATGACAACAGATTTTTTTCTGCAAAGACCTGGATAAACTGTATAGCACGTACTCACCTTATATAGGCGCTGACGATCTAGTGACTTAAGGTGCTCGCATACAACAACCATTAAACCATCAAGCTTTTCAGCACATGCATTTCCTCCAAGACAGACCTAAACAACAAAATCATAGTTCGAGTTGGCAATTTTTGTATAGAACTACTCGATTAGTTAGGCAGAAATTTTAAATATAGCACCCAAACCTTTGTTCCTGCTTGTCCAAAGCCATCCCCATCATCACCGGCATCCAAATCTTCAAGCTCCATTTCAAATATACCTTTGTCATGTTCCTCTTGAAGAATATCTTCCCAGGTTATATTAACCTGAAAAGTTCACCAATCAACTAACGAGGTCAAGAATCAGTTGAGACCTTGCAAGGTAGACTAGTGAAAAAAAGAAGCATACATCCAATTCTGTAAGAAGATCAACAACTTTGGCCAGCAAAATAGCTCCGATAAGATCCCCCATTCTGTCAGTATCTAGTCCCAACATGCACTCGACAAACGAGATCATCTTCTGCAAAAGGCATTACCAGAAAGTAAGAAATGATGCTCTATGAATAACGAGCAAAGTCGTCGGCTAAATTGTCAGCATATAAGTGAAAAAAATCAGAAAGCATAAATTGTCAACAAAAGCTGATAGGCCAAGGAGTCAAATGCCAACTATCACTTGATATAGAAGAAGCTTTCAAGATAAGGTCATCGCACAAACATACAGAAGCTAAAATGATGGCAAATTGGCATTTATGTTCAATAAAATCTGCAGTGTTGTTGAAAGGATGTAGCCGTGTAGGGTCTAAGGATTTATGGTTAACTAGAATGTGAACTGGGGAGACCAAGACCACTTTTCAGCATTTGTGTGTTAGATAGCCTAGTATTAATTCAGGCTAATTAGGAAAAGCAACTCATAGAACTCAACAGACTACGAAAACAGAAAATGTATTATAGAGTTCACACTTACAGCTTTGTTATCAAATAACTTCGGCATACTCCGATCTATTATATCCCTTAACATCCTTGGTGCTAAGGGTACAGTATCGGAGATCGTTTTCAAACTCCCGCACAGATGAGAAAAAATATCCTTCTTCCTCGAGACTGCCCATGTAGGCACCTCATTGCGTTCAACAATAGGCGGAGTGAAGTTGTTCACGAGCATCTGCAAACATTCTCTGAGATACTGATCTGCCACTGCAGCCTGAATGGACGAATCTCAATTAGTTAGACAGTCATAAGCAGATCATGCAGGAAATAATGTAAGTGCAATTAGAAGAATACCAATCTGGTTATTAGGTCCAATAAAGCAACCATTGTATCTCTTTGCAAGTACCAGATGCGGACAGCAAATATCTGAAATGCATGTGTTTTAAGTGATGAGATTCAAGTAACTCGACAAACCAAATGGAGATGTAAGAGCAAGTAGTCAATATGAGATTACATTGTTCAAAAGCGAATGATGGTACATGATGTCTATTTTGGATACTGCTTCTGACAATGCCTTCAAATACGTCTGGAAAAATAGGCAATATGTGCATTTTGTCAGAAGTGATGTCAAGTACAAAAAATGGTAGGATAGATTAACAGGATCAATGTCTTACCACATACAAAGCCTCGTCGTCACGATTCTTTGTCCTGCTGGTGTCTAGAGTGCCTACCATCATCCTATATTGCTCCAGATCATACGGGGCAATTAGAAACGGCTCCTAAATCAAAGACAAGGTGTCAACGGTTCAAAAGGCGTTCTTGAAATATATATAGTTGATTGATACCACACAACAAAAACCATGGCCGGAATGGACTCCTCTAGTATGGATCAACCTGACGAGTGAATTACTCGATAAGTGGAGTCAGAGCAGGAACAGATTTTCACACAACATAAATCACCCACAAAACAACAGTACTTTAGGTTGTATCCCCAGTGAGTATGGTATGACAGTCACCCTCGATAGAATGTGACAGTCACTCTCGGTAGAATGCATATATACCGCAATAAGATCTGATTGAAGAAATTACTCGATAAGCAGTCAGAACAGGAAAGAATTTCAAATAATGCCCATAAACAACATAAGTGCTACTTCCATATCAAAATATAAGACGTTTTGGTAGGCTTAACTAGCCTACCAAAACGTCTTATATTTTGGTATGGAGATAGTATAATTCTATCTAGCGAGTCGGTTATGGACTTATGGCTGTCCTGCATAAAATACATATCTACAGCAATAATAAGTACTCTCTAAAAATGCCTGAGGCTGAATAAATCTATTTGTTCGCTGGCAGAAACATGCAACATTTGGAAGCTCCTTAGTGGTTTTCAGGTATGAATAGAAGAAATAACATGCACCATCCTGCCTAACCCACAAATTGGCATTCAAAAAATTGCGTCCATAGGAAAATAATCACCTTACAATTATCCTAACTCTCACACTGCACATCCATCTGGCATAGTGTCTCACATCTTCAATAACAGCCTTGAATTTCGAACTTGAACCCACTACTAGATGTCTCGATATTATTCTGAAGAAATGCATTATTTATAAAATGATAAACGAATGCATTTATTATCTTTGATCTCAATAGTACACAACGGATGGCCTGAATGTGTAAGGGGTGGACGCAAGCACCTGGCTCCCCAAATTGACTTCAATACACGCAACAGAAGTGAACAAGGTATATCATGGGGTCCAGACTCCAGAAGGCCCCAGAACCCCAACGTCTTCTCCACATAGGAAGGATGCCTTTACGATCATTACATGCTCTGCCTTTGCCCGAGCAGTCTCAGGGAAGAAGGTGGAAGCTGTATATCAAATTAGATTTTTACTCGTGCCTGACTTCCAGAGAGTAACAACAGCAATTTCAACCAAAAAATTTAAAAATTCAATATCACAACGCCATCAAATTGGACATTAAGCATTCCAATGAAATAAACACTGGTCATATTCAAAAGATTCTCACATTTGGTTATTATGTAAAAGTTATATTATTTATTGTCTCAAATCATGTCCTACCTCTGTCAAGTACTTATACCATACCTGAAGTGCTAAACCGTTAGTTGGCTGCGGGGTTTCCCAATAGGATTACCAATTTAAGGGGCTTTTCAATAAGCTAGGAGACTGTATACTTTTGACTGATTTCTAAAGTAATGTACTAGTTAAGTTAGTTCGGCTCCATGATTGCAACCGGCACTCAAATGGGGGGAATTTGCAGTCCAAGGTAGTACCAGCTAAAACGCTAATTTTACTAGCGAGTGCAATTCAAGCTAAAAGCGTTCGAGGCTGACGATCCGTCAACAAAACGAGCGTCTCCCCTGCTCCAGGCTCGCGTCACTCGGATCAAAACTACGAACGGATAGCAAAAAGGGGCTGGAGCCACGACTCACCATCCGCACGGACTGGAGCACGCGCTCGACGAGCCGGAAGGCCACGGAGTCGCGGATGGTCCCCGCCTCCTCCGCCATGTCGTCGCGCCGCAGCTCGGCCACCATCGCCTCCGCGCCCGGCGGCCTCCCTGGGAGATGTATCGCGCTTGGAACCCCTGGTAAGAAGGTAGAAATTCCGGCGCCCGGTTAGCGCGGGGAGAGAAGAGTAAGGTGGGGGAGGTGGAGGGGGGTGAGGGGCTCACCGGCTCGCCGAGAGGGGGAGGGGCGGCGGCGGCGAGGCGAGGCGGGAGGGCTCTAGGGTTTTTGCGGGGGGCGAAGCGAGAGAGGGAGCGGTGGAGGAGACAGGCGGGACTTTATTCCAACTGGTGACACGTGGCGCCGGAGGCGGGTTTTTTGGTTCGCGTTCGCATCCGCTTACCCGCGAACTGGTGGGGTCGCGGGTAAGGCGTCACGCGAAGCTGGGGCGTGTACGCGACGGAGCAGACGCCGGGGGACGGAGGGCGACGGCGGCACACGGGGGAGATCAACAATGCTATACGTACGAAGGATACGGCAGCGAACCGGTGTTTCCTTTTTTCTAGTCGAGCGTTGTTTTTTTTCGAGGGCATTTTCAACGGATGCTGAAAATTTTGATGGACCAAAAAAAATTAGGCGAGGAGAGAGGAGATATTTAGGCACCAGAAAAGTTTCTGCTTTTTCAACAGCTCTAATTTAGAACTGCTGCCTTAAAATTTGAAGGCAGGGCTAAGCGGCGATAGTTCCGAACAGAGTCGCGTCTCTGCGGCCTACAATGGTGCGGCGGTGACCATTTTCAATCGATGGAGGGGGGGCGGTCAGAATCGGGAGGAACTGAAAGCGTCACTCCTAGCTTTGGCGACGGGGGCAGGGGTCACGATGGACGTCTCGAACATCAAATCTTGAAGTTTTTCAAGTTAATATAAGCAATCGTTTGAGGTATAGCATTACGTGACCAGCTCACGTTGTCGTGTTCAGAGACGAATGCTTGTCTATGTTTTAAGGGGCGGCGTTGGAGATGCCCTAAAAGTGTTTCAAATCATGCAGCTATTGGAAGCTTTTTTTTTTTTATTCTAAATGATCCAAACGGCAGTCTTTTAAGCACAATGGTTACTTTTAGACATTGTATGGAAGGTTTTTCCAATCCTGCAGACGTTGGATGCTTTTTTACTCTAAGTGACCAGCAATTTTCTCGGCGTGAAGACTTTTTCTTAGAGAAGGCACTAGCTTTATTAAAAAAAAATGTTTACATCGTACACAAGCTCACTTACAACAAAATTAGGAGGCTCGTCCAACCAACGGATCAAACTCTTATTACAGTAACAGAACTGAGCTAGCACATGAGTCGCTTGATTGCAAAATCGAGAACAATTTTTAAATATGACCTTCCCAATCACGTAAATGGAAGTTTTCTGCTATGAAGGTTATTT
>CM038682.1:706134747-706387946 GCA_021605205.1 Aegilops longissima
AGCGCTTTTTAGAACAACCGCTACTGCTACTTACAAGTAGCAGTAGCGCTGCCCAAAGGAGAGCGCTACTGCTAACTAGGTATTGTTGGAAATATGCCCTAGAGGCAATAATAAAAGCATTATTATTATATTTCCTTGTTCATGATAATTGTCTTTTATTCATGCTATAACTGTATCATACGGAAATCGTGATACACGTGTGAATACATAGACCACAATACGTCCCTAGTGAGCCTCTAGTTGACTAGCTCGTTGGTCGACAGATAGTCATGGTTTCCTGACTATGGACATCAGATGTCATTGACAACGGGATCACGTCATTAGGAGAATGACGTGATGGACAAGACCCAATCCTAAGCATAGCACAAAGATCGTGTAGTTCGTTTTGCTAGAGCTTTTCCAATGTCAAGTATCTCTTCCTTAGACCGTGAGATCGTGTAACTCCCGGATACCGTAGGAATGCTTTGGTGTACCAAGCGTCACAACGAATCGGGTGACTATAAAGGTGCATTACAGGTATTTCCGAAAGTGTCATTGGGTTGACACGGATCGAGGATGGATTTGTCACTCCGTATGACGGAGAGGTATCACCGGGCCCACTCGGTAATGCATCATCATAATGAGCTCAAAGTGATCAAGTGTCCGGTCACGGATCATGCATTACTGATCTGAGTAAAGTGACTTGCGTAACGAGACTAAACGAGGTATTGGGATACCGACGATCGAGTCTCGGGCAAGTAACATACCGTCGAGACAAAGGGAATAGAATACGGGTTGCTTGAACCCTAGACATCGTGGTTCATCCGATGACATCATCGAGGAGCATGTGGGAGCCAACATGGGTATCCAGATCCGCTGTTGGTTATTGACCGAGAGCGCCCGGTCATGTTCAGATGTCTCCGAACCCGTAGGGTCTACACACTTAAGGTTCGGTGGCGCTAGGGTTAATAGGAAGACTTGTATGTGATTACTGAATGTTGTTCGAATCCGGATGAGATCCCGGACGTCACGAGGAGTTCGGAATGGTCCGGAGGTAAAGATTTATATATGGGAAGTCGTCAAGCGGACAGGAAAGGTTTGGTCATATCGGTTTTATGGAGGGTCCACGGAAAGGTTCGGAGGACCACGGGAGGGCCACCCTTTGGGGGCCACTTGGGCTGCATGGGAGGCAGCCAGCCCCTGGTGGGCTGGGCGCACCTCCCTTGGCCCATGCGCCTAGGGTTGAAGGGGAACCCTAAGGGGCCCCTTGCTTGGGGGCAAGCCCCTCCCCTGGCCGCCGCCCCCCCCTCTAGATGCATCTAGAGGGGCCGCCCTCCTCCCTTCCCTATAAATAGAGGGAGGGCTGCACACACCATTGAAGGCGCAGCCCTCCCTCCCAACACCTCTCCTCCTCCGCGTGAGCTTGGCGAAGCCCTGCGGAGAACAGTCCCTCCATCCGCATCACGCCGTCGTGCTGCCATTGAGTTGTCTTCCTCAACCTCTCCTTCCTCCTTGCTGGATCAAGGCAGAAGGAGCGCCGTCCGTCTCCGCACGTGTGTTGAACGCGGAGGTGCTGTCCGTTCAGCACTTGGTCATCGGTGATCGGAATCACGTTGGGAACGTCTTCATCATCACCACTCCCTCGAATGCTTCCGTACTCGATCTACAAGTGGTATGTAGATGCAAACTCTCTCTCGTAACTCGTTGCTTAGATGAACTCATAGATAGATCTTGGTGAAACCGTAGAAAAATTTTAAATTTCTGCAACGTCCCCAACAAAGTGGCATCATGAGCTAGGTCTATCGTAGTTCTCTTTGCACGAGTAGAACACAATTTAGTTGTGGGCGTGGATCTTGTCAATTTACTTGCCGCTACTAGTCTTATCTTGCTTCCGCGGTATTGTGGGATGAAGCGGCCTGGACCAACCTTACGTGCGCTTACGTGAGACCGGTTCCACCGACTAACATGCACTAGTTGCATAAGGTGGCTGGCGGGTGTCTCTCTCCTACTTTAGTTGGAGCGGATTCGATGAAAAGGGTCCTTATGAAGGGTAAATAGAAGTTGACAAGATCACGTTGTGGTTATTCGTAGGTAAGAAAACGTTCTTGCTAGAACCCAATTGCATCCACGTAAAAGATGCAACAACAATTAGAGGACGTCTAACTTGTTTTTGCAGCAATTGTCATGTGATGTGATATGGCCAAGTTGTGATGAATGATGAATGACATATTGTGATGTATGAGATCATGTTCTTGTAATAGGAATCACGACTTGCATGTCGATGAATATGATAATCGGCAGGAGCCATAGGAGTTGTCTTTATTTTGTACGACCTGCGTGTCATTGAAGAACGCCATGTAACTTACTTTACTTTATTGCTAAACGCGTTAGCCATAGAAGTAGAAGTAGTCGTTGGCGTGACAACTTCATGAAGGCACAATGATGGAGATCATGGTGTCATGCCGGTGACAAGATGATCATGGAGCCTCGAAGATGGAGATCAATGGAGCTTTATGATATTGGCCATATCATGTCACTACTATATAATTGCATGTGATGTTTATTATGTTAATACATCTTGTTTACTTAGAACGACGGTAGTAAATAAGATGATCCCTTACAACAATTTCAAGAAGTGTTTCCCCTAACTGTGCACCGTTGCTAAAGTTCGTCGCTTCTAAGCACCACGTGATGATCGGGTGTGATGGATTCTTACGTTCACATACAACGGGTGTAAGACAGATTTACACACGCGAAAACACTTAGGGTTTACTTGACGAGCCTAGCATGTACAGACATGGCCTCGGAACATGGAGACCGAAAGGTCGAACACGAGTCGTATAGAAGATACGATCAACATGAGAATGTTCACCGATGATGACTAGTCCGTCTCACGTGATGATCGGACACGGCCTAGTCGACTCGGATCGTGTAACACTTAGATGACTAGAGGGATGTCTAATCTGAGTGGGAGTTCATTTAAATAATTTGATTAGATGAACTTAATTATCATGAACTTAGTCTAAAACTTTTGAATGATATGTCTTGTAGATCAAATGGCCAACGCTCATGTCAACTTGAACTTCAACGCGTTCCTAGAAAACCAAGCTGAAAGATGACGGCAGCAACTATACGGACTGGGTCCGAACTTGAGGATCATCCTCATAGCTGCCGGAAACAATATGTCCTAGAAGTACCGCTAGGTGACGCCCTCCGTCGCAGAACCAAGACATTATGAATGCTTGGTAGTCTCATCTTGATGATTACTCCCTCGTTCAAAGGCGGCATGCTTTACAGCTTAGAACCGGGGCTCCAAAAGCGTTTTGAGCATCACGGAGCATATGAGATGTTCGAGGAGCTGAAACTTGTTTTCCAAGCTCACGCCGGTCGAGAGATATGACATCTCCGACAAGTTCTATAGTTGTAAGATGGAGGAAAACAGTTACATCGGTGAGCACATTCTCAAGATGTCAGGGTTGCACAACCGTATGACCCAGCTGAATATTAACCTCCACGATGAGGCGGTCATTGACAGAATCCTCGATCGCTCCCACCAAGCTACAAGAGCTTTGTGATGAACTACAACATGCAGGGGATGGTAAAGACCATTCTGAAGTGTTCTCTATCTGAAGTCAGCCGAGGTTGAAATCAAGAAAGAACATCAAGTGTTGATGGTCAATAAGACCACTAAGTTCAAGAAGAGCAAGGGCAAGAAGAACTTCAAGAAGGACGGCAAGGAGGTTGCGCGCCCTGTAAGCAAGTTGCCGGGAAGAAGTCAAAGAATGGACCCAAGCACGAGACCGAGTGCTTTTATTGCAAGGGAGGGTCTTTGAAGCGGAACTGCCCCAAATACTTAGCGGACAAGAACGCCGGCAACACCAAAGGTATATTTGATATACATGTAATTGATGTGTACTTTACCAAGACTCGTAGTAACTCCTAGGTATTTGATACGGTGTCGTTGCTCATATTTGTAACTCACAGCAGGAGCTGCGGAATAAGCGGAGACCGGAAAGGACGAGGTGACGGCTTGGCGTCGGGAATGGTTCCGAGTCAATGTGATCGCCGCCGCACGCTACCTCTTCATTTACCTACGGGATTAGTTATGAACCTTAATAATTGTTATTTGGTGCCAAGTTTGAGCATGAATATTGTATCTGGATCTCGTTTAATACTAGATGGCTACTCATTTAAATCCGAGAATAATGGTTGTTCTATTTATATGAGAGATATGTTTTATGGTCATGCTCCGATGGTCAATGGTTTATTCTTAATGAATCTCGAGCGTAGTATTACACATGTTATAGCGTGAATACCAAAAGATGTAAAGTTGATAACGATAGTCCCACATACTTGTGGTAATCGCCGCCTTGGTCACATTGGTGTCAAGCGCATGAAGAAGCTCCATCTTGATGGACTTTTGGAGTCTTTAGATTATGAATCGTTTGACACATGCGAACCATGCCTCATGGGCAAGATGACCAAGACTCCGTTCTCCGGAACAATGGAGCGAGCAACCAACTTGTTGGAAATCATACATACCGATGTGTGCGGTCCAATGAGCGTTGAGGCTCGCGGAGGATATCGTTATGTTCTCACTCTCACGGATGACTTGAGTAGATATGGTTATGTCTACTTGATGAAACACAAGTCTGAGACCTTTGAAAAGTTCAAGGAATTTCAGAATGAAGTAGAGAATCAACGTGACCGAAAGATAAAATTCTTACGATCAGATCGTGGAGGAGAATATTTAAGTCACGAATTTGGTACACACTTAAGAAAATGTGGAATCGTTTCACAACTAACGCCGCCTGGAACACCTCAGCGTAACGGTGTGTCCGAACGTCGTAATCGCACTCTATTGGATATGGTGCGGTCTATGATGTCTCTTACTGATTTACCGCTATCATTTTGGGGATACGCTCTAGAGACAGCTACATTAACTTTAAATAGGGCACCGTCTAAGTCCGTTGAGACGACACCGTATGAATTATGGTTTGGGAAGAAACCTAAGCTGTCGTTTCTAAAAGTTTGGGGATGCGATGCTTATGTCAAGAAACTTCAACCTGAAAAGCTCGAACCCAAGTCGGAAAAATGCGTCTTCATAGGATACCCTAAAGAAACCATTGGGTATACCTTCTACTTAAGATCCGAGGGCAAGATCTTTGTGTTGGAAATATGCCCTAGAGGCAATAATAAATTAGTTATTATTATATTTCCTTGTTCATGATAATCGTTTATTATTCATGCTATAATTGTATTGACCGGAAACAACGATACATGTGTGGATACATAGACAACACCATGTCCCTAGTAAGCCTCTAGTTAACTAGCTCGTTGATCAATAGATGGTTACGGTTTCCTGACCATGGACATTGGATGTCATTGATAACGGATCACATCATTAGGAGAATGATGTGATGGACAAGACAATCCTAAGCCTAGCACAAAGATCGTGTAGTTCGTATGCTAAAGCTTTTCCAATGTCAAGTATCTCTTCCTTAGACCATGAGATCGTGCAATTCCGGATACCGTAGGAGTGCTTTGGGTGTATCAAAGCGTCACAGCGTAATGGGTGACTATAAAGGTGCACTACAGGTATCTCGAAAGTGACCATTGGGTTGACACGGATCAAGACTGGGATTTGTCACTCCGTGTAAGCGGAGAGGTATCTCTGGGCCCACTCGGTAGGACATCATCATAATGTGCACAATGTGACCAAGGGGTTGATCACGGGATGATGTGTTACGGAACGAGTAAAGAGACTTGCGATAACGAGATTGAACAAGGTATCGGTATACCGACGATCGAATCTCGGGCAAGTACAATACCGCTAGACAAAGGGAATTGTATACGGGATCGATTGAGTCCTTGACATCGTGGTTCATCCGATGAGATCATCGTGGAACATGTAGGAGCCAACATGGGTATCCAGATCCGCTGTTGGTTATTGACCGGAGAACGTCTCGGTCATGTTCGCATGTCTCCGAACCCGTAGGGTCTACACATAAGGTTCGGTGGCGCTAGGGTTATATAGGAAGCTTGTATGTGGTTACCGAATGTTGTTGAGTCCGGATGAGATCCCGGACGTCACGAGGAGTTCGGAATGGTCCGGAGGTAAAGATTTATATATGGAAAGTTGTTGTTCGGGTTAGGAAAAGGTTCGGGTTTTTCGGTATTGTACCGGAAGCTTCGGAAGGTTCCGGAGGATTCGGAGGGGTCCGGAGGTCCGGAAATTGTTCCACCACGTCCAATACAGTAGCATGGGCTATAAGGGGCGCCCTAGCCTTAATGGGCCAGGGGAACCAGCCCCCAAGGCCCATGCGCATGGGATGGGGGGAAACCCTAAGGGGAGGGCCTCCACTTGACTTGGGAGGCACTCCTCCCCTCTTGGCCGCCCCCAAGTCCCATCTAGGGCTGGCCGCACCCTTGGGGTGGAAACCCTAAAGGGGCGCAGCCCCTTTCCCCTATATATACTTGAGGTTTTGGGCTGCCCAACACACGAGAACCTCTCCTCTTGGTGCAGCCCTGCCTCTCCTCCTCCTCCTCTCCCTTGGTGCTTGGCGAAGCCTGCTGGATTGCCACGCCTCCACCACCACCACGCCGTTGTGCTGCTGCTGGATGGAGTCTTCCTCAACCTCTCCTCTCTCCTTGCTGGATCAAGGCATGGGAGACGTCACGGGCTGTACGTGTGTTGAACGCGGAGGTGCCGTCCGTTCGGCACTTGATCATCGGTGATTTGGATCACGGCAAGTACGACTCCTTCAACCCCGTTCACTTGAACGCTTCGCTTAGCGATCTACAAGGGTATGTAGATGCACTCTCCTTTCCTCTTGTTGCTAGAATCTCCATAGATTGATCTTGGTGATGCGTAGAAAATTTTGAATTTCTGCTACGTTCCCCAACAGTGGCATCATGAGCTAGGTCTATTGCGTAGATTCTTTGCACGAGTAGAACACAAAGTAGTTGTGGGCGTTGATGTTGTTCAATATGCTTACCGTTACTAGTCCAATCTTGTTTCGACGGCATTGTGGGATGAAGCGCCCGGACCGACCTTACACGCACTCTTCGTGAGACAGGTTCCACCGACCGACATGCACTTGGTGCATAAGGTGGCTAGCGGTGCCGATCTCTCCCACTTTAGTCGGAACGGATTCGATGAAAAGGGTCCTTATGAAGGGTAAATAGCAATTGGCATATCACGTTGTGGTTTTGCGAGGTAAGAAACGTTCTTGCTAGAAACCCATAGCAGCCACGTAAAACATGCAAACAACAATTAGAGGACGTCTAACTTGTTTTTGCAGGGTATGCTATGTGATGTGATATGGCCAAGAGGAATGTGATGAATGATATGTGATGTATGAGATTGATCATGTTCTTGTAATAGGATTCACGACTTGCATGTCGATGAGTATGACAACGGCAGGAGCCATAGGAGTTGTCTTTATTTATTGTATGACCTGCGTGTCATTAAACAACGCCATGTAATTACTTTACTTTATTGCTAACCGGTAGCCATAGTAGTAGAAGTAATAGTTGGCGAGACAACTTCATGAAGACACGATGATGGAGATCATGATGATGGAGATCATGGTGTCATGCGGTGACGATGATGATCATGGAGCCCCAAGATGGAGATCAAAGGAGCAAAATGATATTGGCCATATCATGTCACTATATAATTGCATGTGATGTTTATTATGTTTATGCATCTTGTTTACTTAGAACGACGGTAGTAAATAAGATGATCCCTTACAAATTTCAAGAAGTGTTCTCCCCGACGTGCACCGTTGCTACAGTTCGTCGCTTCTAAGCACCACGTGATGATCGGGTGTGATGGATTCTTACGTTCACATACAACGGGTGTAAGACAGATTTACAGCAAAAACACTTGGGGTTAACTTGACGAGCCTAGCATGTGCAGACATGGCCTCGAACACGGAGACCGAAAGGTCGAGCATGAGTCGTATAGTAGATACGATCAACATGAAGATGTTCACCGATGATGACTAGTCCGTCTCACGTGATGATCGGACACGGCCTAGTTGACTCGGATCATGTAATCACTTAGATGACCGAGAGGATGTCTATCTGAGTGGGAGTTCATAAGATGAACTTAATTATCCTGAACATAGTCAAAAGACCTTTTGCAAATAATGTCGAAGATCGCGCTTTAGTTCCTTTGTTTAGATATGTTCCTAGAGAAAATATAGTTGAAAGTTGAAAGTAGCGATTATGCGGACAGTAGAAAGCTTATGTCCTTAATGCACCGCTCAGTGTGCTGAACCCCAAACGATGTTTGTGGATGTTGCGAACATCGGACATACACGTTTTGATAACTACGTGATAGTTCAGTTAAACGGTTTAGAGTTGAGGCACCAAAGACAATTTCGAAATGTCGCGGAACATATGAGATGTTTCGAGGGCTGAAATTAGGATTTCAGGCTCGTGCCCACGTCAAGAGGTATGAGACCTCCGACGAGTTTTCTTAGCCTGCAAACTAAGGGAGAAAAGCTCAATCGTTGAGCTTGTGCTCAGATTGTCTGAGTGCAACAATCACTTGAATCGAGTGGGAGTTGATCTTCCAGATGAGATAGTGATGTTTCTCCAAAGTCATTGCCACCAAGCTGCTAGAAGCTTCGTGATGAACTATAACATATCAGGGATAAATATGATGATCCTTGAGATATTCGCGATGTTTGACACCGCGAAAGTAGAAATCAAGAAGGAGCATCAATTGTTGATGGTTGATGAAACCACTAGTTTCAAGAAGGGCAAGGGCAAGAAGGGACACTTTATGAAACGGCAAATCAGTTGCTGCTCCAGTGAAGAAACCCAAGGTTGAACCCAAACCCGAGACTAAGTGCTTCTGTAATAAGGGGAACAACCACTGGAGTAGAATTACCCTAGATACTTGGTAGATAAGAAGGCAGGCAAGGTCGATAGAAGTATATTTGATATACATTATGTTAATGTGTACTTTACTAGTACTCCTAGTAGCACCAGGGTATTAGATACCGGTTCGGTTGCTAAATGTTAGTAACTCAAATAAAAGCTACGGAATAAAGGAGACTAGCTAAAGGTGAGCTGACGATATGTGTTGGAATTGTTTCCAAGGTTGATATGATCAAACATCGCACGCTCCCTCTACCATCAAGATTAGTATTAAACCAGAATAATTATCATTTGGTGTTTGCGTTGAGCATAGACTTGATTGGATTATGTCTATCGCAATACGGTTATTCATTTAAGGAGAATAATGGTTACTCTATTTATTTGAATAATACCTTCAATGGTCTTGCACCTAAAAGAATGGTTTATTGAATCTCGATTGTAGTGATACACATTTTCATGCCAAAAGTATAAGATAGTAATGATAGTACCACTTACTTGTGGCACAGCTATGTAAGTCATATTGGTGTAAAACGCATGAAGAAGCTCCATGTTGTTGGATCTTTGGACTCACTCGTTTTTGAAAAGTTTGAGACATGTGAACCATGTCTATTGGTGTATACGCATGAAGAAACTCCATGCAGATGGATCGTTTGGACTCACTTGATTTTGAATCACTTGAGATATGCAAAACATACCACATGGGCAAGATGACTGGAAAAGCCTCGGTTTCAATAAGATGGAACAAGATAGTAATTTGTTGGAAGTAACACATTTTGATGTGTGCAGTCCAATGAGTGCTGAGGCATGCAGTGAATATCGTTATATTCTTACTTCATAGATGATTTGAGTAGATGTTGAGTATATTTACTTGATGAAACACAAGTCTGAATTATTGAATGGTTCAAGCAATTTCAGAGTGAAGTTTAAGATCTTCGTGACAAGAGGATAGAATGTCTATGATATGATCATAGAGATGAATATCTGAGTTACGAGTTTTGGCACACAATTAAGACATTGTGGAAATTGTTTCACAACTAATACCGCCTGGAACACCATAGTGTGATGGTGTGTCCGAACATCATAGTTGCAACCTATTGGATATGGTGCGTACCATGATGTCTCTTATCGAATTACCACTATCGTTCATGGGTTAGGCATTAGAGACAACCGCACTCACTTTAATAGGGCACCACGTAATTCCGTTGAGATGACACCGTATGAACTATGGTTTAGAGAAACCTAAGCTGTCATTTCTTAAAGGTTTGGGGCTATGACGCTTATGTGAAAAAGTTTCAGGTTGATAAGCTCGAACCAAAAGCGGACAAAATGCATCTTCATAGGACACCCAAAACAGTTGGGTATACCTCCTAATTCAGATCCGAAAGCAATAGGGATTGTTTCTTGAATCGGGTCCTTTCTCGAGGAAAAGTTTGTCTCGAAAAGTTGAGTGGGAGGATGGTGGAGACTTGATGAGGTTATTGAACCGTCACTTCAACTAGTGTGTAGCAGGGCACGTGAAGTTGTTCCGTGGCACCTACACCAATTGAAGTAGAAGCTTATGATAGTGATCATGAAGTTTGGATCAAGTCACTACCGTACCTCGAGGGTGACAAGGATGCGTACTACTTCGAGTGGTACAGCAATCCTGTCTTGAAGGTCATGTTGCTAGCAACAATGAACCCACGAGCTATGGAGAAGCGATGGTGAGCCCAAATTCGACAAATGGTTAGAAACCATGAAATCCGAGATAGGATCCATGTATCAAAACAAAGCATGGACTTTGGTGGACTTGCCCGATGATCGGCAAGCCATTGAGATGAATGGATCTTTAAGAAGAAGACGGACATGGACGGTAATGTCACCTTCTATGAAGCTCGACTTGTGGCAAAGAGTTTTTCACAAGTTCAAGGAGTTGACTATGATGAGATTCTCTCATTCGTAGCGATGCTTAAGTCCGTCGGAATCATGTTAGCATAAGCTGCATTTATGAAATCTGGCAGATGGATGTCAAAATGAGTTTCCTTACCAGCCAGAAGGAAAGGTTGTATGTGATACAATCGAAAAGTTTTGTCGATCCTAAGGATGCTAAAAGGTATGCTGGCTCCAGCGATCCTTTCTAAGGACTGGAGTAAGCATCTCGGAGTTGGAATGTGCGCTTTGATGAGATGATCAAAGATTTTGGGTGTATACAAAGTTTATGAGAAACTTGTATTTCAAATAAGTGAGTGGGAGCACTATAGAATTTCTGATGAGTATATGTTGTTGACATATTGGTGATCAGAAATGATGTAGAATTTTCTGTAAAGCATATAGGGTTAAAGTGTTTTCAAGTGAAAACCTGGATTAAGCTATTTGAACATTGAGCATCAAGATCTATGAGGATAGATCAAAAAACGCTCAATGGTACTTTCAAATGAGCACATACCTTGACATGATCTTGAAGGTGTTCAAGATGGATCAGTCAAAGAAGGAGTTCTTGCCTGAGATGTAAGGTATGAAGTTAAGAGTTAAAGCTCGACCACGGCAGAAAAGAGAGAAAGGACGAAGGTCGTCCCCTATGATTCAGACGTAGGCTCTATAGTATGCTATTGTGTATCGCACCTGATGTGTGCCTTGCTACATATCGGCAAGAGAGTACAAAGGTGATCAAGGGTGGATCACCGGATAGCGGTCAAAATTATCCTTAGAGGAATAAGGACATGTTTCTCGATTATGGAGGTGATAAAGAGTTGGCGTAAAGGGTTACGTCGATGCAAGCTTTAACACCTATCCGAGTGACTCTGAGAAGCAAACCGGATACGTATAGTGGAGCAACCATTTGGAATAGCTCCAAGTGGAGCGTGAAAGCAGCATTTACAATATGACATAGAGAATTGCGAAGTACACACGGATCTGAAAGGTTCGAGACCGTTGACTAAAACCTCTCTCACAAGCAAAACATGATCAAACCCGTAACTCATTGAGACTTAATCACATGGTGATGTGAACTAGTTTAAGACACTAGTAAACTCTTTGGATGTTGGTCACATGGCGATGTGACTTATCAGTGTTAATCACATGGCGATGTGAACTAGATTATTGACTCTAGTGCAAGTGGGAGACTGTTGGAAATATGCCCTAGAGGCAATAATAAATTAGTTATTATTATATTTCCTTGTTCATGATAATCGTTTATTATTCATGCTATAATTGTATTGACCGGAAACAACGATACATGTGTGGATACATAGACAACACCATGTCCCTAGTAAGCCTCTAGTTAACTAGCTCGTTGATCAATAGATGGTTACGGTTTCGACCATGGACATTGGATGTCATTGATAACGGATCACATCATTAGGAGAATGATGTGATGGACAAGACCCAATCCTAAGCCTAGCACAAAGATCGTAGTTCAGTATGCTAAAGCTTTTCCAATGTCAAGTATCTCTTCCTTAGACCATGAGATCGTGCAATTCCGGATACCGTAGGAGTGCTTTGGTGTATCAAACGTCACAACGAATCGGGTGACTATAAAGGTGCACTACAGGTATCTCCGAAAGTGACCATTGGGTTGACACGGATCAAGGCTGGATTTGTCACTCCGTAAACGGAGAGGTATCTCTGGGCCCACTCGGTAGGACATCATCATAATGTGCACAATGTGACCAAGGGGTTGATCACGGATGATGTGTTACGGAACGAGTAAAGAGACTTGCCGATAACGAGATTGAACAAGGTATCGGTATACCGACGATCGAATCTCGGGCAAGTACAATACCGCTAGACAAAGGGAATTGTATACGGATCGATTGAGTCCTTGACATCGTGGTTCATCCGATGAGATCATCGTGGAACATGTGGGAGCCAACATGGGTATCCAGATCCGCTGTTGGTTATTGACGGAGAACGTCTCGGTCATGTCTCGCATGTCTCCAACCCGTAGGGTCTACACACTTAAGGTTCGGTGACGCTAGGGTTATATAGGAAGCTTGTATGTGGTTACCGAATGTTGTTCGGAGTCCCGGATGAGATCCCGGACGTCACGAGGAGTTCCGGAATGGTCCGGAGGTAAAGATTTATATATGGAAAGTTGTTGTTCGGGTTCCGGAAAAGGTTCGGGTTTTTTCGGTATTGTACCGGGAAGCTTCCAGAAGGTTCCGGAGGATTCCGGAGGGGTCCGGAGGTCCGGAAATTGTTCCACCACGTCCAATACAGTAGCATGGGCTATAAGGGGGCGCCCTAGCCTTAATGGGCCAGGGGAACCAGCCCCCCCAAGGCCCATGCGCATGGGAGGGGGGAAACCCTAAGGGGGAGGGCCTCCACTTGACTTGGGAGGCACTCCTCCCCCTCTTGGCCGCCCCAAGTCCCATCTAGGGCTGGCCGCACCCTTGGGGTGGGAAACCCTAAAGGGGCGCAGCCCCCTTCCCCTATATATACTTGAGGTTTTGGGCTGCCCAACACACGAGAACCTCTCCTCTTGGTGCAGCCCCCGCTCTCCTCCTCCTCCTCTCCCTTGGTGCTTGGCGAAGCCCTGCTGGATTGCCACGCTCCTCCACCACCACCACGCCGTTGTGCTGCTGCTGGATGGAGTCTTCCTCAACCTCTCCTCTCTCCTTGCTGGATCAAGGCATGGGAGACGCCACCGGCTGTACGTGTGTTGAACGCGGAGGTGCCGTCCGCTCGCACTTGATCATCGGTGATTTGGATCACGATTTAGCACGACTCCTTCAACCCCGTTCACTTGAACGCTTCCGCTTAGCGATCTACAAGGGTATGTAGATGCACTCTCCTTTCCTCTTGTTGCTAGAATCTCCATAGATTGATCTTGGTGATGCGTAGAAAATTTTGAATTTCTGCTACGTTCCCCAACACTTTGTTGCCAAGAACGGAACCTTTCTGGAAAAAGAGTTTCTCTCGAAAGAAGTAAGTGGGAGGAAAGTAGAACTCGATGAAGTACTACCTCTTGAACAGGATAGTAGTGCAGCTCAGGAAAGTGTTCCTGTGATGCCTACACCAACTGAAGAGGAAATTAATGATGATGATCAAGGTACTTTGGATCAAGTTGCTACTGAACCTCGTAGGTCCACAAGGACACGTTCCGCACCAGAATGGTACGGCAACCCTGTCCTGGAAATCATGTTGTTAGACAACGGTGAACCTTCGAACTATGAAGAAGCGATGGCGGGCCCAGATTCCAACAAATGGCTAGAAGCCATGAAATCCGAGATAGAATCCATGTATGAAAACAAAGTGTGGACTTTGGTGACTTGCCCGATGATTGGCGGCGATAGAAAACAAATGGATCTTTAAGAAGAAGACGGACGCGGATGGTAATATCACCATTTATAAAGCTCGACTTGTCGCTAAGGGTTATCGGCAAGTTCAAGGGATTGACTACGATGAGACTTTTTCTCCCGTAGCGAAGCTTAAGTCCGTCCGAATCATGTTAGCAATTGCCGCATACTATGATTATGAGATATGGCAGATGGACGTCAAAACAGCGTTCCTTAACGGTTATCTTAAGGAAGAGCTGTATATGATACAGCCAGAAGGTTTTGTCGATCCTAAGAATGCTGACAAAGTATGCAAGCTCCAGCGATCCATTTATGGGCTGGTGCAAGCATCTTGGAGTTGGAACATTCGCTTTGATGAGATGATCAAAGAGTTTGGGTTTATGCAGACTTATGGAGAAGCCTGCGTTTACAAGAAAGTGAGTGGGAGCTCTGTAGCATTTCTCATATTATATGTAGATGACATACTTTTGATGGGAAATGATATAGAATTCTTGGACAGCATTAAGGCCTACTTGAATAAGTGTTTTTCAATGAAGGACCTTGGAGAAGCTGCTTATATATTAGGCATCAAGATCTATAGAGATAGATCGAGGCGCCTCATAGGTCTTTCACAAAGCACATACCTTGACAAGATTTTGAAGAAGTTCAAAATGGATCAGTCCAAGAAGGGTTCTTGCTCAGATTGCAAGGTGTGAGATTGAGCTCAGCTCAATGCCCGACCACGGCAAAATATAGAGAAGAGATGAGTGTCATCCCTATGCCTCAGCCATAGGATCTATTATGTATGCCATGCTGTGTACCGGACCTGATGTAAACCTTGCCGTAAGTTTGGTAGGAAGGTACCAAAGTAATCCCGCAAGGAACACTGGACAGCGGTCAAGAATATCCTGAAGTACCGAAAAGGACAAAGGACATGTTTCTCGTTTATGGAGGTGACGAAGAGCTCGTCAGTAACAGAGTTACGCCGACGCTAGCTTCGACACGATCTGGATGACTCTAAGTCACAAACCGGATACGTGTATATGTTGAATGGTGGAGCGAGAAGCTGGTGCAGCTGCAAGCGAGCGTCGTGGCGGGATCTACATGTGAAGCGGAGTACATGGCAGCCTCGGAGGCAGCGCATGAAGCAATTTGGGTGAAGGAGTTCATCACCGACCTAGGAGTCATACCCAATGCGTCGGGGCCGATCAAACTCTTCCGTGACAACTTTGGAGCTATTGCACTTCCAAGGAGCCCAGGTTTCACAAGAAGACCAGGCACATCAAGCGTCGCTTCAACTCCATCCGTGAAAATGTTCAGGATGGAGACATAGAAATTTTAAAGTGCATACGGATCTGAATGTCGCAGATCCGTTGACTAAACCTCTTCATGGGCAAAACATGATCAACACCGAACTCTATGGGTGTTCGATTCATCACAATGTAAACTAGATTATTGACTCTAGTGCAAGTGGGAGACTGTTGGAAATATGCCCTAGAGGCAATAATAAAAGCATTATTATTATATTTCCTTGTTCATGATAATTGTCTTTATTTCATGCTATAATCGTATCACACGGAAATCGTGATACACGTGTGAATACATAGACCACAATACATCCCTAGTGAGCCTCTAGTTGACTAGCTCGTTGGTCGACGAGATAGTCATGGTTTCACGACTATGTACATCGGATGTCATTGACAACGGGATCACGTCATTAGGAGAATGACGTGATGGACAAGACCCAATCCTAAGCATAGCACAAAGATCGTGTAGTTCGTTTTGCTAGAGCTTTTCCAATGTCAAGTATCTCTTCCTTAGACCGTGAGATCGTAACTCCGGATACCGTAGGAATGCTTTGGGTGTACCAAACGTCACAACGAATCGGGTGACTATAAAGGTGCATTACAGGTATTTCGAAAGTGTCATTGGGTTGACACGGATCGAGACAGGATTTGTCACTCCGTATGACGGAGAGGTATCACTGGGCCCACTCGGTAATGCATCATCATAATGAGCTCAAAGTGATCAAGTGTCGGTCACGGGATCATGCATTACGATGCGAGTAAAGTGACTTGCCGTAACGAGACTAAACGAGGTATTGGGATACCGACGATCGAGTCTCGGGCAAGTAACATACCGTCGAACAAAGAGAATAGAATACGGGTTGCTTGAACCCTAGACATCGTGGTTCATCCGATGACATCATTGAGGAGCATGTGGGAGCCAACATGGGTATCCAGATCCGCTGTTGGTTATTGACTGAGAGCGCGTCGGTCATATCGCATGTCTCCGAACCCGTAGGGTCTACACACTTAAGGTTCGGTGGCGCTAGGGTTAATAGGAAGACTTGTATGTGATTACCGAATGTTGTTCGAATCCGGATGAGATCTGGACGTCACGAGGAGTTCGGAATGGTCCGGAGGTAAAGATTTATATATGGAAGTCGTCAAACGGACACCGGAAAGGTTTCGGGTCATCGGTTTTATGGAGGGTCCACCGGAAAGGTTCCGGAGGACCACCGGGAGGGGCCACCCCTTTTGGGGGGCCACTTGGGCTGCATGGGAGGCAGCCAGCCCCTGGTGGGCTGGGTGCACCCCCTCCCCTTGGCCCATGCGCCTAGGATTGAAGGGGGAACCCTAAGGGGGCGCCCCCTTGCTTGGGGGCAAGCCCCCCCTTGGCCGCCCCCTCTAGATGCATCTGGGGCCGGCCCCCTCCTCCCTTCCCCTATAAATAGAGGGGAGGGCTGCACACACCATTGAAGGCGCAACCCCTCCCCTCCCCAACACCTCTCCTCCTCCGCGTGAGCTTGGCGAAGCCCTGCCGGAGAACAGTCCCTCCATCTGCATCACGCCGTCGTGCTGCCATTGGAGTTGTCTTACTCAACCTCTCCTTCCTCCTTGCTGGATCAAGACGAAGGAGACGCTGCCGTAAATCCGCACGTGTGTTGAACGCGGAGGTGCTGTCCGTTCAACACTTGGTCATCGGTGATCGGAATCACGTTGAGAACGTCTTCATCATCACCACTCCCTCGAACGCTTCCGTACTCGATCTACAAGTGGTATGTAGATGCAAACTCTCTCTCGTAACTCGTTGCTTAGATGAACTCATAGATAGATCTTGGTGAAACCGTAGAAAAATTTTAAATTTCTGCAACGTTCCCCAACAGGTATAGTAGTAGCGCTCCCTTTCCAGCGCTACTACTACTAGTTAGTTGTAGCGCCTTAGTGATAGCGTTGGGAACAGCGCTACTGCTATGCATATTTCAAGCGCTACTACGAGGGTTTTCTCTAGTAGTGTTTGGTAGCGGCGGAGGCTCTGAATGCCCGACTGTGTGTGTCCGTCTGTTGTCAGCCTTTACCGATGACTTGCATGTCATGCGTGCTTGACCTAGACTAGCTAGGTATGGCTTCTGCAGTTGAGGTTTTCGATCAATTTCCGTGCAATAACCGAGCATTCTTTTTTCTTTCCTTTTCTTTTTGAAAATTAGGGGGGGGGGGGTCCAACACTAAAGAGATAAATATGGAAATCTCTAAAAGGTTGATGTATGCGCGCCACTTGTCGCAATCTGAGAGTTTTTCCTTTTTTTGTAGATTCATTTATTTAAAATGTTTTATCTCTTAAACCGTGCGTCCAAATCTTGAACCGCTTTCACGTTAGATTTCTCGCGCCGAGATCTTCAAAACTAGATCCCATGTTAATAGGTTTTGATGAGTTTTTTTCATGAAAAAAACCGGACGAAAAAACCAAACCAGGAGCACAGGCTTTTTCCCTTTCCAAAAGAGGCACGCCCGTGCCTCTCAAGAAATCACGACCGTGCCTCTTGCGGAAGCAAAAAAAAGAGAGAAAACGTGTTTTTTTCCGTTTCCGAGGAGGCACATCCGTGACTTTCCCAAAAGCACAACCGTGCCTCTTGCAAAAGCAAAACCGTGACTCTCGCCAAAGAAAAAAAAACAGAAAACGCGTTTTTTTTCGTTTCCGAGAGGCACGGCCGTGACTCTCGCGAAAACACAACCGTGCCTCTCGTGAAGCAAAACCGTGACTCTCGTGAAAAAAAACAGAAAATGCCTTTTTCCCGTTTCCGAGAGGCACGGCCGTGACTCTCGCGAAAGCATAACTGTGCCTCTCGCGAAAGCAAAACCGTGACTCTCGTGAAAGCAAAGTTGTGCCTCTCGCGAAAGCAAAACCGTGATTCGCGAAAAAAACGCGTTTTTTACGCAATTTTTTTGATCGAAAAGCTAAGGAAGACCGTGGAAAACCAAAGCGTCAAAAAAAACCCCGCTAAAAAGCCGAAAACACGTGTGAAAAAATAACAAAATCCGGAGGGGAGCGTCCCAGAGCGCGACACGTGGCGAATGGCTGAGAGCGCGCCAAGTAGCGCTGATCGTTACGAGGCTGAGTGCTCATTAACTAGTTGCTCTCGGTTTTGTGAACCGGTTTCTAGAACCTTCCCCAGAAAAGCTCAGCTCAGATTTTGTGGACTTGGGCTCCATAACCGAGCAAACGAGGAGGCGGCCTCCCACTGTTTGGGCCGTCGGACTCCGGCCCTGTGTCGCGGCCTCTATTTCTCGCCGGTCTCGTAACCAAGCAAACGAGGAGATTGTCAGGAAATACCCAATAGTTTCTGGGGACATCTGTCCTCGAAATCTCACCAGTCATCCACACCTGCCTACTAGTATAGTTCGTGAACTCGTTTTGTATTACTCCTTTCGCTGTACCAGCACTATTTGTATTAGATTCCTTTGGATCTGTTTCATCGTGTGTCCCACACGCATTTAACCAGTCACTTCCTCCCCAACTGTCACTGACTTGCCGCGTCTGTCCCCTGAACCGCGTAAGGCTGGTGCCAATGCATGGGTGCTTAGATGAGGTGCTAAGCACATTAAATAGCTTAGCAACTATACTCCCCAATGCATAGATGCTTAGCTTATGGTTGCTAAGCTTGCTTCATTTAATGATTTAGCAACTAAAGCTCTTCATGTATTGGTGGGCTTTCTTACTTTAAATGTTTTGCCTAGGTTCACGCGCTTAGCATTGGTTCTTCCTGGGGTCACCATACTCATCTCTCTCCTCTTAAATAACTTGCCACATCAGATTGTTTGCCTACGTGGAAGGCTTAGCACCTGTACAAGGTGGAGCATTGGGAGGGGCCTAAGTGAGCTGATGTAGTTTGTCCATTATTTGCTGTCTATTTTTTACTGTCCCTCATAAGTGAGCCGATGGCCATCACCCAAGTTAATTCTTATCGCTACACAGACCTGCAGTACACAGTATAACATAGACATAGATGATGTACTACTTATTGTTCATTCCGATTGATTTGGAGAAACCCACGACAAGATATAGATTTACTGTTCATTACCCCTTGCCATCGGACAAGATACTCCCTCCATCCCATAATGTAACACGTTTTTTGACACTACGCTAGAGTTAAAAAAACGTCTTACATTATGGGACGGATGGAGTATTTTCTACGAAAAGTAAAATTGCGCGGTTGGTCTCCAATAGGGAGTTGCCATCTAACATTATGTGCGCCAAGTATCTTTGTATTGCATTTTCTTTATGGATTTTCCATCTTCGTATTTTCACTCTCTCTCTCTTCAATAGTTAGCCCCCACTGGTGTACTTCACATGCATGCATGATAGTGTGACAGAATCACTTTTTCTTCTCCCACACAATAAATCCAACCATTTTTTTCCTTATTTAATTTAAAACATTTATATGTTTTAAACCATATATTCATTTTTGATTTTTTTAAATATTTGAACTCCTTGTGCCAAAACCTTTAAAATGAGATCAATCTTGGATACATTTTGACCATGTTTAAATTTGAATGTATATTTCACAGGTCAAAATTTAAAACCTACATTTCATTTTTCATTGAGTTGTTTCACAATAATTAACATCTATTATGATTATACAATTTTCAAAAAACATATTTCACTCTTCTGTTGAGAATAATGGTTGGCCTGAATGCGGGCTGTAGCTTTACCCCAACAATGCCACCAACGCTACAATTAAATGATGACCAACCAACCACCAGAACTTACTCTCCTTCCATTTTGTTACTGCTACAAAACTAACCACTTGGGATTATCTTTTACTTATACTTGTGTGATTACATTATACTCGGTCCGTTTCTTTATATAAGGTGTATTTGTTTTTTGATAAAATTCCAGAATGTAAGGTGCATTTCTTCTAATTCCTCATAATTCCCTTGTTAGCCCTCCGGAAAAAGGATATTATCTATCTCCTGATTGTCTGTATCTCTCCTTGTAGCAAAAGAAGGAAACTATCTCTATGTCGATTGCATGTATCTCTTACTTTCCCCGTACTAACTGATTTACTTTCCACTAACCAATAAATTTATCAAGGGTAATTTCATCCTAACACGTGCATAATTATGTGCCTTGGTCACCGTGCCAAAAAAATACACCTTAGATAAAGGAACGGAGGGAGTATATGTTAACACTACTAATCTTGCTCTCCTTCCACTTTGTTACTGCTACAAAAAGGTAATTTGTAATTACACTAAACGTTTCAGAAATCTTATAGCACTTATTTGCATTTTGACATTTCTTTCGATCGTTTAGCAAACCACAATAAATAAATTTAATCTTTTATGTTAACAAAACATATTTATGTCTCCTTACCATGAAAATGTAAAATGTCATTAATAATTTTTTCCTCATGTAATTACCTTCGTACCCAATTATATGTATCATCTTTAATAGTTCCACTATTTGCCTTTTGTAATAAATCATAAAGTGACCAAACGTTTCACATTGTCTGAAACACAGGCGAAAACACAAGTCTGGCAACACAATTAATTTGTCAAAATGATCTGACAAGCGCAAAGGGCATGCAAAAAGTTTACGTGTCCCAGAAGCACCGCATTTAAGCATTCATGTGCAAAACGCGTTGGGACCCTGTTCTGGATCATGTACTGTCATGTCCGCCTGCTCGTACAGCACTGTTCTGCATATGTATATGCCACTTTTCAACTCTGAACGCACACCGTATAGACTGAAACGCTACTTTACTTACACATCGCGATGCACTTATTGACGAAGAGAATATCAAGCGAAAGTGCTGAATTGAGCTCGAGCACATTTGCCCCCGATATCCAATGCGTTCGTTCGCCCCGAGATCGCCAACCACTAGCGTACAAGCCCACGTATTTTTATTTGTCTTTTGTTGGTATTGGGCGCCTCTGGCCCACATCATGGCACTATTTCATTCAGACGTCGTTTCCATCAGTTAGCCCGGCCCAGAGATACGTTCACGACGTGAGCCGTTCTCTGCAAGATTCTGTTCCAACGGCCTCTGTTCAGAGTCAGACGTCACCATTAATTACAGCTCATGCGACTAGTCAAGGTCTGATTCAGATCTTACCTCCTGCGATCACAAAAAAAAACGTTTGAATCGTTGCCGCGAACAAATGCTTGTTATCCGATGACACGGAAGCAAGTCAACTCAAAACCTGCAACTACCAGAATCACCCGTAAGTGATCTTATATCGGAACCTCCGCCTACATCCTGATTCACAGAAGATTCAGACGCTACCGCTTCCATGTGTAAACGCACTTATCTGTGCTCATTCGAGATGATATTGCCTACGCACTCACCTCAGACCGAGCATCATGATCGCTGAATTTGGCCACCCCTCTAGTGATTGCAGAGGAGGCATCGGACAATACTGATGGAACCATCAAGCAATTTCTCAAATGGAACTACAGTTGTGTGAATGTCTGAACCTTTCACGTCTCCCCCGGTTGCTGAACGTGGAACTGTACTTGATGTTTGCCCACGCAGTTCAAAATTGAAGCTATGCAAATGACCAAACCACATATAAACAGACTACAGACGACACATGTACTGAAGCAAGCATTCATGCAGCAAACAATGATTTTCCTAAGTACAGCAAGCAATCTATCATAGGTGTAGCCATTTTTGAACTGAACTCTCAACTTCTTCCATAGTTGGTAACTCAAGAATTTTGAGCTCATTTTCAAATATGCATCAAGCAAGTTCTGTATCAGACAACAGCACCACACTCTTTACCAGTACCTCAATGATACACATAATACAGCTCCATCTAAAGCTCACATAGGATAATTATCATACCAGCTAGCAGTACAACACAGGTAAAAGCAATCACACATAAGAAGGTTTACTGAACAAGTCAGTACATAACCAGTACACACATCACAGGAAAACAATTGTCCAACTCTTATCCTCTTACCAGCGACCTCAATCAGACTTCTGGGTGTCTTTATTCGGGAGCTTCAGTGCAGTTGTTTCGACCGTGAGACTCGACACCACAGTTTTTGCACGGCTCCGCACTAGTTGTCGGAAGCACAGGCGACAACAAAATAAGGCCAATTTGCTCAAACATTGCCGCGTGTATCAGCGGCGGACCTGACCGACAAGGTTAGCCAACCATAAGAACATTCAGCAGTAGGCACAGGTCAACAGAGCTTATCTATCCATATGGAACATTATCAAGCTTGTCCCCAACGTCAAAACTATGACATTTTACCGAAAAAGTCTTACTTTATAAATAAAGCAAACCACCACAGCCACAGGAACTATGACATTTTCACCAGGATTCATCGCATAACCATGGAAAGCCTTCTCCAAGGCACTTGCGGTTGGGACATGGTGTTCGCCTGGTCTGCAGCTCGACTCTAACCCCTGCACCCAGCACACACAACCTGTTGTCACTACAGTGTCCCACAACTTGATGCACACAAAAGAAAATTCAGATGTTGTTATCCCTTACACCTCTTCCCAGTCAATTTATCCTTTTTTATCTCCGCAAGTTTACTGCTGAACACCACAACCTTGCATATTAGCAATTTGCAACCAATACAACAAATTTAGTACTTATTAGTTCCATTTCTCACTCTGCATTTTGGACTTTCAGTTTCGGAAACATAATATGCCCCCCAGTCACACAAAGTACTCATCTGACAGTTAGCACCATAATTGCGGAAAAACTCGTTTCATTCATTTTATTTCCAGTTTTGCAATTGTCCGGGTGAAATTTGTCTATATTGCAATAAAAAACATTAAGTTGAAATTTTCTGTTTTCCAGGTTCCTACTTTTCAGCAGAGAAACTTTCAGCCCCGAAGATATTCTATCTACTACATTTCTCTTCTAAATTCTCAGGTTGCATTTTTTTTCTAGATTGCAAAACAAAACAAACTACACCCTCATATTGGATGTAATAAGATCTTATATTATGGGACGGAGGAGTACTTTGTATTTTCAGTTTTCCAAAGATTCTACTATCACCCTCGGCTGCTATTTCTACCAACGCTATTTTCCCTGCTAACTTGAATCAACGCCATACATACTTCACTCCCTTTATCACAAGAAGCCCTCCTAATTGCTAGGTTGGATATCTTCATCCCCCACCTGTGTGACCACCCTAGTTGGATCCAGCTTCCCTACCAATTGTGCTTGCTCATGCGAACCCTCCCTCCGCTTGCTACCGCTGCTTCCTCCACCCAAATCTGCCCGTTGAAGCTCTCCACGGGGCCTGATTCTGCCCCATCCCCGCTGGCAGTGCAGCCAAAGGATAATGTAGGGGCTCCATAGGATGTGACTATCATTAACATCCTCGATCAGCGTAGCTCTGCAAGGAAGCGGTTCAAACTTCAGATCGGCATCATGATCATGGAATCTACAAGGAACCAAAAAAGGAGGTGGGGTCGGTGGTGGGAGTGGGGCTGTTTGTACCTTGTTATCGGCTGCATCAGAAACTAGTTATATAAAAGACCATAAACTAGGATAATCGCATATTTCCTCTAATAGTTGTATGAAAGACCATATCAAAGTCCATAAGCAACTCCAATGGTAGATACCCAAATCAGGCTCCATTGACTTCTGATACATCAACCCTATCTGCGTTCAATTCTGCAATATTCAGATGTTCACCTGGCGCACTCCTAACATAAAACTTACCTGAACTATTTACCACATGAAATTAACCACTAGTTTATATGATGAAGATATAACATAGTAAATTACTAAATTTTGTTTTAGCTCACCATCAATGTCTGCTTGCTATATTAAGCATTCATGTATCTATGCACTTCCCACTAGAGTAGCCGTATTTTCTATATCTGTACCAGGAAATAAACATCGTACATCAATCTAGCATATAAGATAGCTGGGTTCATAAAACAATAAATCTAAAAGGCACACCTCAAGTAACAGGGGCTCTGTGTATGTGATCGGCACGCACGTTGCCACATCCTGAAGATTGCATTACAATTTTGTAAGCAACTCGCTTGAAAGACTGGTGAAACGCATACGATTTGCCAGTGAATTTTTTAATGTTGTAAGCAACTGCTGAAGATCGCATTTTATACATCCATCACATACCCATTGTATTATGAAATACCAAAATTTGGCCAGTAAAACTCTTCCCTCAATGGGACTGCTTCTACCTCTAGCCATGGATGAATTTTATCCACTATGCCTATATACGAGAACAGTGACCTGAATACCAAAATCACAGCCGAAGTGCGCTCGCATTCACGAGTCCATCCAAGAACCTGCGGATTCATCTTGCCGGTGGAGAGCTCGGACGGTTAGTCAGATCCAATTCAAGGGATTTTCTAGGTTCATTAATCAAGCCTTATGGGGTGAAATTTCCCTTTCTGACACCACCACAGCTTGGGTCGCACAGATTTGTCCGTCCATGCTCAGCTCTAGGACTTGCGTGTGCTGCAGCTCGCCCGACGCGGTGCCGACGAGGTAATGTAGCGGAGCCATCGAAATCGCTATCATTGACCTCCTCAAGCACCATGAATCTACTCCGCAAATGCGGAAACGGAACGTCAATCATGTGGAAGGAATTCATCACAAAATCTGAACAACAGGAAAGAGGATCCGTGCGTTACCTTTTAATTGGCTGCATCAGGAATCCCATCTCCTCGTCGGCGACGGTCCCTTCCGACGGTGGCTGAGATCCCAGGAGACCCGACGTCGTTGATGGTATGATGGAGTGGCTACAGGAAGCAGAGCACTCCCACCCCTCCACCTCGAAGTTACTGTACCTCTAGGCCAACCACTGCCGGGAAGTGTTTTCCCTGTTCCACGGATCACAACGTCGACGATCGTCCTGAGCCACGGCTCCCCTCCCGCAGGCTGACGGCGGCCGGTTCTCCGTTCTTTCTCGCGAGGTCCCCACAACCGTATTTCCCAATTTACATCATTATAACTCGCACCCTGTACCCCACCCACGAATTAACTGCACCGCATCCCAAGACGCCGTTCAACCGTGTCGATAAAGAGCCCATATGTGCTCGTGTGCAGAAACTCCGTGTCCAATATCAAGGACATATGTCCCCATAGACCAAACGTCCGCGTCCGGAGATTGTCTCAAAAAAAAGAGTTAATTGCACAGAAGTACCACAATTCGGGCATCACATGCAGATTGGTACCACGATTGCTAATTTTTGCGTGTCAGTACCAACATTGGTGTAAGTTTTTGCAATTTAGGCTAAAACGCGAATTTATACGTATTGACGCCCGATCCGACAGCTCGGGCCCACCCGTCAGGTGCCACGCTGGCCAATCGGCGCGTGCCCGCGCGCTGACTAGGACAAGTCGGTCTTGCTGCAACCTGGTCGATCGCACCACTACAGCCCGCCACACCATTCCCTCCTCCCCTCCTCGCTCGAACCCTAGTCCATGGCGTCGGCGATTCCGCCAGGCGGCGGCGAGGGCGTCCACGGCGGCGGTGAGATGCCGTTCTGGCCACCTAGCGGAATGGCTAGCGTCGACGAGGATGGCGGCGATGACTCCAGCTCCGCGTACTCGACCGACGACGAGGAGTCGATGTTACTCACCATGGAGCAGCGGTTGCGGTTGGCGTACCAGTGGGTGGCGAACCCTAGCAGCAGCCATGAGTTGACACATGGACTTGGCGGCGTGCTGTAAGTACCCTTGTCCTACTTCTCTCTCGATTTATCCAATTTGGCATTTTAGGGTTTGCTCATCTTACGCTTTATCCGGTTGGGGATTAGGTTTTATCCAATTGAAGTGACTAGTATAGGACAATTAAACTAACCTAGTAACATAGTGTATTGCACTCTCAAATTAGTTCAATGACAGTAAAAATTTGGGATTATTGTGGCTCTCCAAATTGTTCTGTAATGTCTTGTCTTGTTACTTTAAATGGTTACATCTTGCATTGTTGCTCTCCAAATTTTGGTATTGTGCTCAATTAATAAATAATATACTTACAGGTTACTTTAAATTATGCTGTACTGTACTGTTGCTTTAAATTATCATGAATACATGAAATTTAATTTGTTATGTAGTTTGGATGAAGACATTTGGCAAGTAAGGATCCATTTTGATGCAAGAGAACCATTGGAGATGAAGCTGTGTGGTTCAGATATTACTTATCTGAATTTGGTTGCAGTGATGGAAACCCAAGGATTTAATGCATATGATTGTTTGTTTCACATTGAAAATCCATCTTTAGGAGAGAAAGGGCTGGATTTGGTAGACAGTCATGCAGAATTAAAGATGATAAAGAGGAAGATCCAGGACAAATTGGTGCTTAATTTGCTAGTCAGGGCTTGTGCACCCCCTGATACTGATTTTGAGAGGCAGCATTTTGAAAAGCCAGACTTGTCCTTGTGGTGTACCAAGAGCCTGTTGTTTATGATCTGAGTGAGCCTCCTATCTTAGCTGTTGATAAGGAAGGAGTAGTTTTGAGAGTCAATGTAGCACACATCACCTGCTCTGTCTGCTGGTGTTTGCACACAAGAAAGCAAAAATGCAACAGACAATTTGAAAGCAGTTTTGGAAGAAGAAGAAGAGGGATATCAAGGATTTGAGGCTTATGAGGACAGTGATGCCTCTGATGAGGATGGTCAAATTGGAAGTGACCCTAATTACATGGTTGATGATGAAGATATAGAGGTGGAAGAGGGAAAGAGACAGAGAGAGCTAGAAGTACAAGAGGAAGAATCAGATGATGATCAATCAGAAGAGGAAGAAATGCTGCATTATGAGGGTGACACTGAAGTTGAGGACCCATTTGAGGTAGAGGAAGATAGGACTTTTGAACAAGAAGAAGAAACTATAGTTGAACTCAGTAAAGAAGAAGCGAAGCTGCCGGTTAGAAGAGGCCCAACCACTAGGTCACATTGTAGTGAGCTACGGAGGTTGAACCTGATTTCAGACCATCATCAGATGAAGAAGAGAAGGGGTTGTTGAGGGAGAGTGATGATGATGGTTTTGAGCCACTCTCTTTTGTCCTACCAAAGAAAAGGAAGAGTAGGGCAAAGAAAAGGCATGCTAGGAAGTAGTACAATGAGAAAATGGAGCAACCACATGAGAAACTGTGTATGAAGTTGTGTTTTAGGGATCAACATCAATTCAGAGATGCTTTGTTAAATTTGCACAACACTCAGGCCAGGAATTTCAAGTATCACAGGAATTCAGATCAGAGGATAATTGTTGAGTGTATAGATAAAAAATGCCAGTTCTTAATTGTGGCAGCAGTTATAAAAGGGGAGAAAACCTTTGTAATTAAGAAGATGAGACTAGAGCACACTTGCCCTAGTACCACTGAGACCACCAGGGTTAGTGCTAAGTGGCTAGCACAGAAATATGAGCATCTCTTTAGATCTGATATAACTACTGGTATTCAGACTATAATTGATGCATGCAATGAAAAATATGGTGTAGATGTGCCCAAGTGCATGGCATATAGGGCAAAGAACATAGCTATTGAAGCTGTGTTAGGAGATCACAAGAAGCAATATCCTAGGCTTAAAGACTATGCTCAGACTGTCATGGACACAAACCCTGGGAGTAGAGTAATAGTGACTACTGTTACTCCAGTACCAAATGCAAAAATACCCCACCCAGGCCCAAGATTCCATGCCATGTTCTTTTGCCTTAATGGAGCAAGGGAGGGGTTTCTCAATGGGTGTAGGCCTTTCATTGGTTAGTTCTTGAACCTTGTGTGAACCATTTACATATTGTAGAGTACTCCATATTGTATCTCACTTGGAAATGTTGATTATGCAGGTGTTGATGGATGCTTCATTAAGCTCACTACAGGTGCTCAACTACTTGCTGCCACTGGTAGAGATGGCAACAACAACATATATCCACTGGCATTTGGCATAGTTGGTCAAGAGGACACACCTAGTTGGTGTTGGTTTCTACACCAACTTAAAATTTGCCTAGGGGGAGAAGTGGGCAAGTTTGGAGCTTATACTATAATGTCAGATAGACAAAAGGTATGTGTTTGCATATTTCATTCTGTTTTGAACAAGTGTTTACAGTAGCTTAGATTTTCATTGGTGCATATTTCTTTAGCTTGTAGCTTAGACTTGTTAAATTGTTTGTGCCAGGGGTTATTGAATGCAGTGAATGCTGTTTTTCCAAATTGCAAGCAAAGATTCTGCCTTAGACATTTATATGCAAATTTCCAAAATGCTGGGTTTAGGGTGAAGATCTTAAGAAGTGCATGGATAATGCTAGCTATGCCTACAATGAACACAAATTTAATATTGCAATGAATGATCTTAGAGCTGAAAGTGAGGAAGCTTGGGAGTGGCTTACTGCAATACCAAAAAAAACATGGGCAAGGCATGCATTTGACACAAACTGCAAGACTGACTTGGTAGTGAACAACTTGTCTGAGGTGTTCAACAAGTACATTCTAGATGTTAGGAGAAAACCTATAAGGACAATGTGTGATGGGATAAAAGATAAGCAGATGGTGAGGTGGCACATGAAGAGAGAGAGTGTAAAGGAAGCAAGATGGGAGATAACACCTCATTACAAAGTGAGAAGCTAGAGGTTGAGAAGGAGAGGGCCGACATCTGCAAGCCAATACAGCAGGGGTCAACTTATGGCAAGTTACAAGTGGGCAGCAAACACATGCTGTCAACCTGGAACTTGAGACTTGTGGATGCAGGAAGTGGGACCTTAGTGGCATACCTTGCAACCATGCCATCTCTGCAATAAACAAGGCTAAAAGGAAACCAGAGGATTATGTCAAGAAATTCTTCAAGAAAGATTTTTATTCTGCAGCTTATGAACCAATGATCTTTCCTGCTCTGGTGAGCATGATTGGACAAGGACCCTGGTCCGGACATAGAACCACCTGCATTCAAAATCAAGAGAGGAAGAAGGAAAGAAAAGAGGATCAAGGGCAAATTTGAAGTACCAAAGCCAAAAGAAACTTCAAGAATGGGGACCATAACATGTGGCAATTGTGGTCTCCAAGGGCATAGGTACACAAACTGTCTTAAACAGTTGAAGCCTGAGCTAGCTTTGAGGAAGAATAAGCATGTGGTAATAATTTTTCACCTTGAAATATACTAATGTTTTATTTCTTGTACATTTCTTTCTAGCATTATTAAGTGTTTCCTTTTCTTTGCAAGGCTACTCCAAGTACCTCACAGCCAAGAGTTGCTGGTCCTTCTACTGCACCAACAGCAAGACAACCAAGACCTGCTGCTTCTGCTCCTACACCACCATCATCTGGAAGAAGAGGAGCTGGCAGAGGAGCTGGTGCTACTACTACTACAACACCACCATCTGGAAGAGGAAGGGGAGCTGGCAGAGGAGCTGGTGCTACTACTAATACAACACCACCATCTGGAAGAGGAAGGGGAGCTGGCAGAGGAAGAGGAGATGCTACTTCTACTACACCACCACCACCATCTGGAAGAGGAGCTGGCAGAGGCAGAGGAAGAGCTGGAAGAGGTGCTCCAATGCCATTCATTGCCCCCAGGCAATATGCTGACATTCCTACTGATGGCACACACACTGGATGGATGTCCTACTTCACTGCTAGCATGGGAGGAGGAGCCATGTAATGTGAAATACTGTGGAGTTATTTTGGTTCAACTTGATGCTTGAGGTGGAGTCTTGTTGTTATTTTAGTAATGTTGAACTCGATGCTTGTAATGTTGAACTTGAGGTGCTTATTGTAATGTAGAACTTGCTACTAGATATGTGGTTGAACTTTAGGTGGTTATCTGAACTACCGGTATTTTCAAAGCAGTACCACATTTGCGATTACTTGTGACAAATCAGTACCAATAATGCTGCTAGCTGTTGCATGTCGATTACCAATATTGGGGCATCACATAACATGCAGTACCACATTTGGGGATTCGACATGTGGGACAGATACCTCTTGTACTATTAAAGTGACAACACCAGATCTCGAGTGGGGAACGAAACTAGGGTTCATCCACGAGTGGCCATTTGGAGCGCAGCCAAGGAGAAATCTCGAGGCGCTGATGGGGGCGGCGGAGATGTCATGGTCATCCAGTGCCGGGTCCGCTCCCGGATTTCGTCGAGCTGCAGGAAGGAGGGGGGAGGGGTCGCGCTCGCCGGTGCGCTACCGCGAGAACCCAATGGCATACGAGCCTCCAGTGATGTGCCACTGCTCAACTCCGAGGAAGGCGCCAAGATGGATCTCCTGGAGCAGGCAGAACCCTGGTAGGAGGTACTATAGCTGTGTGGATGCTATGGTGAGTGTTGTTTTTTGCCCTAATTTTCTTCCTCATTCTTCTGTGCAATAGTATGTGCCAGCATGGTGAAATTTCCTTGTGTATCTTAATAGCATGGTGGCTGTGGATTTGTCCAATGGCATGATGATCCATTGCCCACATTCAGAGTGAGCTCATTGGGGATCTGCGTGATGAAGTATGGAGGCTTAAAGGTGCAAGCTGTTGCTAGATCTGAAGATCAATTTCCAATCGACTCCAAGTGAAGATGATGGCACAAGGGAGGCCATGTTTCGTCTCTGCAAACTCAACTCAAAGAGAAGAATGCAGAGATTGCAGGATTAGGGCCAAATTTCACAATTTGATGTTTCTTTTCACTATATTTGTGCTTGGCTTAGTTGCAGGCAAGATATTAAGTTAGTTAGTTGGTTGATTGCAGCCAAGTTGTAATGGATCAAGTTGTAATGGATCATGAAGTTATCTTCGATGCAATGAGATTTAGTGAGTCTTGTTCCTCTTTTATTGCAATGTCTTTATGTCGGTTTGCTGCAACATTGTCATAATGTACCATCATCAACATATCCATCTACATAATCAGCATATCCATACATAATAAGAAACGGATCCATACATAGCAATACATAACCATTGTTCACAATACATAGAGGAGTTCCACTTCAATGCATAGTTCATCCTTTTCTCACAAAGGATGAATAGCATAACTACTACATACATACACAACCATAGTTCACCATTAGTACAAGCATACAAGACACAACATTAGTTCCTACATGCTAGGTCATTACACAACCATCATTCTCAAAAGGTCAGCAATGCCACTAATCTCATTTTCATCTTCTTCACTTCTCCAAGATGGCCTGAATCCCTGAACTTCTCCTTCAACCTTTCATTCGAAACTCTAACTGCCACTTCTCTTGAATATGCTTTTCATTTCCCTTAAGCAGATCAGCAACCTGAAGCTTCAACTGTAGCTTCTCTTGGGTGAGCTTCTCCGACACTTAGCTAGTTCTACATTCTTCACTCCAAATTCATACTAGCTTCAGAAGCACTTGCTTCTCTTTCATTTTGTTCAACTTCAAGTTCGAATGACTGTTGCTTGAGCTCTTGTCGTTGAGCAGCAGCTCATACTTCGAGTAAGTTGTTGGGTCTCTGCATCTTTCTTTGCCATGTCGGTTGCCATCTTTGCCTTCATATCATCAATCAGTTCTTTTCTTACCTCCTGCTGATATGTAATGGCAGATCGCAGATGTCTGAAATCCACCACCTTATCTTCCTGGAAGTTCATCACTCATGCACATCTTGGACTAGCTTGTCATAGTTGGCCTCCACTTGTTCTTCTCTTCATCGATGGTGGATAGTGAAAGAACTTTCAAGATTGTCATTCACCCTAGCACTTTTGGCATCTTCAACCATTGCCCATAGCTTCAACAATGCATTTCGCATTGTTGGGGCCACCGTGATCAACCCATTCAACAAAGCCACAATTGCTACCTTCCTGCAAAAACAACAACAACAACAACTAATTACACAAAATCACTGCAGTTGCCAAAAGAGTGTCTAAATTTAGCATCGCACCACTACATTTATCAAGATGAGCAGCCACTTGAGTAGCTGATCGACTAGGTTTGTTACTCTCTGTTCATATCAAGGAGTGTTCAACCATTTGTAAGCTGTTGTACTACCACTATTAACAAAAATTACTATGCCATTGTACTCCAGCAAAATACACTCATGCTTGACCTAAATAGGATACTCTAACCACTATGAACCAAAATGTTGATGACAAGCGAGTACTCCAACAAACAGAGTTCAATATGGCCTTGACCAAGTAAGAAAAAATCAGTATGCCTACAATCCTACAATCCATACCGGTTGTGCACATGCTAAAAACCTCCTGCCTGTGTCTGTTCCTTCAAAGGCAACAAGCCTCTCAGATGCCATGCCGTGCTTCTCACATGGAGACATCACATCCAGCTCAAGCCCTTTGTAACTGGATCTTCAATCTTTGAAAGGGACCTGCAGAAGCTCGCACAAAGACAATGGCCAAATCAAAACCTTGCGGAATCAACCAAATGAAGAAATCCCAAATCTGAAACCCTAACCCTAACCCTTTACTGACCTCGTTGAGACCGTCTGTGGAGGAAGACCGCATGTACGGGAGGCTAGAATGGTCGTCGCCGCTTTCGTCCTCCAAAACCATGGCGTCGGGGAGGGCGGCGGCGGCAATCGGGACGCGGGCGGCGGCGACGGAGGAAATGGGCGAGGAGGGAGGGAGGAATGGTGCGACCGGACCAGGTTGCAGCAAGACCGGCTCGTCCTAGTCAGTAGCTGGCACGCCGCCGATTGGCCGCCGTGGCACTGACGGTGGGCCCGAGTTTGTCGGATCGGGCGTCAATACGTATAAATACGCGTTTTAGCCTAAATTGCAAAAACTTACACCAATGTTGGTACTGACACGCAAAAATTAGCAATCGTGGTATCAATCTGCATGTGATGCCCGAATTGTGGTACTTCTGTGCAATTAACTCAAAAAAAAAAAAATAAACGAGGAGGCGGCCTCCCCCTGTTTGGCTCTGCTCAGATATCTGGCCGCCCCCTTCGTCGCCTTACTCTCCTCACCTCCGACGGCCTCGCCGCACTCTCCTCCTCGGCCTCTTCCCCGTTGCTGCCGGCGGCGCCTGCGTCCGGCAACGAGCGAGCCCTCGTCCCTCCGATCCGGGGAGCGTCGTCGCCGTCCTTCTCCGCGTGGAGCGGCGGAGGGCGGGAGGAGCGCCCGCTGCTCTCGTACTGGTAAGACGAACTGCCCCCACAAATTCACCTTATTTTCTTTACCAAATACTAATACATAAGATTTCAGTTATGAGCAACACCAATACTAGAAAAGAAGCCACCATTAGTCCCTAGACCCTCTGGTTTAGGGACTCTGCCTCCTCCCCTATCACCTGATGCAATCACAACACATGGGCGCACATTATTGCAGATTAGTCAACAAGGATTAAGAGTTTTGCTAGCTGATAGGTGCATTATGCATGGCTATTTGATTACAGAGTAGACCTATAATGTGATGAAAACAAGCATAGAAGCATTTGTTCATTACTTTTAACCCTGTATTCATCATAGACTTGTTCTTGCAGTAAATACTTGCATTACATTTAAATAGTACGCCGAATAGATGAGTGTATGAATGGTCCGTCTCTCTTTTTATGATAGTTAATTTGCCGATTTATACTACTCCTCTGATTGCATCACGTAATGGAGAAACTGCATGCATATCTGCTACATGATTTTCTGCTTATTATGTAGGATTTGGACGACAATTGCAAAAATCTAGCCAGTTCACACTTTTGAGTTCTGGATTTTGGCTGCTTTTTCCATAGTAGTTTCTTCATAGCAATATTCTGCGCTAGAACATTCAAATTTAAAGGATCGCATTATCTCTTTGACATGTGCCAAACCCCAAATAGTGCTGGCTAAGTTGAATTTAGTGGTATGGATAAGCGCAATCATCCCTAGTTCCCTACCTTTGTTTCTTTCCCGTAGATTTGGCAGTACACCGGCGGTGGTCAATAACTATGACGAAAAGAAGCCACATGACCGTCCTTGATGACCTGCCCGAGTGGATTGTCATCGAAGAGATCCTCGTCCGGTTGCCCCCCAAGGATGTCCTTCGCTGCCGTGCAGTCCGAAAGTTATGGCGCAGTACCACCTCCACCGATAAGTTCATGCTCGACAACCGTCGCTGCCAGCCCTTGCTCCCTGTCATCAGACAATATATCCCTGAGCAGAGCGGATTCAACTTCGCTGTCTTCCGTGATAACGGGGCTATAACCTCCGATCAAAAGCTCTGGCCAATCATCCAGCTCTTTAAGTTCCATAAACTCCTGGGCGCCTGTGATGGCTTTCTTATCTTGTCTGTCGGATCCGATTTCTGGATCTGCAACCCGGCCACTCGCAAATGTGCTCCCCTACCACAACCTCGAGTTCCATCGTCATCACGGGAGGGTTCCGGCATCTACATAGCTGGCTTTTATGGGCACCATCCATCTGGGGAATACCGGGTGCTCTGGTTTTCGCGAGGCTGCCAACGTGGCTACATTCTCACGGTAGGATCTGACAAGCCGAGAATCATCAGACGGCCATCAGTATCATCACGTTTGCCGGAATGCAGGCGCCAAGGGGCTTTTGATTCCCGCTATAGTTCACAAGTCAACCACCGCTGCAGCCTGCACTGGTTAACAGGAATCTACATGAAGACTGCTGTGGACATTATGGTGTTTGACACAATTACTGAGACGTTCCGGTGGATGCGCAGTCCTGACCAGTTGGGCTGCCGGGTGTTGTTGTTGGAGATGGGCAACAGGCTTGCTTCATGCAGCAACAATGATGGCAGCATAGAGATTTGGGTGATGCAAGACTATGAGGCTGAGGCCTGGGCCTTGAATTACAGGATTAACTTGGTAGCGATGAAGACATCACCACAGCTTGATTTTAGTTTGAGACATATTTCTAATATAGCGCTGCTTAACAAGCGTGAGCTGCTGATCTGGTGTTGGACTCCATCGTGGGGTCATGACTACCTGTTCCACTGTGACATTGACGAAAAGTTGTTGGGATGTTACAAATTGAAACGTGGAACGTATTCAGTATACTTCACTAATCAGTACATTCAGGAGAGCATGCTTCCACTTCCGTTCTGTGAGATGCAAGAAGAAGGTGGTGTGGATAAGGAACCTCGATTCCTCATATTGCTATAAGGTGGTTCGTACTTCTAGTTTGCCATGTGCGCCTTTGGAGTATCCATCCGTTATGACTATGGTCCTAGTTCTTAGTTCTTACTTCATAATACTAGTAGAATTGAACAATTTTTATGCCTGTGCTAGCAGTTTTGCTACCATCTGGTGCCTTTTGTGCTGTCTTGAGCATCATAGTGATGTGTTTGGAGTATCTATGCTATTTTTTGCCCGTTTACTTTCATCGAATCGTCAAGTGATCTGGTTCCCATTCTTGAGTTGAATTTGGTTTCTTGACTTTGTCCTGTTTGGGTGAAGGATCATGCCTGCATTTTCTCTCTCTATGCAACCAGACTAGTGATGATTAGCACAATGAAACTGTTCCTGAAGGTGCATGCTGCTGCCCTTTCCATGTTCTTTCTCGTTTTTGACAAACGATTGCGCTACATGTTTACGTGGGGTTAATGAATCAATAGACCACTTGGTCAACACTGAGCTGGGGGCAACTCGTTTGGTCTGAAATAAAACATGATGGTTATGAATGATTCTGTTATGCAGGATTTGGAAGGCAAGAAATTTGCTTCCTTCCAACAGACGACAGAAATTTCAGCCAGCTTGGCGAGAATCTGTAACTGAACTTATGGTATTTGTGGAGCAACTTGCAGCTAAAGGAGGGCTGCACAGGAAGCCTGGAGCCTTTGTGCAAGAGGAAGCCTTTGCCAGCTTGTTAAGCTTGTCTATATCTGTCGATGGCATTTTTGTTAGTTAATAATAAAATCTTAACACTATACTACGTAGTTAATTAGCAATTTGGCAGCTTGCCTTAGCCAGTTGGGCAAGTCTTTCCTAGTGTATGGTCTGAGTCCGGTTAGGACTTTGTCTGTTGCTTGCCATACGAGTTGTACACGCTGGTGTTACATGGAGTATAAGATTCGGAGTAGGAGTAGGTTCAAATTAGTTGGCGTCCGTCTAGGCATGATTCGGCCGTGTTTGTATACATAGCCAGACCATAGGCCGTGACAAACAGACGTCAGTTTTTTCATCGAGAAATCAACAACGAACAACCGGCGGCTAGTAAACTCTCTTTGTTTCCGAGGGTTTTTATACGAGAAGCAACCTCGGCGCGCAGCGAGGGGAGCGACACGCGCGGCCGCCCGAGTGACCAGGTTTGTCCTCCACTCCTCATCGTTCCCGACTCTGAAATTAACTTATCAAGAGTGTCAATGGTGACCTAGTAGATGGATTAATTCCTTATGGGCTAGCAGGTAGGTTCGTCATGTCATCATTCACCGGTGTATCCGTCGTCGAAGACCACGTGGGCTCCTATTGCAAAACATCGGCCGTCGAGGCTGGCACGGACAGCGGCTACCATCTCCTTATGGTCAATGGCTACTCGCGTACCAAAGATGAGAGGCCCACCGGCAAGTGCATCAGCTCTGGTGCTTTTGTGGTAGGAGGATATGCTTGGTTACTAGAGTACTACCCCAATGGCAAGCACCCGAACTGCGCCGACTTCATCTCTCTCTATCTGTCCCTTGTCCACGACGATAGCAAAGTGGATAGCAAAGTGGACGCCACCTTCAGTTTTTGTCTCGTCGACCAGGTTGAGAAGCAGATGCCAATGTACATCCGTGCAACTAATAAAGTTACCAGGTTCGAGAGTGCTGGTGATTATTCCTGGGGCATCAATGAGTTTGTCCAAAGAGATGCCCTTGAACGATCAGCGAATCTGAAGGGCGATTCTTTCACCATCCGGTGTGACATAATGGTTTGCGAGGATTCCAGTACCGAGGATCCCGGTGGCCACGACACCAAGGTGCTCTTGTCTGACATGGACCAGCATTTTAGCATTCTCCTTCAGACCAAGGTGGGTGCCGATGTGACATTCGAGGTTAGTGGCGAGATGTTCACCGCACATCGTTGTGTGCTTGCAGCCCGGTCTAAAGTCTTCATGGCACAGCTCTTTGGCCCCATGAAGGAGGGCACTACTACGTCCAGTGTCATACATATCGAAGACATGGAAGCAAATGTGTTCAGGGCGTTGCTTAGATTCATCTACACAGACTCATGCCCTGAGATAGACAACGACTACGTGGAGGAGGAGCAAGAAATGTCACAAGTTCTGGAAGAAGGACAAGAAGATGAAACAACAAAGGATGATATGTGGCTGCAACGGATTCAAGACTTGTTTGTGGCGGCGGACAGGTACGATCTCCAACGACTCAAGTGCATATGTGAAATGCAATTGTCTGATAACATAGGTGTGAGCTCGGTGATGTCTACTCTTGCTCTAGCCGAGCAACACCACTGTCAGGGATTGAAGGAGGCATGCTTGAAGTTTATCCAAATACAGTCTTCCTCGTGCATGCAAACAGTAACAACAACTGATGGCTGGGATTATGTTGTTTCGACCTATCCCTCGGTTTTAAAGGAGCTCTTCGTCAAGCTTGCTTCAAACCAACAAAAGTGACACTCTCCTATGTGGTACACATGTTCCTCAGCTATACCTGGAATGATCCCCTTATGCAGATACGGGATACTCTAGAGAGAGGTCGTGGTCCATGTGTCTCGCTTTCAATTTCCTCGTCATGATATAGCTCGCATATTCGTTGAACCATAGAAATCAAACGTGCATGGATATAGTTGCCAAAAAAAACGTGCATGGATATGGTCAAGCGTCAAAATGATCTGCATGGCAGCAACGTGCAAGTTTCACACCTAGGCTTTTTGTCCTCAAATATTTCTCTGTGCATTGTCTCGTACATTGTTGCTTTATGCCTAACGCGTCATGAAACCCTTTTCTAGTGGCTACCAATCAGGAAGAACGAATGCATGCTAGTGTTTTTGGAAAGGCGTTTTATGAACCTGGATTTAGATTAAGGGAAAAGAATGTGATGACAATAGTGTGAGTTTGTAGTCTGCAAATTGCAACAATATATAAAAGAGTATTCGGTGAAAACACTTAATTATTCAGTGAAAATCTAAAAACTTGTGTTGTTGGCCATCAGATCGACGAGGAATGACCCATATGAGAGGTGGAACCCTAAACCAGCCACTTAAACACAATTTTACAGTTAATCCCCCTCTTCTTTACCCATGAATCTGAAAAGTCACTGGCGGTTCAGCTTCGGTTTTTTCGTTTTAAATTTGTTGAGCGACGGAGACATGTCCAGAGTCTATCACGACGCAAAAATGCTACACTTACGGATTGAAAACTACAGACTTGGACGTGCGCTAACTACATCCCTTGATTTCAGCATGACCCCACCTCGTGATTTTAACCTCTTCCCCATGAGTGCTCCACGTCAGTCCGTAAAGGGATTCCGTAGCAGGAATTCCGTAAGTGTAGCATTGTTGATCACGATTATACTTGGCCATCCCTCGGGCCGGGCCGGGCCAACCAAAGCCTGACGCAAAAAACCCAGGCCCGAGCCCGGCCAGGCCTGACTGTCGGGCCTAAAAATCAGGCTCGAGCCCGGCCCATCACACTAAAAGCCCGTCGGGCCTTGGGCCATGGGCCGGGCCTCTTCCTTGAATGGTGAAAACAACGGGCCCGGGCCCGGCCCAGCCCGTGCTTCGGGCTCAAAACCTAGGCCCGAGCCCAGCTCGTGGACAAGGTCAGGCCGGGTTGGGCTTTTTCGGGCCGGGTTGGGTCGGGCCGGGCTGCCCATGGCCAGGACTAATCACGACATGCCCTTAGCCGGGTGGGAGCCCTTACCTACCTCCACCAATGACATGCTGCAACGACCGACAGTGGAGACACCATCCCCCATGACCCTGCACCTGCTGGAGCGGTAGATGCCCACAACAGTAGCCTGCAACGGCAAGCAACGGGGAGGCGGCCATAACCGGTGGTCCTTGTAACGGTGATGGCACATGAGCACCACGTCGAAGCTCCACTTGGCAGGGTGGCGCACACCGACGACATTGGCCGCGAACGATGGCAACTCGGTGGTCGCAGCTGCCAGATGCGATGCCAAAGCTTCCTCCGAACCTGAGTGTTGCGAGTGAACACACACTTGTATTGGAGCGACTTTGTCTCAACCTGAATGTTCTGATGTATGTGAACACACAGTTGTACTGAATATGTCATTTTGTTATGCAGCTTTGTTGCACATAATCTAGTCAAATTGTCAAAATTTGTAAATTTGTCATGAAGACAAAGTTTTGATATACGGCTTTGTATGCACTAATGAATGTGTAAAAGGAAAAACTATGTGAGGACAGAAAATCTGAATACAGAGCTTATTTGAGTGTGCAAAGCCAAAAAAATTCTGAATACAAAACTTACATTTGAATGCACTTATGAGCCCTTTTCTTATGTAATGAATAGAAAGCAAAAAATCTGAAGACAAAGCTTCCACATACACAAATCTTAACAGGATATGAAGAGAAAGAAGAAGCTAATATGTTATCTGCTCTGAACACAAAACTTACTTGAATGCACTTATGAGTTCCTTTCATCTTCTATAAATAGAAATAAAAAATCTCAAGACAAAGCTTCTACATATAAAAATCTGAAGAAAAAGAATGACCTAAATATTTTATCTTGTAATTCTCGTATTTTGTATGTACACTAGTTAGTGTGCACGTGCAATGCACGTATTCTATCTCAAGAAAAAACATGTTTATCCTATTTAATAGGCAAACATTCAATAAAAATAAATAATAAAAGTCTAGTGATGTACTATTAAATATTACAAAATCAATAGATCATAATAATGCACTAATAATGAAGTAATGAATTTCTTTTGGAACATGAATAATGATTTACTTTGATGCATTGAGTGAAGGAGATTTGCTATACGGAGAAGAGCACTAACATATGCAAACTTCCATTGCAAAAGGTATATATTGAAACTTTTGAGGGATGTGGTTGGATTCTATCGCTCTAGTGTTCGTCCACATAGCGTCAATTCGGGGCGATATGCGATGGGAGAGGGCCGGGCAGGCGCAGGTTCGGCGGCAGAGGCTCTAGCATGGGGATACATGAGGAAGTCTTTTTTTACCTGAGCAGAGGTAGTTCTGGAGGAGGAGGTACATTGGTGGAAGGTGTGCTACGCGTGATTTTTGGCTAATGTGTTTTTTCTATCATGTGATATATATATGACGATTTGTTTTCTAATGAAGGTGTAATTAAGGTGCAATGATTTCTAATTAAGGTGTCATGGAGATGATACATGATATATTGTGTGACCATTTTTTTACTAATGAAGATGTAATTAAGGTGCAATGATTCCTAATTAAGATGTTGGGTGATGATTACAATTAATTAGTAAATATGTGAATTTGATGTGTTGTGACAATCTGGTCCACTGATGAATGTTGGATACCTGGCTGAGATATAACGTTTCTGCCTCAACTCAATTGTTTAATAGTAGTAGAGATGTTCCTACTTGCGTGGGCCTGGAGGAATATTACATTCTTAAGAACTTGGTCCCAATTCTTTCAAACATGCAAAGTGTCCACCTCAATGTCCCACTAAGCAATGCATTTAAGTGTTCTCTCCCACTAAGTCGTGCAAAATCTGCCACATAAGCACCGATTCTCTCAACATGCGAACTGTCCATCTCAACATCCCACTAAGCAATGGATTAAGTTTTCTCTCTCACTAAGCCATGCAAAATTTGCCACATAAGTGGGCCATGCATTTAACTTATAAATTCCAACTTTTTTTGCATTAGTCTATGCATGTAACGCTGCCACATCATATATTCATGTTAGTCATCCTTCACAATTTCGTTCGAAATGACCATTATAACTGTAATTTAAAAAAAATCTATTTTTAAACACTTTCCTTTATTGATTTTCAAGCCTATACTTTCTTTCCATTAGATTTAGCAACTACTTACGCATTATTTAACAAAGTTACCACAGCAACACGCGGAGAGAAAGAGAGTCATCCTTACTACTCATGTTTTACATTATTAAGAAGTTGGTCCCAAATTCTCTCAACATGCAAAGTGTCCACCTCAATGTTCCACTAAGCAATGCATTTAAGCCTTTTCTCCCACTAAGCCATGCAAAATCTAACACATAAGCACCGATTCTCTCAACATACAAAGTGTCCACCTCAACATCCCACTAAGCAATGCATTTAAGTTTTCTCTCTCACTAAGCCATGCAAAATTTGCCACATAAGTGGGCCATGCATTTAACTTATAAATTCCAACTTTTTTTGCATTAGTCTATGCATGTAACGCTGCCACATCATATATTCATGTTAGTCATCCTTCACAATTTCGTTCGAAATGACCATTATAACTGTAATTTTAAAAAATCTATTTTTAAACACTTTCCTTTATTGATTTTCAAGCTTATACTTTCTTTCATTAGATTTAGCAACTACTTACGCATTATTTAACAAAGTTACCGCAGCAACGCGCGGAGAGAAAGAGAGTCATCCTTACTACTCATGTTTTACATTATTAAGAAGTTGGTCCCAAATTCTCTCAACATGCAAAGTGTCCACCTCAATGTTCCACTAAGCAATGCATTTAAGCCTTTTCTCCCACTAAGCCATGCAAAATCTAACACATAAGCACCGATTCTTTCAACATACAAAGTGTCCACCTCAACATCCCACTAAGCAATGCATTTAAGTTTTCTCTCTCACTAAGCCATGCAAAATCTGCCACATAAGTGAGTCATGCATTTAACTTATAAATTACAAGTATTTTTGCATTAGTCTATGCATGTAACGTTGCCACATCATATATTCATGTTAGTCATCCTTCACATTTTTGCTCGAAATGATCATTTTAACTGTAATTTTAAAACATATTCTATTTTTAAACACTTTTAGCTTATACTTTCTTTTCATTAGGTTTAGCAACTACTTATGCATGTTTTTTAACAAAGTTACCACGGCAATGCGAGAGAGAGAGAGAGAGAGAGAGAGAGAGAGAGAGAGAGAGAGTCATCCTTACTAATCATGTCCAATTATTCCTCAGTGAAGAAGACACCCGCGCGGACAACTCCAAGGAATTTTAAACTCACATTATGCTACTTATGTTCCAAAACTATTTTGCAACATTAAACTAATCAAGTATAATAAACCTCATATATTTGTATTTCATTCTCATATTGTTAATTGTAATATTCATGTTCCACATAAGCAAGTATCATCTAAACATATTGCCAACAATTCCCGCATCAACGCGCAGGGAATTGTTAGTTAAAATTAAATATGCAAAGCCATGGTGGGAGTTGAACGTAAGCACTATGGGAGGAGTAAGGGGCTTGATGACCAGTAGGACAACACCTATTTTGTGTACAAGTGCTGCGATTTCATCTGTTTCAATGGTTTCATGCCATCAAGCTTTTAATTGTCCTCCAAGAGTATATATTGCACTATTTCCCGGCTAGCCAGCGGGCTGCTTGGTGAGGCCACCAGATTTCTTGGTGTACGTGGCGCTCGGTCAGGGCACATCATCAACTTGTAGGTAGAGCGACTTGTTGCCAGGAAGGTGGCTTTGTGTTGATCTATGTATTTATTTTGCAAGACCTTGTTGAATAATGCAACAAAAATGGCCGGCTGTGTGCATCACTTGATGTAGAGGTCAGGAGTAATCCTCCTTTTCGAAAAATTGTATTGCACTGTTTTTTCTTGTATAAAGGGGGGCTTTGTATATTGCCCTGAAGATTTATATATGTGCAAAAGCTCAACTCTAATATATGCACATGGCTGGGTTTTTATCTTTACCAATATGAGTAAGCATAATCAGGGGCGGCATATCTGCTGCCATGGCAGCAAAATGCACTGATTCTATATATACTATGTAAGCCTCTAAAGACACAAAATACTTCAAATTCTAATGGTCAGCGCTCGTTGCTCCTTACCTTATCGCGCAGTTTTGAATCCCACCTATGGTACTGTTAGTTATATGTTTTTCAAATGCACTTTCAAAAGAATTTACCGAATCTTTACGTCCTAGTATATATTGTCCGCTATATTGTCATGCACAACACTCTTAATGTCCTATTGGTGTGAGTTCAAGTTCCAAGCACAACACTGCATTTTTCCCCTCCATATGCGTTGGGCTTTGAAAAAAACTGGCCACTTGCAAAAAGATCCCTGTAAAAATAGTTAGCTCGCAAGCATGCAAGGGTAAGATGACGTGGCACCCATGTGATCGGTTTTTACCTACTGGATAGGTTTTGGCCTTATTTGATCAAATTAGTGAGTTTATGAATTAAATTGGATCGCTTTCCAAGTTGTTGGCCTAGAGTGTTCAATCAATTTGAGTTAATGGACGAGTGACACATTCCACTCTTACACGATGAAACATCAGAACTTCTTTCGACTCGTTCTGTCTTTGAATGCTATAGACCTGTCAGCTATGGATTTTTAACTTGGTGGAAAATACCTTTTTGCCACATTACAGAAGGCTGCTTTTCAGCTCATGTCTTATACTCCCTCCATCGGAACTACATTCATTTGAGCGACAAGTAATTCCAGACGGAGGTAGTAAGAGCTGCCTGTTTTGATCAGTAATATTTGTAAAACATGATGAAAAGCTAATGGTAGCATTGGTGTGATCCCTATGAATTGTAAAATCTTTGCCTCTAGGACCAAGATGTGGAATTTCTTGTAAGATCTTTGCCTCTTGGGTCATGGACCAAAGATCAAATGAGCACTGAACTAATGACATTATCAGGAATTCCAGGAGCTAAACCACCTAAATTTTTCTGGAACTATTTGGCCAGGCCTTCTCTTCTTTCCTTTGTTATCAATTGCATTTTCACCTTGTGGAGGAGTATTATGCTGTCAGGTGAAATTGGAGTAGCACTTGGTAGTAATTTACAGGGAACTAATTAACGATAAAGCATCATTTCCTCAAATCAGATAAGAGCTCCAAAATACGATGATTAAACCTGATACAAACTTAAAGATGGAAATAAAGCGGACATATAGAACTTCTCAACGGGATGACCTACATCATCAGACTAATCAGTGACACGGACGAACTGAATGCAAGACCCCAACAGCATGACGAGGACAAGACGCTACGATGGCGACACCACTATGACGTGCAAGGGCGAACCGGCGCACGATCTCAACTAGTTCAGCCCTTCGGGCCGCTTCTTCGCAAGGTCATCAGTGAGAACCGTCTTTGACTGCAGCGACGCCTTCAGAATCTCCAAACCCTACACATTGGAACGCCAAAAATGTTGAGCGGGTAATCTACATATAATTGCTTTGTGACAGTTGTGGAGTTGTTACCTCGACATAGCCAAGCTGCACAGTCTTCTCCTGGAGCGAGCGGATGTCCGTGACGCCAAAGGCGTTGAGCAGGGTGATCCCAGAGATGGAAGACATGGGCGACACCTTGAGGTCGTCCATCACAGTCACAGTGTACGTCACAATCCCCTGCACGAAGCCGGCACCAGCAGCACGAGGCACAGCGCCCACATCGGAGCCGCCCTCCGAATCCACAAGCGGCTGCATCGGGGTTTCCATGCTACGATGGCAGTTGGTGCACAGCAAGCCCCTTACGCTGGCGTAGTTCCTGCAGTTGTTGTTGCATCGATAAAGAACCAATTGGATCCCAAGTGCACATTTTTTCTCGCGGGCCACCGAAATTCTCGGTTACCGTAACCGCGAAATCCGGGAAAAAATTCGGACGAAATTTGAATTTGAATTTTGAATTCAATTTTTTTTAATCTTCTATAGTTAAGCTCTGGAGTCAGTATCTTCACCAACAGCCGCCTGTCGCAGTGGTTAGGTGCCTTATGTATTACTAGTCCCTCGAGGTTCCAAGATCAGAGACCTCAGGAAAGTTAGAAAGGCCACGCTTACCAGTACGTCACAGCTCGCTGCCTGTTCTACAAGAGTTCCTAATGTATGTAACCTAAGTATTAGAGTTTAAATTAAAAAAATTCAATCGGTACGTAGGTTTCTCGTGGGGTGGCGAGAAACGCGGTAACCGGGCGGTATCCGAATATTCCGCCCGGTACCCAAAACCTTGTAAAGAACACCGATAGCATGCTCCGGCTCGGGGAGCTCAATCAGCTTGCCGGTATCCCAACCACCGGCGGGCGTGAGCAGGACGTTCTTGGCGTCATCGCGGCAGACGTAGGTGTCGTCGAGCTTGTCGACGCTGCCGTATAGGTTTCCCATGCTGCCCGCCATTGAGTCCACGGTGAGGAGCCTGACGATGGTGCCGACCGGCAAGGTGAGGAGCGAGAAGAGGAAGTCGATGACGTCCTTGCCGACCTCGGCGTACAGCACGTGGTTGGCCTTGGTGTCCACCAACAGTTTCATGCTTCGCTTGTCACCATTGATGTTGATTTTCTCTCTAGAGGCCATGTTAACGATCGACTTGGGATCTTGAAGTGGGCAAGCAAGCGCCGTATATATCAGCCCTTGAGCACAGGAGACTTCAAGACCACAGAATATGAATGTGCGTGCATTCACAACCACTAGTGGGAAGAATCTCTAGAGGCTCGATCGGTGGGAGAAGATCATAGGACGAGGAAACGTTACGTTAATCAGTGGCATGCAATCTTGCACACGTTTCGTTTCCGAACAGGGCTTCTTTTTATTGGGCTAAAGCCCAACGTGATCTCTTGCCGACCCAACATGACTTACAGGCGGTGCTTCTGAAATTCCATCCCTTGGTCTGAGTGATTAGTCCCATACTGCTTACGTAAACTTCGTAACCTCTCTTTATAATGTTGATTCTTAGTGCTATTGACACCAAGTGGCCAGCTTGGTAAGCTATCAACAAAAAATTGCAATCAACGATAATGATTTCTGCTTGTGCCATTGCACAACATCTCTTAGCACACCCACATGGTGTGTTTGGCTTTTTTTTCCTTTATTGGCAAGTAAATTGAAGCCGGCCGCGAGCAGCTTGACGACCTCTTCACCGACGGTTCTTCTTTTCTCTTTTGAAAAGCGAGGTAGGGGTTGACAGACATGCTTGGCGTCTTTGCGGATGTGTAGTTTGTGCTCGGTGTACTTCCTCGAAATTCCCAAAATATCCTTCTGAGTCCGTGTAAAGACATCCTAATTCTCATGAAGGAAGTCCACGAGCTCGCTTTCCTATTTGCTGTCGAGGCGGGTGCCTACAACGACGTACTTGCCCGCCTGAGCAAACCTAGTCAAGTAAAAATCCTAACTGAAACTACTAATAAAAAAATAAAAGTAAACGAGCTCGCTTTCCTATTTGTTGTCGAGGCGGGTGCCTACAACGACGTACTTGCCCGCCTGAGCAAACCTAGTCAAGTAAAAATCCCAACTGAAACTAGGTATCCGAATATTCCGCCCGGTACCCAAAACCTTGTAAAGAACACCGACAACATGCTTCGGCTCGGGGAGCTGAATCAGCTTGCCGGTATCCCCACCACCAGCAGGCGTGAGCAGGACGTTCTTGGCATCATTGCGGCAGACGTAGGTGTCGTCGAGCTTGTCGACGCTGCTGTATAGGTTTCCCATGCTGCGGATTGAATTTTTCTGATCTATGTTATTCTTCATCTGCGGCGGTTGCTGTTCTGGTGCGCTGGTCCTACGGGGCCTTAGCACGACGACTTCCCGACTGTCTACTACAACAAGTTGTGCCCGACTCCGGTGATGGAGGGAAGATGACGGCGGCGCGCCTTCGGCTTGCTTCAGTGCTGGTAGTTGTCGCTAGGTGGTCTATAGATTTGGATATGATTTCTATTATTTCTGGTATTCGTTGTACTGCCATGATTAAAGATGAATAGATCGGAAATTTTCTGGCAAAAAAATCTCTAGAGGCTCGATCGGTGGGAGAAGATCATAGGACGAGGAAACGTTACGTTAATCACTGGCATGCAATCTTGCACACGTTTCGTTTCCGAACAGGGCTTCTTCTTGTTGGGCTAAAGCCTAACGTAATCTCTTGCCGACCCAACATGACTTACAGGCGGTGCTTCTGAATTTCCGTTCCTTGGTCTGAGTGATTAGTCCCATACTGCTTACGTAAACTTCGTAACTTCTCTTTATAATGTTGATTCTTAGTGCTATTGACACCAAGTGGCCGGCTTGGTAAGCTACCAACAAAAAATTGAAATCAACGATAATGATTCCTGCTTGTGCCATTGCACAACATCTCTTAGCACACCGACATGGTGTGTTTGGCTTTTTTTCCTTTATTGGCAAGTAAATTGAATGAGCAGTGTTGCTTTTGATTTATTATTTCATTTACTTACCTAGACACATCAAACGCTTGTCCTAAGGTATTCTTGTCGTCGCACACATTAATTGTTTAAATCCACTAGCCATCATAATCCATTAGAAGCAAAGAACCACACCATTTTAACCATCATCATCATTTTCATTACGTAATTTTATTGCACAACATCTCTTAGCACACCGACATGGTGTGTTTGCCTTTTTTTTTTTCTTTATTGGCAAGTAAATTGAATGACCAGTGTTGTTTCTGTTTTTTTTTATTCCATTTATTTACCTAGACACATCAAACGTTCGTCCAAAGGAATTCTTGTGGTCGCACACATTAATTGTTTAAATCCACTAGCCATCATAATCCATTACAAGCAAACACACATTTTGCCACGCCATTTTAACCATTATCATCATTTTATTAAGTAATTTTCTTGTTATACTGTATATATATTGTCCTAAAAATTAAATAGGTCAATAATATGAAAACACAGTTCACGGTAATACTGATGACTTCATCATCATTATATCTAATAAAAGAATATGGGTTTGTATTAAAGACCGTAATCAATTTTATACAAAGCATTGGAGGTAGCACAATTTAGAGATCTTGAAGTACATATGTAAGAAAAAGTAAGAATAAAAACAAATAGAAACATAACCTGGTAGACTTACTGCTAGCAAACTCGCAGTACATGGAAACCACCAGAGCATCATTCTTGCATCGCAAAATACTCAATGGTTCAAAATCGAACGACACCACACATATAAAATTTAATGTCCCATGGCCTCCGGCAAAGAAAGTATAAACTACTTAGAAGACGTAAAAAGAGCAGTAACGTGTGCAAGTCAAAATCAAACATCAACACTAACTCTAAGTAGCATTGTGAACCAATCTGTGATTGGACGTTTAGGTGGACAGTGGTATCACCAATGTTCAAGTCTTGGTGTTCACATTTATTCCAGGATATGAATTCATTTCAGTATTTTCGATGATGCCCGTTCAGTGGGAGAAGACGTTTTCGTCGACTACGAGGTGCATTCGGTGACTTCATCAATCTCAAGATGATATGCCGGCTTAATCTTAAGATGATATGTAGCTTACCAGTGTTGGACACGTTAAACAAACCTAACCGGACTTGACATCCTAGTACAAACTCTACTCGCCAACCAATGAGTACTTGGATAGTTAGGAGGATAGCGGTATCCTCATGCCACCAAGATTCAAGTCCTAGACATTTTTATTGGTGTTCGTATTTATCTGAATTTATTTTAGGACTTCTGGCGATGTGGGTTCACTCGATGAAGACGTTTCCATCGATTACGAGGGCGTCTGTAACGACTTTATCAATACGAGGATGATGTGTCGGCTTAGTCTTAAAGAGGTGCTCATAGGTGTTGTACCATGTTAAAAAAAAGTAGTACAAACTTTACTATTATAATTTGTATTTAGAGTAAAAAAAATCTTACACTATGGACGAAGGAGTACCTGACATGACATGCACAAGTAGTCAAGCACTAGCACAGCTAACAGCTGGACTCATGACATGCAGCACTAAAGTGCTCTTGGACTAACTTCGCATCTAACTAAACCTAACACTTTCAAATCAAAACAATCAAGATTTCGACTAACATCTTTAGTATTTTTCAAAGAGATTTTATATAGAAGAAATCATCGTGATCACTGATCAGTGGTGCACGCCACGCTCGCTTTTCCGGCGCGGCATCTTCGTGTCCGGCCGTGGCGGCGCAGGCCTAGGATTCTAGGGACGCGCATGGGACCCTTAGGAGCCTCGTCGTTGAAGAAGCTGAGTTTGCAGCGGTGGAGCTGGGGGTTGTAGTTGACCCAGCGCATGAAGTCGTGGACGCACCGCTGCCTGTCGCCGGCGTCGCCGGGGATGTCCTGGACGAGCGACTCCACGTCGGATCCCAGCGCCCGGAGGCAGTAGGCCCACGCTGCGGCGCCGTTGGGGTGGTTCGCCAGCACCGGCCGCACGCGGCGGTCCAGGTAGCCTCGCGCCCACTCCGTGTCGCCACGCCTGAGCGCGTCTGCCAAGCGCTGGAGCCTGACGACGAACAGCGCGGCGGACGCCGCCGGCGTGCCCGCGTCTCCCAGGAACGCCGACACGTACTCGTCCGCCGCCCGCCACCGGCCGGCTTCCAGCAGGCGCGACACGCGGCGGAGGTCGAACCTGAGGCGCGCCTCCTTCTCCAGCGCATAGGCCGTCGCCTCCAGGCCCCGCGAGTCGAGGAACGCGCGCAGGCGGCGCAGGACGACCCACTCCGACTGCCGGTCGGTCGTCGCCGCTAGTTTAGTCGCGGTTCTTCTGAACCTCATCGCCTCCTTCTCCAGCGCCCGCGCCGTCGCCGTCAGGCCGCGTGATTTGAGGTAAGTGCACGCGCTACGCAGGACGATGCGCTCGGACTGCCGGTCGATTATCGCCATGGCTCTCTAGCTTAGCTAGGTTGGTGCTTTGCTACGTGCGTGCGCCTCTCTCTTCTTTCTCTCTCTTTTGCTCAGAGAAGAGAGTTCGCTTGGTTTGTGCATCAGCGCACCCAGCCTTTTATCCATCTGGTTCAGCTCGCCGATTCCAGATTGGAGTCGGTGTTGATGGTTCGACTTCTAGGCGGCCCCGGTTTCTAGCAGATAGCAGATACTCCATGTCATTGCCGTTGGATGCCACGAGGAGATTCGTGGTGTGTTTTATCGGTCAACTCAAAAAACAATTTGCATTGTCAGTCAACTCAACTCAATTATTTATTTTTTTTAAACTTGTATTACTCAACCATCACTTGCAAATGGTGCCCCGGGCGCGTTCGCAGGCAGTGATCGGGCACACCTCAAATTTCACGAGTTACATAGGATATCTCATACTAGATTCTTAAATTCATACAAAGACATGCAAATGAATTACGTTGATCACCTAGCTACCCGTCGTCGGAGATGTCGGCGATCTCCATGCCCGGCTCAGGCAGCATGGGCGGCAGCTGCAGCTCTGACCTCCTCCGCCCCTATCTCCGCGTCAAGTTCGGCAAAGAGCGCGTCGGACGCCGCTTGCTCCTGCCGGAGGAACGCCCAGTTGGCCTCCACATAGGCCTCATCCTGGATGGACTCCAGGATGGCCTGCTGTTCCGCCGTCTCCTCCGACTGGGAGACGGCGAACTCCGCCTCTGCTTGCTCCATGTTGAAGTCCGGCAGCTCCTGCTCCGGCAGCTCCAGCTCCGGCTGCTCCGCATCCTCCGCCTCCTCCACCTTCATCAGTGCCAGCTCCTCTTCCTTCTCTTTCCCCGGCTACTCATCCTCCTTCGGCTCCCGCGAGTCCGGAGGCAGCCCGGCAGCGATGCGGGCGGTGCGCGCGGCTTGCCTCGCCCGGATCTCCTGCTGGATCTCGTACCGGTGCTCCTGTGTCAGCACTACGTAGTAGGTTATCTTCCTCCGGGCCATGGAGGAGCGTGGGCAGAGCGCCGGAGCGAGAGAGGGATGAGGTGGATGGGCTCGAACTGGCGGCACGGAGATGAGGGAGGTGGATGGGCTAGTGTTGCGGGACGCCGGCCGGCTTAAATAGGTGGATTTGGTCTCGGGTGGCAAGCCGGAGCAGCGTCACACGATGTTCACACCGCGGTGACGGACACGGCATCCATCAGGCCGCTGGGTTTTAGGGTGTTTTCGCGTGGGGCTCTGCCGTTAGACCAATGTGAAACGCCCCTATATCTACCTTATATTTGGGCTGGATATGAGGGTTAATGGTCAACCCGACCATTTAAGACCCGTTTGAGAGGACCGTCTGGCCCGAGCGCTTGACATCGGTTTGGGACGCCCGACTATAGATGCTCTAAAAAAGTTGAAGGACCTGACCCGAACCAAGTCACAGTCCTAAACTCAATTAACCGATTGTATCTCTAAATCTCAGTAAATTGAGACTTCGTTGTGTCTCAGATTTTCAGTTAATGTTGTATTCGTGAGATTCTTTTTTTTTTAAACAAGGCACCGCCACGAGTCCAGATTTTATACATGAAGCAAAATCAAACAGCGTCAGTGAACGTAGTAAGGGCAGACATAGACACCTAGCCCAGAAAACAAAACAAGAAAACTAGAACCCCAAGTCTAGAAAACCCCAGGAATGGAACACACAAGGATCCTCACAGGGGAGTGGTGTCGTGGTTTTGTCACCCTTAGCAATTCGATTTATCTTTAAAATATTAAAATTTTAGATCATCGTGGAGATACTCGAAGCCTCATTCATTAGATAAATCAGAAGGGACCTGTCAAGCTTCTCATTCGCAAGAAAGAAGTGTACGAAAGCACAATCAGTCTCTAAAAGAATAGACTGATGAAGAGTGATAACTATATAAAGTCCTACTAGGCAGGCGTGGAGCTTAACTTCATTCACACTGATACACCGATCAATAAAATCCCAGGAAGAAACAATAATTTCTCCAGAAGGGTTATGAGATACAACTCTCACACTGGTTGCATTAGTACTTTGTACTCCCTCCGTCCGGAAATATTTGTCGCAGAAATGGATAAAAGTGGATGCATCTAAAACTAAAATACGACTAGATACATCAATTTCTCCAACAAGTATTTCCGGACGAAGGGAGTACAAAACTGGCATCAACATTGATCTTGATATGGTCATTAGGGGGAGGTGTCCACACTACATTATCTTTTAACGTTGCATAATCAACCACGACACCGCTCACCTTCTCCTTACCTTTGTTGCTAGCGTCCAACTGAACAGTGTCGTGACAGGACATGAAGGCGGCCCAATAATTGTCCAAAAAATGTGTGGAGGCATTAATGGATTCTGTTGGGGAACGTAGTAAATTCAAACAAAATTCTATGCACACACAAGATCATGGTGATGCATAGCAACGAGAGGGGAGAGTGTTGTCCACGTACCCTCGTAGACCGAAAGCGGAAGCGTTAGCACAACACGGTTGATGTAGTCGTACGTCTTCATGATCCGACAGATCAAGTACCGAACGCACGGCACCTCCGAGTTCAGCACACGTTCAGCCCGATAACGTCCCTCGAACTCCGATCCAGCCGAGTGTTGAGGGAGAGTTTCGTCAGCACGACGGCGTGGTGACGATGATGATGTTCTACCGACGCAGGGCTTCGCCTAATCACCGCTACAGTATTATCGAGGTGGACTATGGTGGAGGGGTGCACCGCACACGGCTAAAAGATCAAACGATCAATTATTGTGTCTCTAGGGTGCCCCCTGCCCCCGTATATAAAGGAGCAAGGGGGGAGGTGCGGCCGGCTAGGAGGAGGCGCGCCAGGAGGAGTCCTACTCCCACCGGGAGTAGGACTCCCTCCCTTTCCTTGTTGGATTAGGAGAAGGGGGAAGGAGGAGAGAGGGGGAAGGAAAAGGGGGGGCGCCCCCCTCCTTGTCCAATTCGGACTTTGGGGGGAGGGGCGCGCGGCTGCCCCTTGGCCGCCTCTCCTCTTCCACCAATTAGGCCCATGAGGCCCAATAGCCTCCGAGGGGTTCCGGTAACCCCCCGGAGTAAGTATATATCCGATAACCCCCAGAACCATTCCGGTGTCCCAATATAGTCGTCCAATATATCAATCTTCATGTCTCGACCATTTAGAGACTCCTCGTCATGTCCGTGATCACATCCGGGACTCCGAACAACCTTCGGTACATCAAAACTCATAAACTCATAATATAACCGTCATCGAAACTTTAAGCGTGCGGACCCTACGGGTTCGAGAACTATGTAGACATGACCGAGACACGTCTCCGGTCAATAACCAATAGCGAAACCTGGATGCTCATATTGGCTCCCACATATTCTACGAAGATCTTTATCGGTCAAACCACATAACAACATACGTTGTTCCCTTTGTCATTGGTATGTTACTTGCCCGAGATTCGATCGTCGGTATCTCAATACCTAGTTCAATCTTGTTACCGGCAAGTCTCTTTACTCGTTCTGTAATACATCATCCCGCAACTAATTCATTAGTTACAATGCTTGCAAGGCTTATAGTGATGTGCATTACTGAGTGGGCCTAGAGATACCTCTCCGACAATCGGAGTGACAAATCCTAATCTCGAAATACGCCAACCCAACAAGTACCTTCGGAGACACCTGTAGAGCACCTTTATAATCACCCAGTTACGTTGTGACGTTTGGTAGCACACAAAGTGTTCCTCCGGTAAACGGGAGTTGCATAATCTCATAGTCATAGGAACATGTATAAGTCATGAAGAAAGCAATAGCAGAATACTAAACGATCGTGTGCTAAGCTAACGGAATGGGTCAAGTCAATCACATCATTCTTCTAATGATGTGATCCCATTAGTCAAATGGCAACTCATGTCTATGGCTAGGAAACATAACCATCTTTGATCAACGAGCTAGTCAAGTAGAGGCATACTGGTGATACTCTGTTTGTCTATGTATTCACACAAGTATTATATTTTGGGTTAATAGAATTCTAGCATGAATAATAAACATTTATCATGAAATAAGGAAATAAATAATAAATTTATTATTGCCTCTAGGGCATACTTCCTTCAGATTCTTCCCCCTTCCCAAAAATTAAATCATTTCTCAAATGTCATGCTTGCTAGAAAAGAAACAAGATTTGCTCCCTCTGTTGCATGCTCAACTGAGCCAGCAAAAGCAATAACCAATCTGGTCCCAAGCACTTGAAGAAATCTTCATCTAAAATATTCCAAAACTCTCTCAAAGCCAGTCGCAGAGCACGAGCTTTAGAACAATTTACCAGAGCATGAAAAGTTATTTCATATTCTATGGAGAATGGGCGAATTGAGTTGTTGTAACACCTCACTTTGGTACATCATTCCTATGGAGAATGGGTGAATGTAGTATGTTGGTATAGATCTGATGGCTAAACATGCAGTTAGATCTATTAGTCTAAAAGAAAAAAAGGGAACAGGTAATGTTAAGTGAAGGGGTCCACGCACCAACGTACGTGAGCCTCGATCAGAACTAATGCGCCCTGATTGGGGGCGCCCAAAAACCAACTCAGGTTTTGGGTCCCCTGTCTCCAGCAGTATATTAAAGGGATAACGGGAGAGAGTTGGCCCCAAGTGAGATCACAATTCACATACGATTTCTCTTCTACCGTTATTCTCACCCCATCCGGTCAGGGGAGTGTTGCAGCGACAGGAAGACCTAAGTCAGTCGTCGCCGTTGTTCCAGTCCAGTGTCGGTGGCGTCCTGAGGGCATCAGGACATTGAGGAGGCCCTCTACCTCGACAACATCACCCCTCCATCGCGCCTGCACCGAGCAGGCGATCATGTCGATCGACCTCCGTGACATGTAAAGGATCTCTAAACCCACTCATGTTCATGTTATCTTTGTTGGACTTCTTGTACCTGAACCTAGCGTCCGTTTCTGAACCTTTCGTATGGTGTAGTACACCAACGATCAGTCTCCTCTGTAACGCCATGGTGGGGGCTCTTCCCACCTATATTAACACGCAACCGGGACCTGAGGAGGCATCTCATTTCCTGCAATTCCACATGGAATCAGAGCCACCTCTTCCGAGGTCTAGCGATCTGATCTAGCCAAACATACACACCAAAAACCTGATCGCTGGTCAAGATCATCGATCGATTCCCTCCCTCCTTCCCCATTGCGACCTCCTCTTCAACACTGCTGGCGCTTCTAGGATCTCCTCCCTCGAAGAAACTCTCTAGGGAAAATCACATCTACTGGAAGATGCAGGTTCTTCCTGCCTTTCGCGGTGCTCGGGTCATGGGGCTACTTGATGGTTCCGATTCAGCACCTGCAAAAACACTGGAGGTTGAGGCTGAAAGCATGAGGACCACTGTGTCGAATCCGGCCTACGAAGCCTGGATTGAGAGGGATAAACAAGCCGTGAGCTATCTCACAAAATCAACAAGTAAGGATGTTCTTGCTCAATTTTTTGCGTTAGAACATGCTGAAGGAAATATGCCCTAGAGGCAATAATAAAGTTGTTATTTATATTTCCTTATATCATGGTAAATGTTTATTATTCATGCTAAAATTGTATTAACCAGAAACTTAGTACATGTGTGAATACATAGACAAACAGAGTGTCACTAGTATGCCTCTACTTGACTAGCTCGTTGAATCATAGATGGTTAAGTTTCCTAGCCATAGACATGAGTTGTCATTTGATTAATGGGATCACATCATTAGAGAATGATGTGATTGACTTGACCCATCCGTTAGCTTAGCACGATGATCGTTTAGTTTGTTGCTATTGCTTTCTTAATGACTTATACATGTTCCTATGACTATGAGATTATGCAACTCCCGAATACCGGAGGAACACTTAGTGTGCTATCAAACATCACAATGTAACTGGGTGATTATAAAAATGCTCTACAGGTGTCTCCGATGGTGTTTGTTGAGTTGGCATAGATCAAGATTAGGATTTGTCACTCCGATTGTTGGAGAGGCATCTCTGGGCCCTCTCGGTAATGCACATCACTATAAGCCTTGCAAGCAATGTGATTAATGAGTTAGTTGCGGGATGATGCATTACGGAACAAGTAAAGAGACTTGCCGGTAATTAGATTGAAATAGGTATTGAGATACAGACGGTCAAATCTCGGGCAAGTAACATACCGATGACAAAGAGAACAACGTATGTTGTTATGCGGTTTGACCGATAAAGATCTTCGTAGAATATGTAGGAACCAATATGAGCATCTAGGTTCCTCTATTGGTTTTTGACCGTAGATGAGTCTCGGTCATGTCTACATAGTTCTCGAACCCGTAGGGTCCGCACACTTAACGTTTGATGACGATCAGTATTGTGGATTTATGTGTTTTGATGCACCGAAGGTAGTTCAGAGTCCCGGATGTGATCACGGACATGAAGAGGAGTCTCGAAATGGTCGAGACATAAACATTGATATATTGGACGGATATGTTCGGACACCGGAAGTGTTCCGGAGAAGTTTCGGATAAAACCGGAGAGCCGGAGGATTATCAGAAACCCCGGGGGAACTAATGGGCCTCGATGGGCCTTAGTGGAGAGAGAGAGGGGGCGGCCAGGGCAGGCCGTGCGCCCCCTCCCCCTTGAGTCCAGATTGTACTAGGAAGGGGGCGGCGTCCCCCTTTTCCTTTCCCTCTCCCTCTCCTTCCTTCCCCCTCTCTCCCTTTTGGTGGAAACCTGTAGGATTCCCCTCTTAGGGGCGCGCCAAGGAGGTCCGGCCGGCCTCCCCCTCCCTCCTTTATATACGTGGGGAGGGGGCACCCTAGAACACGCAAGTTGATTGTTTAGCCATGTGCGGTGCCCCCTTCACAGATTTCCACCTCGGTCATATCGTTGTAGTGCTTAGGCGAAGCCCTGCGTCGGTAATTTCATCATCATCGTCATCACGCCGTCGTGCTGACGAAACTCTCCCTCGACCTCAGCTGGATCTAGAGTTCGTGGGACGTCACCGAGCTGAACGTGTGCAGATCGCGGAGGTGTCGTACTTTCGGTACTAGGATTGGTCGGATCGTGAAAACGTACGGCTACATCAACCGCGTTGTCATAACGCTTCCGCTTTAAGTCTACGAGGGTACGTGGACAACACTCTCCCCTCTCATTGCTATGCAACACCTAGATAGATCTTGCGTGTGCGTAGGATTTTTTTTTTAATTACTGCGTTCCTCAACACATGCTACTGAAATCTGGGCTGCAATTGAAGCCTCGTTTGCCTCACAATCCAAGGCGCGCATCAATATGTTGCGTGGAAAACTTGTGAATACAAAGAAGTGTGATATGCCTGCAGATATTGCTTTGATGAAAAGTTTTGCTTCAGAACTTGCTGCAGATGGTCGGCTAATTGATGATGATTGAGGGAGTCCCGGACTAGGGGGTGTCTGGATAGCCGGACTATCATCACGGCCGGACTCCAAGACTATGAAGATACAAGATTGAAGACTGCGTCCCGTGTCCGGATGGGACTTTCCTTGGCGTGGAAGGCAAGCTTGGCGATACGGATATGTAGATATCCTACCATTGTAACCGACTATGTGTAACCCTAACCTATCCGGTATCTATATAAACCGGAGGGTTTTAGTCCGTAGGAAAAAACAACAATCATACCATAGGCTAGCTTCTAGGGTTTAGCCTCCTTGATCTCGTGGTAGATCTACTCTTGTACTACCCATATCATCAATATTAATCAAGCAGGAGTAGGGTATTACCTCCGTCGAGAGGGCCCGAACCTGGGTAAAAACATCGTGTCCCTTGTCTCCTGTTACCATCCGCCTAGACGCACAGTTCGGGACCCCCTACCCGAGATCCGCCGGTTTTGACACCGACATTGGTGCTTTCATTGAGAGTTCCTCGTGTCGCCGCCATCGTAGGATGCCTCATCTCGTCTTTAAAGATGATACCATCGCCAAAGAAGCCTTGGCCACTGGTCGACTCTTCGCTAGGTGGTTTTCTCATGACCGCTAGTTCGCCGCCCTACCGACAATGACCTCTCGAGTCATCGAAACCAATCTCCATGTTAGTTCGAACTTGCTGAACAGTTAGATCCGATCGAGCTCTCCTCCGTAAACGAGCTCTTGGATCGCATCGCCGCTCGAGTCGCCACGACACGACGGATTGGGCCTAAACCGATCCGAGAGAGATCAACTCTCCCGGGCTACCCATCATGTTGCCGTGATAGAGGAGCAACACGGCGATTCTTCTTCTACCTTAAGGACTAGCTACGTCCGGATTCCCGATCCCTCTATGCCGGATTCCCGCAGAGGGACGGATGTCGATCAAGCCCTGAACTTAAAATTAGGCGGCGGGTTGGACTCATTGGATAACACTCAAAATCCAAACTTCCGAAGTTCGAAACTTTCGCCCCGAGTCCTAAATTGACGGGGTTCAATCTAGTTCCACCTGCCCACCCAAACATTAGCGATCTCTCTCGAATTCGCAAGAGCCCGCTGAAACAAAGACATCATTATCGGGCGATTCCTCCCGGTTATGAACAGGATAAAGGACTGCCGAGAGGAGGACGAATCCCAATTTTCTGCAATAATTGCATGGACAAGGGAATCCTAAACGCCATAAGTCGTCAGCGAAATTACACGCTTTGTTGACTTGGTGACCATAGTACAAAAGTACTGTGCGATGGAGAGCGCTCGAAAACCGAAAGTAAATTTTGGGATAATCCGGCCCCGAATACATCCCTCGTCCGAAATAAAAGGGTGCATCATTATCAAGCACCTGGGTCAAATACCAAAAAACCAAAACCCCCTAAAGGGTACGGAACCGTACTGGAGGGATGGCTAAACGGACCCTGCAAAATTCATAGCACAGAGGGCGCCACTCCAACTCATAGCCTTCGAGCATGTTGGATACTACGGCAGGTGGCCAAAAGTGGTGAAGAGCTTCTAGCTTCAGAATCCTAGCCCAGCAACACCAGTACGGTGTTAACAGTCTTCGAGACTTTTGCATCAAATAACATGTGAAAATGAACACTCCGCGACCTTGTCGAAGTCTACCAAGTAGCAACAATAAATCCATGGAGTGACACGGCTATTACCTTTAATGCCAGTGACGAACCTAAATTTCGAACAGCCCGAGCACCAGCCGCATTGGTTCTCAGTCCGATAGTGGACGGCTTTCGCCTTACTAAGGTACTCATGGATGGCGGCAGCGGACTAAACCTCATCTATGAGGAAACCCTCCGAAGAATGGAAATAGATCGAACCGCATTGAGCGAAGCAGCACAACCTTTAGAGGAATAATCCCTAGCCGGAAGCATGTTGCACAGGAAAAATCACTTTGGACGTAGTGTTCGCTCACCGGACAATTACAGGTCCGAGGAGGTCACATTTCAAGTGGCCCCGTTCAACAGCGGATATCATGCTTTATTAGGACGAGAGGCATTCACAATTTTTCAAGCTATACCCCATTATGGGTACATGAAGCTTAAAATGCCCGGAACTAACAGAATCATCACTCTCGCTAGTGATCCGAACATAGCACTCCGCACCGAAAACAAGACAGCCGCACTAGCCCTCGAGGCACTATCCGAAGCCCTAGCGGCCGAGGAACTCACCGTGAATAGGGACGATGTGATACTTGATAAAAGATCCAAGTCCACCTCTTTTAAACCAGCGGATGAAATAGTCAAATTCCAATTCCACCCAACGGACCCTGCAAAGATGGCCTCCATTGGGGCACAACTAAACCCTGATGTAGACGCCAGACCACGAGAATTTCTACAAGAAAATCGGGACATCTTTGCTCGGCACCCTTCGACATGCCAGAATCCCACGTCAGTGGCCGAGCACAGCCTAAATATCCTAAAAGGATTCAAGCCACCAAACAGGCTCTTGGCGCTTTTCCAAACCCAAGAGACAGGCCATGGGAGAGGAGCTAGCCAAACTTTTGGAAGCCGGATTCATCAAAGATATCAATCATCTGGACTGGCTAGCAAACCTGGTGATGGTACCAAAGAAGGATAAATCCTGGCGCCAATGTGTTGATTTTAAAGACCTTAATAAGGCTTGCCCAAAGGATCCCTTCCCCCTCCCTCGAATTGATCAAATTATTGACGCTACAGCAGGGCACGACTCATTGTGCTTCCTCGACGCGTATCGGCTACCACCAAATCAAGATGGCGGAGCTGCACCAAGCTGCAACAAAGCATTCATCACTCCATACGGCCCGCTCGCTTCAACACAATGCCCTTTGGGCTCAAAACGCCGGCGCAACATATTAGCGCATGATCCGACATATGTCCGCAAACCAGATCGGCAAAACAGTGGAAGCATATGTAGATGACATGGTCGTCAAAACCAAGCACGTCGAAACTTTAGTAGACGACCTGAGGCTCACATTCGATAATCTTCGAAAATATGACATCAAGCTCAATCCAGAAAAATGCGTCTTGGCTCCACCGGAAAGCTCCTGGGCTTCATTGTGTCCGTAGAGGAATTGAAGCAAATCCAGCCAAGATCCGAGCTCTGTCACAATTGGATATTCCAAAAGACCTCAAACAAATACAAAAATTGACGGGATGCGTAGCGGCTCTAAGCCGCTTTATTTCCCGTCTGGGAGAAAAGGCGTTACCCCTTTACCGCCTCCTCCGCTGCACCAAACACTTCGAGTGGACGGTTGCCGCCACGGCCGGACTCGAAGAGATAAAAGCCATATTGGCAACAAATCCGGTCCTGGCTGCGCCCAATGTGGGCGAACCAATGCTATTATATATCGCCGCAACACATCAAGTTGTCAGCGCGGTGCTCGTTGTCGAACGAGAAACGGACGGACACCGTTCCTCTTCAAAACCAGTTTACTATGTGTCCACCGTCCTAACTCCATGCAAGTCCCGTACCCACACTATCAAAAGATAGCATACGCGGTGTTCATGGCATCCCGGAAGCTGCGACACTACTTTCAAGAGTGTTCGATAACGGTAGCCTCCGAAGTACCTCTTAATGACATTATAAACAACCGCGACGCGACGGGCCGGATTGCTAAATGGGCCATAGAGCTCCTTCCATTCGACATAACCTACAAGCCACGACGAGCTATCAAGTCGCAGGTTTTGGCCGACTTCGTGGCCGAATGGACCGAAGCCGAACTCCCTAAAGAGTACGGCGCATACTCCAATTGGATTATGCACTTTGACGGCTCCAAAATGTTGGCCGGCCTGGGGGCTGGCGTCGTCCTGACGTCCCCAACCAGGGACACAGTCCAATACGTCCTTCAGATAATGTATACGGACTCCAACAACGCAGCCGAATATGAGGCCCTTCTGCACGGTCTCCGGATGGCAGTCTCCATGGGCATTCAACGCCTAGAGGTGTGTGGGGATTCGAACCTCGCAATATCTCAAATAAACGGAGACTTTGATGCCAAAGATCCGAAAATGGCAGCATACAACAATGCGGTCCCAAAAATGTCAGCATGGTTCGAAGGGCTCGAATTTCATCATATAGCCCGGGATAACAACCAGGCGGCGGATATATTGGCACGCATCGGTGCAAAACGCGATGCCGTCCCACCCAATATCTTTCTGGAACGGCTGTTCAAGCCATCCATACTATGGGAAGGGAGTCCGCAACAATAATCCGACCCAACCGCACCGCTCGACGCCAACACTCGACACAACCGGAGGCTCGCTTCGAGATAACACCCTCCGCCACGAAATAATGGCGGTTATCGCCCGCGGACGGAACCATTCCTAGCCTACCTAACTAGGCAGGAACTCCCGAAGACCAAAATGAGGCTCGCTGCATAGTACGGCGATCTAAAGCCTATAAAGTCCATGAGGGAGAGCTTTATAAGAAAAGCACTACCAGAGTCCTTCAAAGGTGTATCTCCAAAGAGGAAGGGCGAAACCTCCTGGCTGAAATTCATGCCGGACTGGGTGGGCACCACGCCGCAGCCCGGGCACTTGTAGGCAAGGCCTTCCGTACATGATTTTATTGGCCGACGGCCCGGGCAGATGCGCGGGATTTAGTCCAACGATGCGTCGGTTGCCAGCTTTTTGCTAACCAAAGCCACATGCCACCCACCGCCCTCAAAACTATACCCATCACCTGGCCGTTCGCGGTCTAGGGGCTTGACATGGTTGGACCCCTTAAGGGAGGAAGCCACAAGAAAAAAATACTTATTGGTCATGGTGGATAAATTCACCAAATGGATAGAGGCCAAGCCTGTTAAAACGGCCGAATCCGGACCAATGATAGACTTCATATCAGGGGTAGTGCACCGTTACGGTGTCCCCCACAGTATCATCACTGATAACGGCACCAACTTCGTGGCCGATGAGGTCGAATTATGGTGCAAAAACATGGGCATCAAGCTCGATTACACCTCAGTCTATCACCCTGAAACAAACGGCCAAGTCGAACGAGCAAATGGTCTAATCATGAGCGGCATTAAACCCAGACTAGTGCGGTCCCTCAAGGAATCTAATACGCACTGGGTTGAGGAGCTCGACTCCGTACTCTGGGGGCTGCGGACCACGCCGAATCATACTACCGGATTCACACCATTCTTTATGGTGTACGGCGCAGAGGCAGTCTTGCCCTGCGACATAATACATGACTCACCTCGCGTGCGCATGTATGAAGAAAGAGAATCCGAGCTCGATCGGCAGGACAGTTTGGACGCATTGGAGGAGGAGCGCGACGTGGCAAGAGCTCGTTCCACATTCTATCAACAGCAGGCTCGAAGATATCAAAGCAGAGAAGTACGGGCCAAAGCTTATAACATTGGCGAACTAGTTCTACGCCTGTCGGACAAGAAAAAGGACAAACTCAAGCCCAAATGGGAAGGTCCCTTCATCATCGACCAGGTCCTGACCGGCGGAGCATACCGTCTGCAAACGATCGGATAACCGACTCGAGCCGAACCCATGGAACGAGCCCGTCTCACGAAGATTCTACGCCTAAGCGCGGACTCCAAGTTCATCTCCTTCCTCCGCCCACATTTTCTATTTTGCTGTCTTTTATTTCTCTCCTTCATCCTCCTTCTTCTTGAAGCCTCTAGAGGCTCGTTTGCGCTTTTTTCAAGACATACTTGACGCGCTGTCCGCGCCATTATATTCGGGGCTTCTTTAATGAAGCTTATTTATACGGGCTTTATGCCCAACACATGCTAAACTTCCGCATGTACCTTTTATTCACCATTATATGCATCGATATGACTTAAGTTTTGGCCAACCTGGGTTGCTCGGCTCTGTGCTTACCCCTCACGCTCCCGATTGTTCGGCTAGGTGGTAAAGGAGAACCTCTACGATTGTTACCGCCGGGTCAGCCGGATGTGTACCTCAGGTGGGTGAAGCCGAAAGATAGCGGTCTTAAGAGAATATTGGTCGGTGAACTGAAAGATGGTTTTAATTATTTACCCATCTGCCCCGTGATGATTTTCTCGCTTTCATAGCAGCTTTGACATGCACTTTAGGGCATGCATCCCAAATAAAGGAACCCTTAACGGAACTATTCTCCCCGAAGATGTTTCTTACTACCCATGTAATATAACATAACTAGTTGGGCACTTGTCCGATACAGCAACAATGACTCCTACGCCTTTGTCTCCATGCATACCCCGGTTCTTATATAACCACAAGGTATTCGGACACACTCCGGACTGTTGGGTCCGGAGGTCGGGTTAAAAGGTCCGCTATGACAAACGATCTACAATCCGCTAGAAGACATTTTTCATGTCATATTTTTACATAGTCAACTCGACTCATTGTATTCCTCCTCAATGCCATCTAATAGGCTATCTAATTTACAATCTTGCTGGAATACTTGGCGGCCAATTCTACTTGGTCGTAAACTGCTTACAGGATCTCCATCCCATCAAGCCCCACAGTCCGACCTCGCCATGTGGTTTGGGTCAGCCCCGTGTACCACGCCTTTACCATGGCCCAGCCTCCTCGGCGCCTTTGACGGCAGGCCGATATCTTCCATAGCCGGAAGCGCTGCCGTGCTCCTTGAAGCCGCTCGCCAGCTCCCCAATGCCTTGGGCAGGGAGATAGATGGCCACAAGGCCTGGCCGATGCCTTTCATCACCTGCCGGACTCGTTCGTGCAGCTGAAGCAGTTCGGGAAGAAGATCACCCGAAGAACTGGGCATCTCCTCCTCAGGACGACCTGTGAGCAAACCTACATACGTGTTTATGTTAGTCGCCTTCCTCGCCGAACTCTTTCAAAGTTCGTTCAAGCACTTACTGAAAATGCCGCGACGAAGCCGCCGATTCTCCTTACGGAGTCGACATAACTGGGCACGAACATCCTTTAGTTCCTCACCCAGCTTGGTGTTGGCGCCTTGGAGGTTATTTTCTCCTGCCGCACCTCGTAAGCACGCTCCCGCCGGCCTTTAGCTGGCACAAGAGCTGCTGCTTGTCCGGATCTAGTCCGGCGCCATCTGCAATATTCTTGTCAGATTTACACACACGCCGCACTTCACAAACTATTTATCTTATGAAGCGTATATTACCAGAGGGGGTCTCTGTGGCTCCCCCCATAGCGGCTAGTGCGGCCTCAAGTTGGGCCTTGCACTCTTCAAGCTCCTGGGACAGCCGGGTATTCTTTTCTGTAAGATCTTGCACACCAAATGATCCTTAAATCAATTATTCTAACTATTTTAAGTCTCGGGGGCTACTGGCATATATAACTGTCAATTTTCCTTACCCGTATGTCCTTTACATACTGCTTCGTGGCTCTGGCTAGACCATCTTGAGCGGCACGGAGGTGCGCATCTCCCGAATCGAAGGCATTCAAGGCCTCTTGGGAGAAACATGTGTCACGAAGAACTGTCCGGCGGCGCCTGTGATTCAAGGTGCTCTCCACCTTGGTTGGTGGCGGACAACCTGTCGGCATCCTCTGTCGGAGGAGCATCCGACGCACGTCTCGTGCTCGCCTCAGCCTCCGGACCCGGCTTTGAAGCCTGGCCGGTGAAGGTTCAATGGTGCACGCCACACTCGCTTTTCAAAGAGATACAAAAATTGACGGGATGCGTAGCGGCTCTAAGCCGCTTTATTTCCCGTTTGGGAGAAAAGGCGTTACCCCTTTACCGCCTCCTCCGCCGCACCAAACACTTCGAGTGGACGGTTGCCGCCACGGCCGGACTCGAAGAGATAAAAGCCATATTGGCAACAAATCCGGTCCTGGCTGCGCCCAATGTGGGCGAACCAATGCTATTATATATCGCCGCAACACATCAAGTTGTCAGCGCGGTGCTCGTTGTCGAACGAGAAACGGATGGACACCGGTTCCCTCTTCAAAAACCAGTTTACTATGTGTCCACTGTCCTAACTCCATGCAAGTCCCGGTACCCACACTATCAAAAGATAGCATACGCGGTGTTCATGGCATCCCGGAAGCTGCGACACTACTTTCAAGAGTGTTCGATAACGGTAGCCTCCGAAGTACCTCTTAATGACATTATAAACAACATGACGCGACGGGCCGGATTGCTAAATGGGCCATAGAGCTCCTTCCATTCGACATAACCTACAAGCCACGACGAGCTATCAAGTCGCAGGTTTTGGCCGACTTCGTGGCCGAATGGACCGAAGCCGAACTCCCTAAAGAGTACGGCGCATACTCCAATTGGATTATGCACTTTGACGGCTCCAAAATGTTGGCGGCACGGGGGCTGGCGTCGTCCTGACGTCCCCAACCAGGGACACAGTCCAATACGTCCTTCAGATAATGTATACGGACTCCAACAACGCAGCCGAATATAAGGCCCTTATGCACGGCCTCCGGATGGCAGTCTCCATGGGCATTCAACGCCTAGAGGTGTGCGGGGATTCGAACCTCGCAATATCTCAAATAAACGGAGACTTTGATGCCAAAGATCCGAAAATGGCAGCATACCGCAATGCGGTCCCAAAATGTCAAGACGGTTCAAGGGCTCAATTTCATCATATAGCCCGGATAACAACCAGGCGGCGGATATATTGGCACGCATCGGTGCAAAACGCGATGTCGTCCCACCCAATATCTTTCTGGAACGGCTGTTCAAGCCATCCATACTATGGGAAGGGGAGTCCGGCAATAACAATCCGGACCCAACCACACTGCCTGACGGCGAACACTCTGACACAACCAGAGGCTCTGCCCCCGAGATAACACTCTCCGCTCACGAAATAATGGCGGTTATCGCCCCGTGGACGGAACCATTCCTAGCCTACCTAACTAGGCAGGAATTCCCCGAAGACCAAAATGAGGCTCGCTGCATAGTACGGCGATCTAAAGCCTATAAAGTCCATGAGGGAGAGCTTTATAAGAAAAGCACTACCAGAGTCCTTCAAAGGTGTATCTCCAAAGAGGAAGGGCGAAACCTCCTGGCTGAAATTCATGCCGGACTGGGTGGGCACCACGCCGCAGCCCGGGCACTTGTAGGCAAGGCCTTCCGTACATGATTTTATTGGCCGACGGCCCGGGCAGATGCGCGGGATTTAGTCCAACGATGCGTCGGTTGCCAGCTTTTTGCTAACCAAAGCCACATGCCACCCACCGCCCTCAAAACTATACCCATCACTTGGCCGTTCGCGGTCTAGGGGCTTGACATGGTTGGACCCCTTAAGGGAGGAAGCCACAAGCAAAAATACTTATTGGTCATGGTGGATAAATTCACCAAATGGATAGAGGCCAAGCCTGTTAAAACGGCCGAATCCGGACCAGTGATAGACTTCATATCAGGGGTAGTGCACCGTTACGGTGTCCCCCACAGTATCATCACTGATAACGGCACCAACTTCACAGCCGATGAGGTCGAATTATGGTGCAAAAACATGGGCATCAAGCTCGATTACACCTCAGTCTATCACCCTGAAACAAACGGCCAAGTCGAACGAGCAAATGGTCTAATCATGAGCGGCATTAAACCCAAACTAGTGCGGTCCCTCAAGGAATCTAATACGCACTGGGTTGAGGAGCTCGACTCCGTATTCTGGGGGCTGCGGACCACGCCGAATCATACTACCGGATTCACACCATTCTTTATGGTGTACGGCGCAGAGGCAGTCTTGCCCTGCGACATAATACATGACTCACCTCGCGTGCGCATGTATGAAGAAAGAGAATCCGAGCTCGATCGGCAGGACAGTTTGGACGCATTGGAGGAGGAGCGCGACGTGGCAAGAGCTCGTTCCGCATTCTATCAACAGCAGGCTCGAAGATATCAAAGCAGAGAAGTACGGGCCAAAGCTTATAACATTGGCGAACTAGTTCTACGCCTGCCGGACAAGAAAAAGGACAAACTCAAGCCCAAATGGGAAGGTCCTTCATCATCGACCAGGTCCCGACCGGCGGAGCATACCGTCTCATAAACGATCGGATAACCGACTCGAGCCGAACCCATGGAACGCAGCCCGTTTACGAAGATTCTACGCCTAAGCGCCGGACTCCAAGTTCATCTCCTTCCTCCGTCCACATTTTCTATTTTTGCTGTCTTTTATTTCTCTCCTTCATCCTCCTTCTTCTTGAAGCCTCTAGAGGCTCGTTTGCGCTTTTTTCGAACATACTTGACGCGCTGTCCGCGCCATTATATTCGGGGCTTCTTTAATGAAGCTTATTTATACGGGCTTTATGCCCAACACATGCTAAACTTCCGCATGTACCTTTTATTCACCATTATATGCATCGATATGACTTAAGTTTTGGCCAACCTGGGTTGCCTGGCTCCTGTGTTTACCCCTACGTTCCCTATTGTTCGGCTAGGTGGTAAAGGGAGAACCTCTACGATTGTTACTGCCGGGTCAGCCGGATGTGTACCTCAGACTGGGTGAAGCCGAAAGATAGCGTTCTTAAGAGAATATTCGGTCGGTGAACTGAAAGATGGTTTTTAATTATTTACCCATCTGCCCCCAGATGATTTTCTGCTTTCATAGCAGCTTTGACATGCACTTTAGGGCATGCATCCCAGCGAAAGGAACCCTTAACGGAACTATTCTCCCTGGAAGATGTTTCTTACTACCCATGTAATATAACATAACTAGTTGGGCACTTGTCTGATACAGCAACAATGACCCCTACGCCTTGTCTCCATGCATACCCTGGTTCTTATATAACCACAAGGTATTCGGACACACTCCGGACTGTTGGGTCCGGAGGTCGAAGCGAAAAGGTCCGCTATGACAAACGATCTACAATCCGGCTAGAAGACATTTTTTCATGTCATATTTTTACATAGTCAACTCGACTCATTGTATTCCTCCTCAATGCCATCTAATAGGCTATCTAATTTACAATCTTGCTGGAATACTTGGCGGCCAATTCTACTTGGTCGTAAACTAAGCTTACAGGGATCTCCATCCCATCAAGCCCCACAGGTCCGACCTCGGCCATGTGGTTTGGGTCAGCCTTCGTGTACCACGTCTTTACCATGGCCCAGGCCTCCCTGGCGCCTTGACGGCAGGCCGATATCTTCCATAGCCGGAAGCGCCGCCGTGCTCCTTGAAGCCGCTCTGCCAGCTCCCCAATGCCTTCGGGCAGGGAGATAGATGGCCACAAGGCCTGGCCGATGCCTTTCATCACCTGCCGGACTCGTTCGTGCAGCTGAAGCAGTTCGGGAAGAAGATCACCCGAAGAACTGGGCATCTCCTCCTCAGGACGACCTGTGAGCAAACCTACATACGTGTTTATGTTAGTCGCCTTCCTCGCCGAACTCTTTCAAAGTTCGTTCAAGCACTTACTGAAAATGCCGCGACGAAGCCGCCGATTCTCCTTACGGAGTCGCATAACCTGGCACGAACATCCTTTAGTTCCTCACCCAGCTTGGTGTTGGCGCCTTGGAGGTTATTTTTCTCCTGCCGCACCCTCGTAAGCACGCTCTCGCCGGCCTTTAGCTGGCGCAAGAGCTGCTGCTTGTCCGGATCTAGTCCGGCGCCATCTGCAATATTCTTGTCGATTTACACACGCCGCCTTCACAAACTATTTATCTTCCAAGCGATATTACCGAGGGGTCTCTGTGGCTCCCCATAGCGGCTAGTGCGGCCTCAAGTTGGGCCTTGCACTCTTCAAGCTCTGGGACAGCCGGGTATTCTTTCTCAGAAGATCTCAGACACCAAATGATCCTTAAATCAGTTATTCTAACTATTTTAAGTCTCGGGGCTTGGCATATATAATCGTCAATTTTCCTTACCCGTATGTCCATTACATACTGCTTCGTGGCTCTGGCTAGACCATCTCGAGCGGCACGGAGGTGCGCATCTCCCGAATCGAAGGCATTCAAGGCCTCTTGGGAGAAACATGTGTCACGAAGAACTGTCCGGCGGCGCCTGTGATTCAAGGTGCTCTCCACCTTGGTTGGTGGCGGACAACCTGTCGGCATCCTCTGTCGGAGGAGCATCCGACGCACGTCTCGTGCTCGCCTCAGCCTCCGGACCCGGCTTTGAAGCCTGGCCGGTGAAGGTTCAATTGGCAACCTCTCCAGACTCAGTCCGCGGCGCTCTTTTCCTGAAAAGAGCACCAGCGTTAGTACGTCAAGAATCAATCTCTGGAAGTATGGCGACACGCCATACCGCTCTGGGCGGAGTTCCGATCCGGACCGCACTTCTTTTTAGCCTCAGGGCAGACCGCCTTTGTTGGCCAGCCGCCGGGCTCGGCTTCCTGCCTCGGAGGTACCCTGCGAAACACCATTGGTATACGGTGATCAAAAATAAGCATGGAGGGTCATTATCGGGGTTTTGGGATCTCGGTCTCGCACTGTGAGGTGGAAGTATTCCGGTAATCACCGTAATGGCAACCAAAGCATTGTCGATGCTAAGTTGGTAGAACACCCGCCGATCAACTCCACCTTTATATCTGGATCCTCTTCGAGGTCGGATCGAAGGACCTCTCCGGATCCTCGGGTTGTGGGGCGGGCTGTGTATCTTCTCCATATCCGCGCAGTTCTGCCAAAAAACCATGAAATGAGATATTTAATCACGGAACATGGATCGGACAGGTCACAAAGATGTTTGCTTACCCAGCTTCGAGGATTATTCAAGAAAACTCCTTGATGGATTGACGCGAGGAAATCCTCCTCCTCTCCTTTATACATGGCGACAAGATCTTCACCAGTTCGGTGACCGATCCGCCCTTTATGCCATGGCGGGTGGCATCATCCTCCCCGTTGAAGTCCCACATGTGGTGGCCCCTATATTGGAGCGGCTGCACTCCCCTCATAATACAGATTGCCATGACTCCAATCATGGTCAACCCGGCATGAGCCAGTAACCTTATTCGGCTCATCAAATAGAGGACATCCCGGTCATCTTCCCTCCGGGGGCTTCGAGGGCGCCAGCTTAGGCGCTTCTTCAGAGGAGCCTTCCTAAAACTCCGGGAGGCCGATCCGAACAGGATCTGGCAGCGGGTCGTCCTCCATATAAAACCATTCCGAAGGCCAGTCTTCGGACGCCTTCTTTGGGGTTCCGGATAGGTATCCGGTCCCGGCGATGCGCCATAGCTTGGCTCCGCCCACTTGATATATTGACCCCTCGTGAGAACGGGGTACTAGGCAGAATAATCTCTTCCACAGTCCGAAATGAGCCTCGACGCCCAAGAACAGTTCGCAAAGGGCCACGAAGCCCGCGATGTGCAAGATGGAGGCGGGAGTAAGGTGGTGCAACTGGAGGCCATAGAACTCCAAGAGCCCCCGGAGAAACGGATGGATTAGAAATCCGAGTCCTCTTACTAGATAAGAGATGAAGCATACCCGCCTCCTTTAGAGGGATCGGGACACTCTCCGCTTGCTTTCCGCCCTTGTAGGTGGCGAGTCCGGCTCGAACCGAACCATGAAGGCCGGGGAAGAAATCCCTTGGCTTGAGTATAACTAGCTCGCTATCGGGATCGAGCATCTCTCCCAATTTCTGTGCCGAGGGCTGGGGCGCGAGAGGAGGAGTCGCGTCGACTGTCCATGATGGAATGGGCTTTGGTCAGGGGCGCTCCGATGAAAGCACGGAAGGGAGGGATGGTGTGGCTCAGATCTAGATCCTCGTCCCTTTTATAGGCAGCTCATTTGCGCAGCTAGGGGGGTAAGTGTAAAAATACCCTGGCTTTTCGCATTCATTCAAACGCGTGGAAGATGGCCATTATTGGGCGTAGAAGCCAAGGAGCGCAGCATTTATCAGAAGCCGGACACTATTCGACAAGTATATGGAATTTGGAGAAGAACCCGCCTCGCAATGCCGAAGATCATCAACGCGTCGGACTCATCGTCATTGAAGCCTGGTTCGGGGGCTACTGAGGGAGTCCCGGACTAGGGGGTGTCCGGATAGCCGGACTATCATCACGGCCGGACTCCAAGACTATGAAGATACAAGATTGAAGACTTCGTCCCGTGTCCGGATGGGACTTTCCTTGGTGTGGAAGGCAAGCTTGGCGATACGGATATGTAGATCTCCTACCATTGTAACCGACTCTGTGTAACCCTAACCTATCCGGTGTCTATATAAACCGGAGGGTTTTAGTCCGTAGGAAAAAACAACAATCGTACCATAGGCTAGCTTCTAGGGTTTAGCCTCCTTGATCTCGTGGTAGATCTACTCTTGTACTACCCATATCATCAATATTAATCAAGCAGGAGTAGGGTATTACCTCCATCGAGAGGGCCCGAACCTGGGTAAAAACATCATGTCCCTTGTCTCCTGTTACCATCCGCCTAGACGCACAGTTCGGGACCCCCTACCCGAGATCCGCCGGTTTTGACACCGACAATGATGAACTAAAGGAGTATATCCTTGGTGGTCTTGATGGAGAATATAACTCTGTGGTTCCCTCTATTAGCGTTGTTTCTACCACCACTCTTGCCGATGTTTGTGCACAGCTTATAGCATATGATTACAGGCAGCAAATGCTTGCCGAGTCAGATCAAACCGTTGGGGGTTTTCAGTATTCTGCTAATGCTGCTACACGAGGACGTTTCTTCAATAAGAATTATCGGCAAAACTCTCGTGGTGGATATGGGCAATACCGTGGTCGTCCGCAGCAGACACATCCAACACACGGTCGTAATCCACAGAGAGGAGGTCATCATTGTGGTCGTGTCCGTGGTCGCATACCTTCCCCTCGCCAGGATATTACACGTCAGATATGCAAAAAAATATGGGCACCCAGCAAGTGATTGTTGGTGGAGGTATTCTGACAATGGTGATGATGATGACTCTCACTCGGATGACAAGGATGATACAGGAGTGGATACAAACTGGTATGTGCATCTTATGGAGTGGATACAAACTGGTATGTTGATACAGGAGCAACAAATCACATCACCGGAGAATTACACAAATTGACCACTCGAGGAAAATTACAATGGACGTGATCAAGTCCATACGGCAAATGGAAATGGTATGGCAATGACACATGTTGGTCATTCTACTTTGCACACCCCTCATAATTCTCTTTCTCTTAACAATATTTTGCATGTTCCTAGTGCATCCAAAAATCATTTATCTGCTCATCAACTTGCCTTAGGCAACAATAACGCCACGATGGGGGCTCTTCCCATCCCATTAACACGCAACTGGGACCTGAGAAGGCATCCCGTTTCCTGCAATTCCACAGCCTTGGGTGATCTAAATGCAACCAGTTCCTACTAACGGCATCCCAGAGATGTGTATTCATCGACACTAAGATGTCTGAAAATACAAGCCAACGTCTCGATGGAACATCACAGCTGATTTTCTCTCTTGTTTATTCTCTTGGAACTTTTGAGTGTAAGCAATTAGACCTGTCAGGTCAGCTATGGATTTTTGCCTTACCGGAAAATACTTTTTGCCACATTACAGAAGACTGCTTTTCAGCTCAGCTCTTTCTTGTATGAACATCTTGTTTGCGTTTAGGATCGATCTGCCTGCTTTGATCAGTAGCATTTGTAAACATGACGACAAGCTGACGGTAGCATTGGTTGTATTCCTGTGAACTGTTGTCTGTAAAAAAGATTTCCTGTTGGGCCAAAATGTGGAATTTCTGGTACTAAGATCTTTGCCTCTTGTTCTTGGACCAAAGATCAAATGAGCACTGAAATAATAACATTATTAGAAACTCCCTGTGCGCAGCCACCTATTTTTTTTATTAAACTGATGCTGATTTAATGTGAATTTCTGAAGAACCTGCTCATTCACTGCAAAGGAACTTCTGAGTTGCAAGAGGAAAAAAAGGTATCCACATCATTGTTTTTATTCAACTTGGGTACCCCCAGCACGTGGGCCTCAAAGCAAGTGTATTACTAGTACTCCTCAAAGATGAAATGTGATTCTTCTTGGGACTGTCTATTTGATATTTGACTGTTTTACAATTTGAGAACATTCAAAAATCCTGACAAATAAACATATGACACTTGTACAGTCACAAAAACAGCTGACAGACAAAAAGGACGCCAAAACGGGTCAGAGAAAGTAGCTGACCCGGTAACCCTGGACAACAAACCGCTCCAGAAAAATCAGCGACCTACCCCTCTCTTGATCTCTAGGGCCACACAGCATGTGCCCAGCTTGCAACGCACGAAAAGGGCCAAACCCCTCTGCAAACCACTGGACAGATCTCACCTAACAACACAAAAAGCAAATCAGAAAGGGGGAGAAGAAAAGAAGGGAGAACATGGAGGCGGCCATGGGCGATGGGGCAGAAGAAGAAGGAAGGCAAACAGAAACCAGAAGAGCTTCGAAGAAGATGTTGTACCTGACGAGCAGCAAGAAAGAAAGACATCAGAGGGAAATCGACATCATGATCCACAGGTCAGCAAAAACAGTCCCAACTGCTCGCCAACTTCTCTCTTCACCTCTCACATGAACAAATCAGGGGAGGAAATTTCTTGTCTGTTGTAATTCTAGGAAATTACATAAATTTTGGGATCAATTACATTGACATCATCATGGAAATTACATTGACATCATCATGGAAATTACATTGACATCATCATGGAAATTACATTGAAAACACTAAAGTTGTTTCGAAATGGAAAAAATACAGTGTAAAAAAATTCAGAAAACTTACAAGAGTAATTACATAGGAAAATAAACAAATTCCAGTGTAAATCCCTAGTAAATTCTAGCGTAAGTAGCTGGTAATTTCCAGTGTAGATCCCAGTATAAAACCTACTGCAAGTATCTTTACAGTGAAAATCAGTAAAAACTACTGTAATTATTTTGTAATTTACACTGTAAATACATGTTTTACAGTGAAAATCAGTAAAACTACTGTAATTATCTTGTAATTTACACTGTAAAACATGTTTTACAGTGACTGTAAGTATCTTGTAATTTACACTGTAAAAACATGATTTCCAGTGTAAATCCCACTATAAAACTACTGTAAGTATCTTGTAGTTTCTAGTGTAAAAACATGTTTTACATTGTAAATCCCACAGTAAAAACTACTGTAAGTATCTTGTAATTTACATTGTAAAAACATGTTTTACAGTGTAAATCCAACAGTAAAAACTACTGTAAGTATCTTGTAATTTACATTGTAAATACATGATTTCCAGTGTAAATCCCACAGTAAAAATGACTGTAAGTATCTTGTAATTTCTAGTGTAAAAACATGTTGTACAGTGTAAATCCAACAGTAAAAACTACTGCAAGAATCTTGTAATTTACATTGCAAACACATGTTTTACAGTGTAAATCCTACAGTAAAAACTACTGTAAGAATCGTGTAATTTCCAGAGTAAATACATGTTTTATAGTGTAAATCCCAGAGTAAAAACTATTGTAAGAAACTTCTAATTTGCAGTGTAACTACTACTGTAAAATGCATGTACTTACAAGTTTTACTACACTGCAAATTGGCGAAAAAGGACATTGGAGGGATACTTGTAAGATTGAAATGAGAGAGGATAAAATCACGGCCAGACTCAGGATCAGAAACAAGTGGCTCACCATCTACTGGGAGGTCAAGGATGTCATGGATATCATACTTAGTTAAGGGAATGAATTTCCTTTTCAACTGAAACTCAGACGCAGGAACATCAAACCTAGATGCAAGCCACTTAACAAGCCTAAGAGGAACCTCGCTACGGACAAAATTGAGGAGACGACCACTAGTGCAGAACCGGGCAATAGCACCGGTTCGTAAGGCCCTTTAGTGCCGGTTCCACAACCGGCACTAAAGTGTGGTCACTAAAGCCCCCCTTAGTACCGGTTCAGCACGAACCGGTGCTAAAGGCCAACCACGTGGCACGAGGCAGCTCCGGGGGCAGGGAGCCCTTTAGTACCGGTTGGTAACACCAACCGGTACTATAAGGTTTGGGGGGTTTTTAGTTTTATGATTTCTTTTTCATTTAATTTTGTGTTTCCATTTTAATTCTTTTTCGTTTGCTGGTATTTTACGATACTACACATTGTACACGTTATGCATATATATATATATATATATATATATATATATATATATATATATATATATATATATATATATATATATATATATATATATATCATCAATGTCTCACAAACCACCATATTAATTAATTCACACATACACACATGTATAGCTATATACAATTTCTCCTACATATGGATGTTGCCTTCGAAGCCAGTGGCATTAGCCTAATTGGTGCCTTCGGAGCACGATGACAATTGGAAGTGGTTTTCATGAGGGCGGTAGCGGATAATAGTATTCTCCCTTCGGATTTATGACCTGGTCGAGCAAAAATCCCGCTATTTCCTCTTGAAGTGCTTCTACGCGCTCCGTTTCTAGGAGCTTGTCCCGCACCTGTGTGAACTGTTAAGAAGGAGATCAATATGCATGTGTATTAGTTGTGTGACTAGATATCGATAATGGTGTAAAAATTGTGAATAATGTTCTAACAAGCGTACCCATTCCTGTCTTTGAGATCTGCTCCTTTCGGACGCCATCATGCGAATGTTCTCGCAAACACAGAATGCACACAGATCAGTCCCCTGCGCCTGCTGCAGGGCCTTTACGAGAATGGAATTTAATCAGATAATAATTAATCAAGCATGATAATAAAAGAGATGGCAGCTAGCTAGTACTACTTAATTACTTACCTTGGGTCGAAACCATTTAAGCTTTTTTTCCATTCGCCTTCCGTGACGCTGATGAACCTTGCCCAAGCCCTGCCCGCCGACAAAGAAAATGAATAAAGGGGTTATTAAATAGTTCATATCATGAAATGACGAACTAAATAGGCCGAGATATATATAGTTAATAATGATTGAAATTACCTGTTGACTATCCCAAACAAGATGTTATAGTCAGTATTTGCTTTGAGTAGTGAGTCCAGTATTTCAACTGTTCCGGCGTCAACTTTAATGATACACAAGATCCAGTGAAATCTGCATGCACACACGTTTGCATGTCTTAATTAAGCGGGCATATGTAAGCAAAACATGTAGCTAGCTAGTAGGCAAAAACAGAGAATTTGTAGTACAAGACAGTGTGACTCACTGGAAGTTGTAAGGAAGTAGTATATCTTCATTGTATTTGAGGCGCTTCAAGAACTCTAGCATATTGTCATCTACGGCCTTTTGATGATGTGGATTTATTAGCCATGTGTATTCATTAACGGTGTTTGGGTCAATGAACCCAATGCCAAAGCGTCCACCTTTTCTCATTTCATACATCTTCATCCTGCATAATACCACAGAAAAGAATATAGTGAGGATAATTACAGGTAATGATTGATCAAAAGGATCACTACAGCTAGCTTGAGACTTAAATTACAGAAAGAAATCACTTACGAGACAATATAGCGGCGATAGATTTGTCGAGTGTGTCTTGATTGTATAACTGAAACAGTTCGAATACTCAAGCGGACAAAGCTTTCTCATGGAAGTAATGCTCCTCCTTGACATTCACCATGAGGGACAATCGATTGAAATCTCGGTAATGTTCATGTACCATTGATGCAATTCATACATTCTCGTTGGGAGGTTCTTGACCTTGTCGGCTTGACCAAAGGTTGGCCCAGGACATATTTCTGTTTTATTTCATCCTCTGTAAGCACGGGCATGGGCTCGATCTCGAGGAGTTGTCCAACAGTGATGTTGAGAACTTCAGCCTGCATTATATGGTCCTTGGTTATTACCACATTGCCCACCTCGAACGTAAACTGTTTGCCCACAATAATATTGGGGCCGCAGACTATCACGTGTTGTTGGCACAACAAGCGAGGGATCGATTGCGCCGCTGTTCTCCCAGTTGGGAATGGTTTTCCGCATTTTTGACAGCTGCTTGTTGTTTGCTCGATCCCGAGCTCGCCTCCTTACGTAGAGCGTGCTCGATTTAACTTCCCGATGTGGCGCTCATAGTCTGTGTCAACAGGCTTGGGAGCTGGTGGTTGAGCCATACGAATGAAGTGGTCAATCGTTTCCTCGTGCACTTTCTCCCTTGGCGGCGGTGGCGGTTTGATGCAAAATGGGCTTCCACCAGGCCTTCGATATGGCTGTGTTTTCCTCCTCGGACCTGTCATAAGGCCTCTGCGGAAGAGGCGTGAGGCTTGGACCATATTTATATCGCTTGCCTCCGCCTGTACTTCCTGTACTACCTCGACTCGTACCGCTACGCACCATAGCTGTGGGGTGTCTCTTCTGTGATTGTTGAGGCGGCGGAGACGGCTGACGGGGCTGAGTTGGACGAGGAGGAGTGGCCTGAAGCTGTCCCGGACTTGGAGGAGGAGTGGCCTGAGGTTGTGCCGGACTTGGAGGAGGAGTGGACGTCTGACGCTGTGGCGGACTTGGAGGAGGAGTGGACGTCTGATGCCGTGGCGGACTTGGAGGAGGAGAGTGGCCTGACACTTTGCCGGACTTGGAGGAGGAGTGGCCTGACACTTTGCCGGACTTGGTGGACTTGCAGGAGCGGGAGTCTGCTGACTCGGTGGCGGACTTCAATGAGGAGTCGGCTGACGCGGTGTCGGTGGCCTTCAAAGATGATGCAATCCTTTTTCCATAGGATGATACGATGTTTGGCCTCTCCGAGAAAGTGCTCGTCGTCACCTCCAGGAATGTCAAGTTGTAGCTCCGAATATGGGTCCACCACCTCATCAACCAAGACACGAGCATAGCCCGCTGGAATCGGGTTGCAATGGAAGGTTGCCTCATGGGATTTGTAAAAGCAATGGCGTCCACCACCTTCATGGATATGTTCTTCATTTTGACGTGTAGCTCATGATTAGTGTTATCCATGATGTCATCCACGGGTTATCTATCCAGCATTGCGTCGTCCGGGGCGAAACCCACGCTGCTTCTCGGCATGGATGGGGCGGTGCTATCCAATGCTGGATCATCCGCTAGCTGCTGCAGCTGCTGAGACCCCCTTTGCTGGCTAAGTGAGTCGATCTGCTCCTGCTGCCGCTGGAATTTGACTGCCAATTCCGCTTGACTTGCTTCTAGTCCTTGAAGGCGTTCATAGTCCCGCTTCCTCTGCTCCTCCTCCATCTTCCTCTTCTTCTCCTCCATAATCTTCTTTCTCGCACGGGTTACGTAGTCGTTGTTCCGGTCTGAAAACCCTCATACCACGGAACAGCGCCCTTGCCTCGTGTTCTTCCCGGTGTTCAGGATTTCCCGAGGCGCGCGTAAGCTCGTCGTTCTCTCTGTTGGGCTGGAACACCCCGATCGTGCCTCTTCTATTGCAACAAGTATCGCATCGTCGGCTCCCTTCAGACTTGCCCTCGTCGAAACATTGCCTATCTTCAGGTCCAACTCCCCCCCATGCGCATAGAACCAAGTCCCGCACTGGGGCCAGCTCTTAGTAACCGGAGTGACACCTGCATCCTCCATCTCTTTCTCGGACTTATCCCACTTAGGCATTGCCACCGACAGCCACTGGCCCCACTTATGGAACTTATCCTTTTTCGGCATTCTTCTTGTTTATTCTCGACCGTTCCTTAGCTAATTCGAATCCTTGAATTTCACGAAATCGTCCCAATGAGCACGTTGGTTCTCTAGTGTTCCCTCGAATACTGGAGTCTTCCTTCCTCCCTTGACGTACTTGTCCCATTCACGATTCTTGTGGTTCTTGAATGCAACCGCCATCTTCCTAAGAGCAGCGTCCTTGACTTTCTGCACATCAGCTTCTGTGAAATGATCTGGTAGGGTGAAATGTTCCATGAGAGTATCCCAAAACAGCTCTTTTTGTGGTTTGTCGACAAAAGTAACATCTGGACGTGGCTTTGCTGGCTCTCTCCATTCTTGAAGGGAGATCGGGAGTTGGTCCTTCACAAGAACTCCGCACTGACGAACGAACTTGTCCGCAATCTTCTTAGGCGCTAATGGTTCGCCATTAGGTCTGATTGCCTCGATATTGTACTTTACGCCCTCCTTCAACTTTTTGTTCGGGCCTCGTTTCGTCCTTTTGCCTGAAGATTTGCTCGATCCGGATGGCTGAAAGAACAAAGATCGATTCGTTAATATATCTTCAAGTCATTTAAAACATGTGATGATCACCAAATGCCTGCTTATATAAATATATATGCCTCGCCGCTCTTTGTTGTTTCAAGATCAACATTTTCTTCGTCATCATCATAATCATAGTTCATGACTTCATCAATTCGGTCGTCGCGATCGAATATCATATCACCCTCTCCGGTGTTGTTTAGAAATTCGGAGCCGTCATAATCTTCTTCATTCTGCTCATCATCTGGCCCGTGAGGATGGCGTATCATATCAAACATGGCCTGTTCTCCCTCTCTGCTGGTATTGTCCACCATAGCTTTTATTTAACTAATCCAAAAGAAATATAAAACAATTTAGTATTCAAATTACATCGTCTCGAATAATAGATATAATCTCGAATACATCGTCTCGAATAATAGATATAATCTCGAAAACATCGCCTCGAATAATAGATATAATTTGAATACATCGTCTCGAATAATAGATATAATATCGAATACATCACTGGCTAGGTAGCTAATAAAGATCGAATACTACAGAAGAATCTAGGACACTCGCGGTTCTGCGGCGGCGGGCGGTGGACACCCAAAGAGAAGGAACCCTCACGGGATCATAGCTGAAGTGAGATCCTCAAGAAACTGCGGTATTGGAGAACTGCCGCCTCTAACGCAACCATGTAGCGATGGGCGTGCTCGTCCTCCTCCCCGACACGGCGACGTACCACCTCCGTGAGGCCGCCTCCTCCGCGCCAAACTGGCCCACGCGAACGCCACCAAACGAGATCAGGGTCGACGCGGGACCCGGGGCGGGTTCCTCATCAAGCGCGCGCCCTCGAGCAGCACCTTCCAATGCCAGCCCGACGGAGCCCAGTCCCGGACATGGGTCAGCCAGACGTCGTCGCGGACGTGTCGACGGTGAGGATGCGGGTCGGGCTCGTCGAGAACAAGTACTAGCTATATGCCCGCAAAAAGTAACATTTTTTTAATGATTGGATTTTGATAACTAAAATTTCTAACATTTCTATATAACTAACATTTCTATAACATTTCTAACAATGCTATATATAACTAACATTTCTATAACATTTCTAATATTTCTATAACTAAAAAACAGAAAAAAATTATAACATTTCTATATATATAACTAATATTTTATAACTATTTCTATAACTAAAAACAGAAAAATTTCTAACAATTCTAACTTTTTATAACTATTTCTATAACTAAAAACAGAAAATTTCTAACATTTCTAACTATTCTAACAATTCTAACATTTCTAACTATTCTAACAATTCTAACATTTCTAACATTTCTGAAAAACAGAAAAATTTCTAACAATTTCTAAAACACAGAAAAATTTCTAACTATTTGTATAACTAAAAAGCAAAAAATGTATGTGTGCGTGTGCGCTCACCGGCGAGGCGAGGGACGACGGGGGGCGGCGACGGGGCGACGGCGACGGGACGGCGACGGGAAGCGGGCGGCGACGGGACGGCGACGGGCGCAAGCGACGATGGGGATGACGACGACGGGAAGGACGGGCGGGCGGCTACGACGACGGGACGTGATAGGCGGCGCCGACGACGGGACGGGACGCAGGGGGACGGGCGGGGACGGGCGGCGGTGACAACGGGACGACGGGACGGGACGATGGGGCGGCGACGGGGCGGGCGGCGACGGGGCGGCGACGAGGATGGAGACGTCTGGGCGGCGGCGGCGGTGCAGAGGAGAAGAAGCCGATGAGAAACTGAAATTTTCGCAAGTGTTGTTTATATAGGAGGGCCTTTAGTACGGTTTGTGCCACCAACTGGTACTAAAGGCCAGTTTTGGCCAGCCCAAGCGGCGGGAGCGACCCCTTTAGTACGGGTGGCGGCACAAAACGGTACTAAAGGCCCCCTTTAGTATCGGTTTGTGCCACGACCGGTACTAAAGGGGGCTTGGCTAGCGCAGTGCGATCTGACAAGTTTAGTCCCACCTCGCTAGCCGAGGGGCGACCGCACTGGTTTATAAACCCCGTGCGGTCGCTCTCTCGAACTCCTCTCCAAAGCAGGCCTACTGGGCCTCGTGTTCTCTGTTGCCTCAGGCCCACTTGGCCTTCTTGGCTCTGCATCCCGCCCAACAACAGGTTGGGTTTCTAGTCGTATGCAGGCCGCTCCGCCTAGTAGGCGAGCTTTTTTATTTTTTTGCTCTTTTGCTTTATTTATTTTTGTGTTGTTTTTTGTGTATTTAGAGTTTCTTTGTGAATATTTTTGCTTTAGGTACAAAAATTACAAACTTTCTGTTAGTGCCCGTAGTTTTCAAATTTGAATAGTTTAAATTTTGAATTATTTGAAATTAGTGTGAATCACTAGTTTGTGAATAATTTAACTTTAAAAATCAGTAAAGGCATGAAAGAATTTGTTTGCACATAAAATTTCTTCGTTTCAAATGCCAAAACACATAACTACCCTAACTATTACAGAGATTCCTCTCGGGTGTGAAACTCTGAAGAAAGTGATGATAGTGAAGCCGATCACATCCAGATCTTTGGGTGTGAAACTTTTCTTCAGCGATGTCCCTTTGCTACCAGTAACCATGGAAAATCTTCATCATTTAACGGGATGCTCGGGTCAATATTCACTTGTGAATGGAGCAATTTCATCAAACTTTTCATAATCTTCGACTTATGCATCTTGTTGTGGCCTTGGGACAATTAAGCTACAGTGAACCTCCGCTAATGATGCCACCTCACCTCGGTTACTGTTGATAAACCCGCGTCAGTTCGAAGCCCAGTTCAAAATTCAAATTTAAAATAAAGGCAAACAATAAAAGTTTTCAAATACTAAAACTAAATGTTCGGGTGGATACAAATAAATCATGGATAATTATGATGGAGAAACCACACTTATATAAAATCTTTAAATACTCTAAAATGAATAAAACAGTAGTCAAAACAATTATTGAAAGGCCTTTGATAATTAATAAAATGTTAAACTATTCTATTTAGGTGTTAAACTTTTTATCGCAGTGGGTTTAGTGGTAGTACTAAGTTAGGGATCATTTTTGTGCTTTAACAAACTAAAATAAAATGAGGAACAAAATAAAAAGCAAAAGAAGTGAAAACTAAAGGCCCCCCACCCTCTTGGGCCAGCGGCCAACCCGCCAGCCATCGCCCAATCGGACCCCCACCCCGCTAACCCCCCACCGTGGCAAACCCTAGCTCGACCCCCATCTCACCCTCATCCCCCACCTCGCGCCGCACCTCACTCCTCCCCCGATTCCCCTTTCCCCCTCGTCTCCTCCCTTTGCCCCCGATCCAGATCGGGCACGGCCCCGCCGCCTACCACTGACCTCGTCGCGGAACCCCGCCAGAGCCGCCCCGCTACCCGTCGTCATCGGTGCCGACTCCCTGACTCCGCCGCTCGTCCTCCTCCTCCTCGTCGCGCTGCCGACGACGGCGCTTCTACCCCGTCGCGGATCCCCGCTTCGCTGTCCTCGCCTCAGCCACCCGGCGCCGCCCGGATCACCGATGCCGCTTCGCCTCCCGTCGCCCGGTCGTCCCGCCCACCTCCTCGACCCCCGCTGCCGGACCCTGCGGCGCCCGGTGGCCGCCGTCATTTCCCATTTTCCTCTGGCGGCGCCATTCGCCTGTAGCAGGACACACTCGCTGCGTCGACCCTGCGCCTTGTCGCCCATGACCACAGCATCCGCGGCGCCCACCGTCACGCTCCTCCACGCCTCGACCACGCTTAGCCACGCCCAACCGTGGCCGGCAGCGCCCTCGCGCCCTCACGGCCTGTGGTGGCGCGCGCCCGCGAGGCCATGCCTCGCCTAGTGCCTCGACTGCCTTCTGCGACCTCTCCTCCCCGCTAGCCTCGCCGGCGGCCTCGTCGTGGCTGCAGCCCTCCCAGCGCCGTTGTCGCTCCGGCACCAAAGACCAACCCGCCGCCCACATCTCCGTCTCTCGGCCTCGAACATGGCCTCGCTGAGCCCAGTCCGCCACCGCGCCCCTGCCCCTTCCACATGCGGCGTTAGTGCACATGGGAGGGAGGTGGCCTGAGCCACTTACTGGTGGGGCCCTTCCCCTTGTAAATCAGAAAAAGAGAAAAAAAGAAAAGAGTAGAGAAAAACAAAATGAAATTAGTAAAAGAATTAATTAATTAATTAATTAATTAGTGAATTAATTAAGTTAATTAATTTGGTTTAACTAAATTAATTAGAATTAGTTAACCTAATCAAGTAATTAAGCTAACTAACTCGCTTAGTTAATCTCATCAATGACAAATGGGACCCACTGTCAGTTGACCAGGTCAACGGTCGCGTTGACTGCTGATGTCATGCTGACGTCAGCAAACACTATTCTGGATAATGTTAATTTAATTAATAATTAATAAATTAGAAAATGATTTATAACTTTAAAAATTAATATAAAATAATCCGTAGCTCGGATGAAAATACTTTCTACATGAAAATTGCTCGAGCGGCGAGGCGAATCCGGATACGCATCCGTTCGTCCACCACACACCCCTAACCTATCGAACCTGCAACTTTCCCCCTCCGGCTCCTCTGCCCGAAATCACGAAACACCGGGAATACTTTCCCGGATGTTTTCCCCCTTAACCGGTACCACCTCATACCACGTTAGGGCACGCCTAGCATCGTTACTTGTCATCTCATGCATTGATATGCATCTGTTTACATGTTATTCATTGTTTCTTCCCCCTCTTCTCCCCGGTAGACTACGAGACCGACGCTGCTGCTGCCTGAGTTCGACTACGGTGTTGTGACCCTCTCTCTTGCCCGAGCAACCAGGCAAGCCCCCCTTGATCACCAGATATCGCCTACTCTCCTCTATCTGCTTGCATTAGAGTAGTGTAGCATGTTCTTGCTTTCGATTATACCTATCATGATGCATAGCCTGTCCTTGTTACTCTGTTGTTACCTTTACCGCAATCCTATATGCTTAGTATAGGATGCTAGTACTTTCATCTGTGGCCCTACATTCTTGTCCGTCTGCCGTGCTATACTATCGGGCCGTGATCACTCGGGAGGTGATCACGGTATATACTATATACTTTATACATGATACATGTGGAGACTAAAGTCGGGTCGGTGGTGGAGCACCATGAGTGGATCTTTGAGGCGGAGCGACAGGCAGGTTGAGACCGCCTAGAGAGAGGTGGGCTGGCCTGTTCGGCGTCCCGGATACTAAACACGCTTAACGAGATCTTGGTATTTGATCTGAGTTGGCTACGAGCTTATACGCACTAACCATCTACGGGAGTAGTTATGGGTATCCCGCGTCGTGGTATCACCAAGCACTTCAGACGTCACGACGAGCGCGCGCGCCGGATTGGACTGAACGCCTGCTAGGCTAGGTGCGCTTCGGTCGCCCTCAGAACGCAGGTGTGCTCGAGGCGATGGGCCTGCCCTGCGCTGGCTTAGGTTTAGACCGCGTCTTGGCCTCTCTGTTGTGCCTAGGTGGGGCTGCGGCGTGTTGATCTTCCGCGGCGGGCATGACCCAGAAAGTGTGTCCGCCAAATGGGATCAAGCGTCTTTGGGTAAGATGGTGCACCCTGCAGGAAGTTAATCTATTGAATAGCCGTGATCTTCGTAACAGGGACGACTTGGAGTTGTACCTTGAGCTTATGACAACTAGAACCGGATACTTGATAAAACACACCCTTCCAAGTGCCGATACAACCGGTGGTCGCTCTCTCGTGGATATGAGGAGGGATCGCGGGTAGGATTATTGCTATGTGATGTTACTTGGAGGACTTCAACCTACCCTCCTCTACTGTTGCAAGGCGGTGACCGAAGCGTAGTCTTCGATAAGACTAGCTATCCCTTCTTATTACGGCATTCTACGATTCAGTCCATCGATATGGCCCTTTACACATATATCCATGCATATGTAGTGTAGCTCCTTGCTTGCAGTACTTTGGATGAGTACTCACGGTTGCATTGTTTCCCCCTTTTCCCCTATCTATACGCGATTGCTGCAGCAGACGATGGAGCCCAGAGCGACGCCACCGTCGATGGCGACTACTACTACTGGAGGTGCCTACTACTACGTGCAGCCCGACGACGACGACCAGAGTAGCTAGGAGGATCCTGCAGGAGGCCTGCGCCTCTTCGATCTGTATCCCGGTTTGTGCTAGCCTTCTTAAGGCATACTTGATTAACTTATGTCGTACTCAGATATTGTTGCTTCCGCTGACTCGTCTATGATCGAGCACTTGTATTCGAGCCCTCGAGGCCCCTGGCTTGTATTATGATGCTTGTATGACTTATTTTATTTGTAGAGTTGTGTTGTGATATCTTCCCGTGAGTCCCTGATCTTGATCATACACATTTGCGTGCATGATTAGCGTACGATTGAATCGGGGGCGTCACAAGTTGGTATCAGAGCCGACTGCCTGTAGGAATCCCCTTTCCACACTCCTTGGCCGAATTCGAGTCTAGACCTTGCAAAAACTTTTACTAACTTGGCTGTGTGCCTTACGGGCCCACGTCGCCATCGGGTGGTACTAGGATCTTTTACTCCTCGACCTTTACTCTGGGCCTCTGATCTCTCCTCTATTCGGGTTAAGTGAAGTTTACCAAATCTAACATTAGGATCTCGTTATCACTTTCACCCGGAGGGCCCCTTATTACTGATGATCGTCTGCTGCACCAGAAGACCCTGAAGATACTCTCCGCTGTTAGCCCGGGTACTTGTGTTCATCGCGTTTGCTATTCCCGACCACCGATAAATCCTTATGGATAACTACTTACACTTGCCATTCTTACGATCATCCCCCATTGATCTTGTTATTACAAGATACCCGAAGTTTTCTCTATTGTTCCGAGAATACTTCGTGCCTACTGCCTTGCAGTTCTTTGCCACCTGAATACCCCTAAGAATAATTTCTCGCACTTTCCGAGTATCCGCTAATCCCCAGTTGTTCAGGTGTTTCGCAAAAGTCTTTGAAATACTATTCAATCCTCCGAAAATCCTTAGCCGCTTTATTGCTCTGCAAATACTTGTCTACTTGCATTATGGGTGCTTCCCATATATCTGGCAATATTCACTAGTATCTTTTGACACCGTCATTTTGATCCTATTGGTTCAACATGTGTGCGAATGCACACAATCATCTATCAACCCTTATAAAAATATCTTTCCGGCTCAGACATCATTTTGAACACGAGCTGGTTCTCGACCAAACTATCTGTCGTCGATTGTGCCTCTGGTATATTCAATTGATCCATCCTTGATCGGAACGTCTGCTTCTGATCCTTTGTTTTTGAAATCATAATTCCTTTTGCATTTAAGCTGTGAATTATTCAGATGCTTCCATAACCTGTTGCATTTGCATGCATTCCTCTTCTGGTTGAGTATCGATACTCATATCAGATCCTTTGTGGACCATCAAGTCCTTTGTTGGATTGTTACCCGACAGTGTCCTTCATAATTAATCACTTTGTGAGTTCTTTCTCCGATACATATTGCCTTTGGTAAATTGTATCCTCTGCTTTCTCAGCTCTGCTCAGCTTTCGAGCTGGTGGTATTTCTATTGAAGCTTGTGGTATATATTTCCACGAAACCCTGATGGGTTGAACCTATGCCTTCCTTAATATGTGTGAACTCGACAGTTTTCATGAGTCATACACTTCTGGTATTTTGCCAGATAAAATTTCAACACTACAACTTCCTCGAAGGTGAGAAGTGAATGAAGGGTTATGCATTGGAGAAGTGGGAGTCGACCTTGAACTTTGTGGTCATGCCCATGGACACGATGTAGATCTTATCATTAAAGCTTCTCTTAAATTAATTATTCCTTTAGTATAAGTTCATCTTATATCTGGGATCTGGCCTTTTGCAATCATGGTTCCGACCATGTTCTCTTTTAAATACCATTTCTTGTGCAAGTTTAAGCACTTGTCTTCGGTAGAGCATTACCCCAGTCCAACCTCTACTTTGATCTGTCGTTGAGTGTTACCCCCTGGTATCTCGAGATTATCATGGAACTGCATAACCTCTTATGAGTTCTTCATCAAGTGCTACCTTCCCACTGGTTCCAATTTTTCACGGGCTCTGAGTTATTAAACACTCAAAGACACCAATAACTGAACCGAGTCCGCACTACGGTTCAACATCTCTTCGGTAAGCTTCTATAAGTACGGGTTTGTACCCGATCCCATCATTCCTAGCCTGCTTGGCTATATCATTGTCGTGACGATTCTAACTGTGCTACCTGGTCCTCATCCTCGGAGCACCAAATTGCGACGATAGCTAAGCTTACGTCGATTTTCTTCGTCATACCCTTTCACCTTAAAAAACAAGCTTGAGTTCGAGTTTGTGTCATAACTGTGGTTCCAATAACCTCTTGCTTCATCATTCCTTTGACTTGATGTCGTTGCTGATTGATTACATCTGCATGAAATCTCTCGACAATTATGTCGTGATCATCATCGACCTTATGAGCTCTTCCAGGAATTCAATTGAATTCATGATGGGTAATACCATCCTTGCCCCTCGATGATTCCTGTTCTCATCGACCACTTTATTGCCTTCCGTTCAACACAAACTTCTTCGTGTTTTGTGTTATACCTTGAGTTCCTTGTTATCCAGCCTTTATTCTTCTTTATCTTGGAGTATTACCATCTTTTATGTCAAGATTGTTCGGAGATTTGTTCCACCTCTTGAGAGTTCTTGGTGTAGTGATACATCTCGCCATCTCCATTCATTCCTAGGTTCCCGTGTTGATTCTAACCGGGATACCAACAGGTGAACTGTGTTGTTTGGGTGCTGCCCTTCTAGCAACCCTATTGCTTTGAAGTTAATGGTCGGTCGTTCATTCATAGACTATTGATTATTGAATCACCATTCTGACGTTGGTCATGCAACCCAGCCCATATTTCGGGTGCACCTATCAACTAATGTTTAAATTGAGTATGTTCTCCTCGAGCATATCCCCTTATATCATTTCATCTGACTAATGTCATCTTCTTGTTCACATTATTGTGGAAATCCATCCGTTTGGAATTCTCGATGGATTGGCACTGAGCCCATTAGCCACCTCCTTGTCCTCTCCTTGGGTTAATGGTGAACTCTTGTTAACAGAAATCACTTCATAGTTCATTTCCCGAGAATCTTACAGTGTCATCCCGTCAATTTGTGTTGCACCTTTCTTCTCGTGCATCCCGAGCACGAGGTATCTCGACACCAATCATACCTGAATCTCCGTCCGATATGATGGTTGGGACAACTTTCAAGAGTTATGATATTGATCCTTTGATGACCCGTAACATGATGTCATGCCTAGCACCCCCGGCTGGAGGACCTATCATTATTATTTCTTTTGCAAGGATAACCATTCCTCCTGGAGGAAATTATAGGACTTATTTTATAAGTTACTCCTGATGGATCATTGGTGTATCCAAAGTCTGGTCCTTGATTGAAACACTATATCATTGCTACCTGAAGCATGTTTGTGGTACTCCGTTCATCACCAAGAACATTTGAAGCACAATGCTAAATTCTCTTTATCAATTATCCAAACACCGTTGTATGGGTAATGTCATGAAAATTTTCTCCCCTTACCTAAAGGGTTTTCTACATTATATCATGTCATGGGTATCATGCTCTGCTTGTCATTGGGAAGGATATACTCCTGAAATATGTGTTTAAACACATTTTCCTTTCAATTATTCTGTTTAATCTGATAATGAAACTATCCTTTCCAGCGTTTTGTTTAACCTTTCCAGTAACCAGACTTACCCGAGCAGTGATAATTCCCTGCTTAGGTAAGCACCTCGTTGTACCACTCTGTAAGTAAGAACCTGTTACTATTGTTGATGACATTCCGGTAACCATCGATGGACGAGAACTTGGCCTATTGGTCCGCCTCGTTCAACGAGCAGGAAAATGGTTCTCTTCGTCCCTCGCCCTTGGTACCAACGTTGTTGCCGACATAACTGACATGGTACTCTCTGACATGCCTTGCTATCATGACCGTGCAAGATGTCACTGCTCCTATTAAAAAAACACACCTGGTGGGCCCATAACCCACAGTTCCACAGGATCGAAACCTGACTCTCCTGCACCCCCTCTTCCCAAGTTTGTTCCTCGTGTGTGACCTCGTAGGTAATTCACGAGCCATCTTCCGAGGGATCATCAAATCTGTTGCCGGACGCAATACTTATTCCCGATTGCTTTGAGCCCTTTCACGCCTGTTTGGGCATCGAGCGGTTGCTGCGCTTTCGCTCAAACTTCCCATGAAACCTCATTACTTTGCTCTCGATATTTCCTTAAGTTTCAATTCGAGAGTTACTTTCTGCCACCTTCCCTGATGTTATCTACCAGTTAGTCAACAGTGCAGAGGTCCGTTCCCTCGATATACCCCCCCTATTCTTCATAAGTATGATGGAGTTCTCGAAGAAAGGAAGACGCCTTCATCATGATGACCTGGAGCAGAGAAATGAAGACATCAACGTAGTGGATCGACCTCTTCGAGAAGGGCAACCAAGACCGAGAAGACACGTTAGAATTTCGTAACCAGAACTTCCCCCTACTCCCCTCTTAAATCTCGGGACGAGATTTCTTGTAGTGGAGGAGAATTGTGACGCCCGGACAATTAAGCTACAGTGAACCTCCGCTAATGATGCCACCTCACCTCGGTTACTGTTGATAAACCCGCGTCAGTTCAAAGCCCAGTTCAAAATTCAAATTTAAAATAAAGGCAAACAATAAAAGTTTTCAAATACTAAAACTAAATGTTCGGGTGGATACAAATAAATCATGGATAATTATGATGGAGAAACCACACTTATATAAAATATTTAAATACTCTAAAATGAATAAAACAGTAGTCAAAACAATTATTGAAAGGCCTTTGATAATTAATAAAATGTTAAACTATTCTATTTAGGTGTTAAACTTTTTATCGCAGTGGGTTTAGTGGTAGTACTAAGTTAGGGATCATTTTTGTGCTTTAACAAACTAAAATAAAATGAGGAACAAAATAAAACAGAAAAGAAGTGAAAACTAAAATACAAGAAAAAAAAACAAAAACAAAAGGCCCCCTCAGCCTACTAGGCCAACGGCCAGCCGGCCAGCCACCTGGCCCAATCGGACCCCCCACCCCTGCTTAACCCCCCACCGTGGCAAACCCTAGCTCGACCCCCATCTCACCCTCATCCCCCACCTCGCGCCTCACTCCTCCCCCGATTCCCCTTTCCCCCTCGTCTCCTCCCTTTGCCCCCGATCCAGATCGGGCACGGCCCCGCCGCCTACCACTGACCTCGTCGCGGAACCCCTTGAGCGCGCCTTCCACCGCCGTCATCGGTGCCGACTCCCCGACTCCGCCGCTCGTCCTCCTCCTCCTCGTCAGCCTGCCGACGACGACGCCTCTACCCTGTCGCGGATCCCGCTGCTCGCCGTCCTCGCCTCGCCACCCAGCGCCGCCGAATCGCCGATGCCTTTCGCCTCCCGTCGCCTGATCGTCCCGTCCACCTCCTCGACCCCCTCCTCGCTGCCGGACCCTGCGGCGCCCGGTGAGCCGTCGTCATTTCCCATTTTCCTCCGGCTTGGCGCCATTCGCCGTAGCGTGACACACTCGCTGCGTCGACCCACAGCCTTTGCCGCCCGCGACCACTGTGATCCGCGGCGCCCACCGTCGCGCTCCTCCATGCCCCGACCACGCTTGCACGCCAACCGTGGCCGACAACGCCCACTCGCGCCCTCACGGCCTCTGTGGCGCCGCGCCGCCATGAGGCCATGACCTCACCTAGTGCCCCCGGACTGCCGCCTCCTGCGACCTCTCCCTCCCGCTAGCCCGCCGGCGGCTCGCTGTGGCTGCGGCCCTCCTCCGCCATTGTCCGCTCCAGCGCCCAACCCGCCGCCCCACGTCTCCGTCCTGCCGCCTCGAACATGGCCTCGCCGGAGCCGGTCCGCCACCGCGGCTGCCCCCTTCCTCAGGCGCGTTAGTGCACAGGAGGGAGGTGGCTGAGCCACTCTATGGTGGGACCCTCCCCTTGTAAATCGAAAAGAGAAAAAAGAAAAGAGTAGAGAAAACGAAAATGAAATTAGTAAAGAATTAATTAATTAATTAATTAATTAGTGAATTAATTAAGTTAATTAATTTGGTTTAACTAAATTAATTAGAATTAGTTAACCTAATCAAGTAATTAAGCTGACTAACATGTTTAGTTAATCTCAGTCAATGACAAATGGGACCCACCTGTCAGGTTGACCAGGTCAACGGTCAACGTTGACTGCTGACGTCATGCTGACGTCAGCAAACACTATTCTGGATAATGTTAATTTAATTAATAATTAATAAATTAGAAAATGATTTAAAACTTTAAAAATTAATATAAAATAATCCGTAGCTCGGATGAAAATACTTTCTACATGAAAGTTGCTCAGAACGACGAGACGAATCCGGATACGCAGTCCGTTCGTCCACCACACACCCCTAACCTATCGAACCTGCAACTTTCCCCCTCCGGCTCCTCTGCCCGAAATCACGAAACACCGGGAATACTTTCCCGGATGTTTTCCCCCTTAACCGGTACCACCTCATACCACGTTAGGGCACGCCTAGCATCGTTACTTGTCATGTCATGCATCGATATGCATTTGTTTACATGTTATTCATTGTTTCTTCTCCCTCTTCTCTCCGGTAGACTACGAGACCGACGCTGCTGCTGCCCGGTTCGACTACGGTGTTGTGACCCCTCTCTCTTGCCGAGCAACCAGGCAAGCCCCCTTGATCACAGATATCGCCTACTCTCCTCTATACTGCTTGCATTAGAGTAGTGTAGCATGTTACTTTTTCGATTATAGCTATCCCGATGCATAGCTTTGTCCTTGTTACTCTGTTGTTACTTTTTACCGCAATCCTATATGCTTAGTATAGGATGCTAGTACTTTCATCTGTGGCCCTACATTCTTGTCCGTCTGCCGTGCTATACTATCGGGCCGTGATCACTCGGGAGGTGATCACGGGTATATACTATATACTTTATACATGATACATGTGGAGACTAAAGTCGGGTAATTTGGTGGAGCACCCATGAGTGGATCTTTGAGGCGGAGCGACAGGGCAGGTTGAGACCGCCTAGGAGAGAGGTGGGCCTGGCCCTGTTCGGCGTTCCCGGATACTACACATGCTTAACGAGATCTTGGTATTTGATCTGAGTTGACTACGAGCTTATACGCACTAACCATCTACGCGGGAGTAGTTATGGGTATCCCGCGTCGTGGTATCACCAAGCACTTCAGACGCGTCGACGAGCGGCGGCGCCGGATTGGACTGAACGCGCTGCTAGGCTAGGTGCGCTTCGGTCGCCCTCGCAGAACGTGCAGGTGTGCTCAGGCGATGGGCCCGGACCCTGCGCGCTTAGGTTTAGACCGGCGTCTGGCTCTCTGTTGTGCCTAGGTGGGGCTGCGGCGTGTTGATCTTCCGCGGCGGGCATGACCCAGAAAGTGTGTCCGCCAAATAGGATCAAGCGTCTTTGGGTAAGATGGTGCACCCTGCAGGGAAGTTAATCTATTGAATAGCCGTGATCTTGATAACAGGACGACTTGGAGTTGTACCTTGAGCTTATGACAACTAGAACCGGATACTTGATAAAACACACCCTTCCAAGTGCGGATACAACCGGTGGTCGCTCTCTCGTGGATATGAGGAGGGATCGCGGGTAGGATTATTGCTATGTGATGTTACTTGGAGGACTTCAACCTACCCTCCTCTACTGTTGCAAGACGGTGACGAAGCGTAGTCTTCGATAAGACTAGCTATCCCCTCTTATTCGGCATTCTGCGATTCAGTCCACCGATATGGCCCTTTACACATATATCCATGCATATGTAGTGTAGCTCCTTGCTTGCAGTACTTTGGATGAGTACTCACGGTTGCATTGTTTCCCCTTTTCCCTATCTATACTCGATTGCTGCAACTGACGATGGAGCCAGGAGGCGACGCCACCGTCGATGACGACTACTACTGGAGGTGCCTACTACTACGTGCAGCCCGCGGCGGCGACCGGAGTAGCTAGGAGGATCCCAGGCAGGAGGCCTGCGCCTCTTCGATCTGTATCCCGGTTTGTGCTAGCCTTCTTAAGGCATACTTGATTAACTTATGTCCGTACTCAGATATTGTTGCTTCCGCTGACTCGTCTATGATCGAGCACTTGTATTCGAGCCCTCGAGGCCCCTGGCTTGTATTATGATGCTTGTATGACTTATTTTATTTGTAGAGTTGTGTTGTGATATCTTCCCGTGAGTCCCTGATCTTGATCGTACACATTTGCGTGCATGATTAGTGTACGATTGAATCGGGGGCGTCACACTTGTCATCCACTCCCACGATGTTTCTCTTCTCAGAAAGAACTATGTGCCGCTTTGGCTCATCGTACGATGCATTCGCTTCCTTATCTTTTCTTTTTCTTGGCTTGGTAGACATGTCCTTCACATAGAAAACATGTGCCACATCATTGGCTAGGACGAATGGTTCGTCTGCATATGCAAGATTGTTGAGATCCACTGTTGTCATTCCGTATTGCGGGTCTTCCGTTACCCCGCCTCGTGTCATATTGACCTATTTGCACCGAAACAAAGGGACCTTTAAACCACGTTGATAGTCAAGTTCCCATATGTCCTGTATATAACCATAATATGTTTCCTTTCCCGTCTTGGTTTCTGCATCAAAGCGGACACCACTGTTTTGGTTGGTGCTCTTCTTATCTTGGGCGATCGTGTAAAATGTATTACCATTTATCTCGCACCCTTTGAAAGTCATTATATTCAAGATGGTAAGCGGGACAGCAAGTACAGGTCATCTTCAATAGAGGTGTCATGCATGGTACGTGTATCGCAACCAGGTGCGTAAACTCTTGGTTTGTTCACGTGTAATCTAGTCATCGACCGCTCCGGTGTTTGGAGCGTAGCAAATTCTTGTGTTCATCCATATACGGAGCCACCAAGGCGGAATTCTGTAGAACTGTAGTGTGCTTCAAAGTGAGAGAATGTCCGTCCATACATATTATTTGTTCCCTCCTAGCATGCCTTTTCCATCCGATCTGCCCTTATGCCGCGATTCAGAACACCAATCGGCTTAAGGTCAGGAATAAAGTCAATACAAAACTCAATGACCTCCTCATTTTGATGGCCCTTGGAGATGCTTCCTTCTGGCCTAGCACGGTTATGAACGTATTTCTTTAAGACTCCCATGAACCTCTCAAAGGGGAACATATTGTGTAGAAATACAGGACCCAAAACGTTAATCTCTTAGCATAGGTGAACTAGGACGTGCGTCATGATGTTGAAGAAGGATGGTGGGAACACCAACTCGAAACTGACAAGACATTGCACCAAATCATTCCGTAACCTTGGTATGATTTCTGGATCGATTACCTTCGAGAGATTGCATTGAGAAATGCACATAGCTTCACAATGGCTAATCGAACGTTTTCGGTAGAAGCCCCTCAATGCAACCGAAGCGATTGCGTCATAATCACGTGGCAGTCATGAGACTTTAGGTTCGGAACTTTTCTCTGCCATGTTTATTATTCCCTTTATATTCGACGAGAAGCCGACGGTACCTTAATATCGGCAGGCATTCAAAGAAGATTTCCTTCTCTTCTTTGGTAAGAGCGTAGCTTGCATGGCCCCGATGTATGCAGTCTTCTCCGTGCATACGTTGCTGGTCCTCCGTGCCTCGGTGTATCTTTTGTCTTCCCATACACGCCCAAGAAGCCAAGCAGGTCACGCAAAGATTCTTCGCCACGTGCATCACGTCGATTGCGGAGCGGACCTCTAGGTCTTTCCAATATGGCAGGTCCCAAAATATAGATTTCTTCTTCCACATGGGTGCGCGTCCGTCGGTGTCCTTCGAACAGGTTGTTCGCCAGACCCTTTCCAAATATCACCTTCAAATCCTTGACCATATCATGTACATCAGCACCAAGACGGTGGCGAGGCTTCGTCCGTGATCCGCCTCACCTTTGAAATGCTTGCCTTTCTTTCTTACGGATGCCTGCTCGGAAGAAATCGACGATGTCCTGTGTACACATTCTTCTTACAACTATTCAAATATATATCGTCGGTATCATCCAAACAGTGCGTGCATCCGCGGTATCCCTTGTTTGTCTCGTCCCGAAGGTTACCGAGCAGGCCAATCATTGATGGTCACGAACAGCAACGCCTTTAGGTCAAATTCTTCCCCATGTGCTCATCCCACGCGACGCACACCTGTTCCATTCCACAGTTGTAAGAGTTCTTCAACTAATGGCCTTAGGTACACATCAATGTCGTTGCCGGGTTGCTTAGGGCCTTGGATGAGCACCGGCATCATAATGAACTTCCGCTTCATGCACAACCAAGGAGGAAGGTTATACAAACATAGAGTCACAGGCCAGGTGCTATGGTTGCTGCTCGCTCCCCAAAAGGATTAATGCCATCTGCGCTTAGACCAAACCATACGCTCCTTGCGCCATCCGCAAACTCCTTCCCGCATTTCTTTCGATTTTTCTCCACTGCGACCCGTCAACGGGTACTCTCAACTTTCCGTCTTTCTTACGGTCTTCTCGTGCCATCGCGACGCTTTGGCATGCTCTTTGTTTTGGAACAACGTTTCAACGTGGTATTATAGGAGAATACCACATCACCTTGGCAGGAATCTTCTTCTGGGCGGCGCCCTCGACATCACCACGGTCATCGCGGCTGATCTTATAGCGCAATGCACCACATACCGGCAAGCGTTCAAATCCTCGTACTCACCGCGGTAGAGGATGTAATCATTAGGGCATGCATGTATCTTCTGCACCTCTAACCCTAGAGGGCAGACAGCCTTCTTTGCATCGTACGTACTCTCGGGCAATTCGTTGTCCTTTGGAAGCATATCCTTTGTCATTAACAGCAACTTTCCAAATCCTTTGTCAGATACACCATTCTCTGCCTTCCATTGCAGCAATTCCAGTGTGGTGCCCAGCTTTTTCTTGTCACCTACGCAATTCGGGTACAACAATTTTTTCTGATCCTCTAACATGCGCTGCAACTTCTTCTTCTCCAAATCACTTGCGCAGTTTCTCTTTGCATCGGCAATGGCCCGACCTAGATCATCAACGGGCTCATCTGATGCCTCTTCTTCAGATTCTTCCCGCATTGCCGGCTCAGCTTCTTCCCCCATTGTTGTATCATCGTATTCAGGAAACCCATGGCCAAGATAGCTGTCGTCGTCCTCTTCTTCTTCATTGTCTTCCATCATAACCCCTCTTTCTCCGTGCTTGGTCCAAACATTATAGTGGGTCATGAAACCGGACTCAAACAGGTGGAGACGTAGAGTAATTGCGACCATTCTTACAGCCAGCACATGGACAAGGCATAAAACCATCCGTCCGCTTGTTTGCCTCAGCCGCAAGCAAAAAAGTATGCATGCCCTCAACGAACTGGGGAGAGCATCGGTCATCGTACATCCATTGCCGACTCATCTTCATTACACAACACCGAATAGACCAAATTAATATAAGTTCATACATAAAGTTCATAGAACACTTAAATGCAACAAACAAATAACTCTCTAGCTAAAGCATTTAAATGGAACAACAAATGCGATCAAGATCACAACTAAGGTAACAATTGATCCAACAGCATAATGATACCAAGCCTCACTATCGATGGCATATTTTCTAATCTTTCTAATCTTCAACCGCATTTTCTCCATCTTGATCTTGTGATCATCGACGACATCGGCAACATGCAACTCCAATTCCATCTTCTCCCCCTCAAGTCTTTTCAATTTTTATTTCAAGTACTCGTTTTCTCTGTCAACTAAATTTAACCTCTCGACAATAGGGTCGGTTGGAATTTCCGGTTCACATACCTCCTAGAAAAAATTTCTATGTCAACTTTATGGGCATAATTTGTCATAAACACGAAATGCAACTAGTTTTAAAAGAGAATATATATACCACATCCGAATCATAACAAGGACGAGGGCCGACGGGGACGGATATCAAAACCATGGCACTATATGTATAACAAACAACGTACGGGTAAGATAATTATACGAGTAACTATATATCCAAATCACACAAACATCAATTTTTATATAAAATTTCATGAACAAGAGGCTCACCACAAGGTGGTGCCGGCGACGGGACGGTGCGGGCGATCGACGGTGGTTACGACGGAGATTTAGAAGGCACTAAGTAAATCACACCTACATATGCAAACTAAGTGTTATTTTTGACCTCAAATTGCATATAAATCAAATACTAGCACATATATATATTTCCTCCCAAATTACTAAACTCACAAATTAATCACTATATAAAGCATTGCAAGAGCTAATCTAGCAATGAGAGATGAAAGGACAAAGTTGCTAACCTTTGTGATCATTTGAATGGATGGGGGCCTTCAAATCTTGACAAATTTTGGGCAAAATGTGTGATGAGCTCGAGAGGAAGAGGGGAAGAACAGAGAGGAGAGGGAAAGGGGAAGAACAGAGCGAGCTCGGGTGGACGAAGGGTTTATGTAGGACGACCTTTAGTACCGGTTCATGCCAAGAACCGGTACTAAAGGGCCTGGAGGGGCCCCAGTCTGACAACATCCTGCCACCACTCTCATTAGTACCGGTTCGTGGCGCGAACCGGTACTAATGAAAGCGGCCCGGCTAGCCGTTGGAACCGGCACTAATGTATACATTAGTGCCGGCTCAAATTCAAACCGGCACTAATGTGCTTCACGTTTGACCCTTTTTCTACTAGTGAACCCAACCCATAATTCTGAATAACACCCTTGTACCTAGGACACATGCCATCAACAACTCCTGAGAAGAACTTTCCAGAATATCTAACGAATGTTGAACACACAGGGAAATCAGACCATCATTTCTGCCTCTACAAGAAAAAGATAATAAGAACGTCATTAAATCCAAAATAAACTAAATACACAAAGGGGAAACCCCAGCAAAACAAACATCATACAAGCAATCAAAATGATAAGAAGAGAAGGAAAAAAGAAACACAAGAAGAGGAAAGAGACTTACAACATTCCTTCTACCAACAGATGATAATTTCCTCTTGAGGTGCTTGACTTTCTGTACAAAACAAATACATGAACATCAAACCAACATCTAAAAGGATAAATATAATCAGAAAAAGATAATCATGAAAAAATATAATTAGATCAGAAAAATACTTACATTAGTCACATAGGAATTGTAAAGTGCTTTATCAAACTCTTCATCATCAGCAGAGAAATCCTGAAAAAGGAAAAATTCAGACAATAAGCACAACACAGAAAATGAAAAACAAAAAAAACACAATGAAAATGAAAAGAAGACAAAGATAACTACCAAAGACATAACATTCTCATCAGAAAAATCATTAGGCACAGAAGGATCTTTTATAGAATCCTGACTCTCAACTGAAAAAACTTGCGGAACATCCTTGGCCGAGACTTTCCGTAGTTTGCCCATTGATCTACTAGCTGAAAAACAAGAGAGAAAACAGGACTCAGTTATTGAGAGACTCCAAGTGCAAAACTGTGTAAATTTACAGTAATAATCGAAGAGAATTTTACACTGTAAGAGAACAAACTACACAGTAATTATGAATAAAATTAAACTGTAAAAAGGCAACGGGTTGCAGTGTAGAACGCCATCGAATTACAGTGTAAAATACATAAATTATGGGTACAATTACACTGGAAAAAAGCATCAGGTTACCCATTTTACACTGTAACTACACTGTACAATAACCCATAATTACACTGTAACTGTGGGTAAAATAACGCTGTAAAAAAATCATCGGGTTACAGTGCAACTACAGAGTAACTGTGCGGTAGTTAACGGTAAATTTACACTGTGATAACGCAGCAGACTACACTATAAAACAGGGACAATGTATGCAGTAATTTAATACACATCGGATTACAGTGAAAAATCAGGACAAACTACACAGGAAAATAAACTGAAATTAAGAGAAAATTACACTCCAACATGCATACATGAGAAATTAAGAGAAAATCAGAGACAAGTTACGGGATCAACCACTGGAAATTAAAGCCTACTAAGCTACCTCCACATCGACAGCAGCATAACTTATTCTCTAAACCTACCTACAAATCAACAACGAGAACACAATCGGCCCAATTTGGTCTGCGCCCACAACAAAAACAGGAAACTACAGAAGGCGCACTGCAGGCTCCTCCCAAAACTCACACGAACAACCATGGCACCGTGGCGGACTAGAACACCACGGCATTGACATGCACATCCCGCGGAAATCACAGGCCGTGGATCCACGAAGCCAAAAAATCACCAGATCTGGAACTACACGGCCACAAAAAAGGATGGGCAAAGCACGAGAGACAAGGAAAACGAACCAGAGCAGCCCGCGGACGAGGAGAAGAAGAGGGAGAAATCAGTACCCTACGGTGGATGAGCTCGAAAGCGCCATGAACGCAAGCAATCGCCTCCCCCTCTTCCGCCGCTCGAGCTCTCTCTCTCTCTCTCTCTCTCTCTCTCTCTCTCTCTCTCTCTCTCTCTCTCTCTCTCTCTCTCTCTCTCCAAATGCGAAGAGATGAGAAAGGGAAACGACGAGACACCCCGCTCCCAAATTCAAAAGAGACAAAAACCAAACAGTGCCCGGCTGGGACGGGGCGGGCAGAGGAAAACGGGCGGAAGAAGAAAACCGCGCCCGATAACAAAAACCAACCCAAAAAACAGCAGACCGAGCGTGAATCTCAGAGCAAAGAACGGACAGACAGAAATTTGAATGTTGACGAATTGAAAAACACTTGATTGTAAAATAGCAAATCCGTTCTTTTTTTGTTTTTTATCGTGCAGTTGCGTGACTAGGCAGACCGGACTAGCAAAGAGCAAAAGCTAACCAAAGCATCTTCCCTTTCCTCGCTCACAAGCAAAGCATCCTCTTGCAACCACGGTGCACCTTCTGATTCCTTCAGGTGGGTTTTGATATTGGTTCTTTCGCACATTCTTGGTGTCCTCGTCTGCTGCCTCACCGACACCTGAGAGCCGATTGATCTCACCGGCGCCGGAGCAGACCGACAACATGGGCTCCCTGCTGATGCCGCTGCTGAGCAGCGTGGCAGCCAAGGTGGGTGACGTGCTGGTGGGCGAGCTGCTACGGGCGTGGGGGCTGCACGCGGCCCACCGGAAGCTGGAGCGCCACCTCGCGGCCGTCCAGCACATCCTGCTGGACGCCGAGGCGAAGAGCCGCACCAACCCCGCCGTCCGTGAGTGGGTCAGCGACCTCAAGACGGCCGCCTACCAGGCCGACGACGTCCTCGACAACTTCCGCTACGAGGCGCTGCGCCGCCGCGCACAGACCCGCCGCTCCATGCCCACGACGCGCAAGGTTTGTCGTCGACCACCTTCCCACAGTCCACCACCGCCCGCCACTATATATGTTCATTCAAAGCGCATGTTGCAATGGAATGTCATCATAGTTTACAATGGGGTACCTTCGATTTTGGTATTAATTGAAAGCATAATACTGCATAAGCAAGTATGGTGTGTTGTTCTTCTTTCAAGTTACATACTCCCTTGTCAGAGAGAAGTTACATATACTCTGTCTCACCACACCGTTCTACATGGGCCTAATCTGCATTGCAGTTTCTAACCATGTCTGCACCCGCATCGCCTTATTTATTTTTTTACCTGTTTTCATTTCAGGTGCTAAGCTACTTCACCGTTGATAGTCCCATAGTTTTCCGTTTTTCCATGAGTAGGAAGATGAAGGATGTCCTTGAAAAGATAGATGAGCTGGTTGTGGAGATGAACAATTTTCACTTCCTTACGCATACCAAGACACCAAGCATTGTTCACCCGCAAACACACTCTCGTGTTGATGAATCAGAGATTGTAGGCAAACTACATGAGAAGGAACAGGTGGTGAAGATATTGCTCGAGAACCAATATGACAACAATAATGTCATGGTCCTCCCAATAGTTGGCATGGGGGGGATTGGCAAGACCACCCTTGCTCAACTCGTGCACAATGATCAGAGAGTGATGCATCATTTTGAGTTGGTCATATGGATCTGTGTCTCTGACCAGTTCGTCGTTGAAGAAATAATTCGATCTATTAAAGAAGTGGCCACGATGAAGAAGTGTGAATTGATTGAGATGGAGGCACTGCAAAAGAAACTTAGCCAAGTGTTGGGCAAGAAAAGGTACCTCCTAGTTATGGACGATGTTTGGAATGAAGATAGACAAAAGTGGGATGGTCTGAGATTATTACTATGCTCAGATGCTGGCTCAGGTAGTGCTATAATTGTGACAAGCCGCAGCAACCAAGTTGCTTCTATCATGGGAACAATTCGTTCACATCAGATATCACTTCTGAATGAGGATCAATCATGGGAGCTTTTCCACAGGAATGCATTTGTAGGGGAAGTGGAAAAGCAAGATGAACTGATTTTAATGGCTAGGAATATTGTCCAGAAGTGTAAGGGGTTGCCTCTTGCTATCAAGACCATTGCAGCTTTACTTCGTATGGAGCATCACAATGAGTGGTTTTCTATTCTGGATAGTGATGTCTGGAAGAATGAGATCCTCAGAACTGGGTTTATACCTGCATTACAGCTAAGCTACGATCACTTGTCACCCGAAGCAAAAATATGTTTTTCCTTCTGTGTTATTTTCCCGAAGGGTAGCATGCTCGATAAAGACATGTTGATCCAGTTATGGCTTGCCAATGACTTTATTGCATCAGAAACAAGGGGCCAACAAATTTTTGAAGTGTTGGTTTGGAGATGTTTCCTCCAAGATGTGAAAACTCAAGAGAATCTGCTCTCAGGATTTCGAGATGAGTACATCCACAGACCAACTACATGCAAGATGCATGATCTCATGCATGATCTTGCTGAGTCCGTAAGCGGAAATGATTGCACAATCCTTCAAAAGTATTCACCTAATGAAATTATGCAAGGATCCACACATGATAGTTTATTACTACGTGATGTTCGACATTTGTCACTTGTTTCTATCAATAATACTAGAGCAGCCATGAAGGATATTATAGCTCCCCGCACAATAATATTCCAAAAGGAGTGGTTTGGGACTCCTCTGATTATGGAAGAGTCAAAATTCATGTCCTTACGAGCATTGAAGGCCTTCTCAATCAAGACACGTATGACAAACTTGAAGCATCTTCGCTATCTAGATTGTTCTTATTCTCTTATACGTGCCCTGCCAGAAGCCACTTCCATGTTGTATAGCTTGCAAACTCTAAAGCTCATTGGTTGTCAAAATCTCAAGAAATTACCAGAAGGGATGAGATGCATGATCAATCTTCGGCACGTCTTCCTCATTGGGTGTTATTATTTGGAGCACATGCCAAAGGGTATTGGTCAGCTAAGTTATCTGCAGACATTGACCAATTATGTCATTGATAGTGACACAAGTCGTGGAATCGATCAACTAAAAGATTTGAATCTTGGTGGGGCTCTTTCTTTGATTGGGCTGAGAAAAGTGCACAGTGCAGAAAATGCTAAAGAAGGAAATATTTCTGCCAAGCATAATTTGAAATGTTTATCACTCGATTGGTATGGACCTTATAGCACACATGTTGGAGATGAAGTACATAATGCAGAAGGAATATTAGAGGCCCTTCATCCTCCCAAAAGACTTCAAGTTTTACAGTTATCTAATTATATTGGTGCTCAATTATCATTGTGGATGCATGACTCTATACTGTTAGAACATCTCAGTGAACTTTCTCTGAGTAGCTGCAAGAACTTCAAGGATCTTCCACCATTATGGCAGCTGCCCTCCCTCGTGTACTTGAGTTTGGATGGTCTGCATGACTTGACACGTATATGCATTGGTAATGTTGCAGACAATGGGGAATCATGTATGTCCCGGCCGCTCTTTCCTAAATTGGAAACCATGAAAGTTTCCAGCATGCCTAAGCTAGAGAGATGGCACCAGGAGGCGACAGGGCAAGTATCAGTCGTATCATTCCCTCGGCTCAAGAAGCTAAAGATTTCTGAGTGCCCAATGTTAGCAAGCATGCCCAGGATGCTCCCTTTGCTTGAAGATCTAGAGGTGAGGTGGACAACAAAGATCCCCTTTTACCACATGATGAATCAGTGTGTGCAATCAAATCTTGAGTGCAAAGGCTACATTGAAGTGGAACCTGCTGGTTGGCTGGTGAGGGGCATCCATTTATCGAGGTTTCGTGACTCTGATGTGTCACTGAAATTAAAAGGTTTCGTGGAAAATGCAGATCACTTTGAAGAGGAACTAAAGAGAATACCTTGCAGATTTATTAAGAAGATGAAGATAATAGACTGCAACTGTCTTTTCTCATCTGAACCATCCCAAATACAGCGAAATATATGGAATCGTTTTGTCTTTGTTGAAGATCTGTGGATTATAGACTGCAGCAATATAGTACAATGGCCAACAGTGGAATTCAGAAACTTGAATTATCTTCAATCTCTGCACTTGAGTAATTGTTCGAACTTGACGGGCTCACTTCCATCAACATCCGATGCTGAAAATGTCCTGCCTCCTCGACTCAAAAAGCTTGCAATTGTAAGCTGTGAAAATATGATTGAAGTGCCAAAGTTGCCTGCGTCTCTTGAAGAATTGCACATAGCTTATTGCCACAAGTTGGTAACGGTGCCAACAATTCTTGGGAACGCCAGAAATCTGAGAAGACTTTTTCTGGCCAAGTGCGACGCCCTGACGACGGCAGTTCCAGATGGAATTTATAGACCCACTGCGCTCAAGGAGCTGAATATTTCTGAGTGCCCAATGGTAAAGACGCTAACGGATGGACTCCTGCAGCAGCTCCTCACCCTTGAGGGAATATATATCGGAGGTTGTCCGGACTTGGAGAGAGCCTTGGCGAGCGCATTCTCAAGAGGAGGAGCATACTGGCATTTGGTTGAAGCAAACTCACATAGAGGCATATCAACAACGTCTAATGGAGTTCGGCTCGAGCAAAGTGGAGAGATGGTTGCTGCTCACGCTGATGAGGCCATCAACCCATGCCCTAGATGCCTTTGTGAATGCGCGCAATGTTGCACAGCCTGTCTTTTCTGTACCCTGTGCATGCTCTGTTAAGCAATGTATAATCTGCCTAGTCGTGGCAGGTTGAAGACTTGCGTTCCAAGGGTAGTCCGGAATAGATAGGCCAGGTTGTTAGCATATAGTTTATCTCTGTAACAACTGTATCTCTCTATCTTCTTATCCCATGTATCACAAGTTGTAATCTCAACTATGTACGCGATCAGGTGAGTTGCGCCCCAGTATATTAACACGAAGCGGTCGATTAGAGAAAGGTACGACGTTAACACAAGTTTTCACATGCTCTAGATTCAACACTTGTGATTCAACCTGGGTCAGTCATAGCTGTATCTATCTGTGTATGTACGGAAGAACAATGTATGTGCACGTTTTATCTGTTGAAATGCACCGTCGCTTGTTCTTGGCCCCGGCTTTTGCAGAAGCTGGTTTCAGCTTGGGATTTCTCACGGGAGACCGTGTTGGGGCCGAACTTGGATCAGGTGACATGCGCTACGATGACATGTACATGCGGCCCAAATTTAAATTTAAACATTGCAAAAAAATCTGAAAAAAATTATGCATGTTCACAGCACATATTCAGATAACCCCTAAAAATTTCAGATCAAAATTTGGAACATACATGGAGAAATAAAAAAGAGAAACTCAGATGTGAATAGTCTACAGAGAACCGTTCGGGAACTATTCATGACAGATTTTTTCTTTTTTGTTTCTCGATGTATGTTTCGAATTTTGATCTGAAATTTTTAAGAGTTATCTTAGTATGTGCTGTGAACATGCATGATTTTTTTCAGATTTTTTCGCAATGTTTAAATTTAATTTCGCCATACGTCACCGCCAGATGCCACCGTAGCGCATGTCACCTGATCCCAGTCCGTTGGGACCGGGGAAGCGGCGAGGAACTGCATCCATGTTCTCGGCTTCTACCGGCTGACCACTCCACGCAGTCTCTCATCATCGATCGGAAGCTGCTGGTGGAAGGATCTCGCTCCCCAGAGAACCGAACCACACGCGGGGGACCTGCGCAACACGGCTCACGTCATTCACGCGGACGGACGGAGCTCCTCGTGGAAATGGTCGCCCCAAGTGACCCAAAGTACCAAGCCCGTGGCACGTGGTCGCGATCTGGCTTGTGGGAGGCAGGTGTACAGTAGGCACATCAAAGCAATCAGAGACGACCTGCAGCAATGTTTTGCATAGGGAAAAGGACGCCAACGGTTTTTCCAAAATTCTACTCCCTCCGATCCCATAATGTCCGCCAGAAAACGTCTTACACATTATGAGACAGAGGCAGTAACTAATACACCCTCTGTAAAGAAAGATGAGAGCGTTTAGATCACCAACTACTACCGAGGGGGTACAATCCAGTAAAAGTTGTACAACGCCCCAATAAAAGGGGAAACTGTGCTCTGAAAACATTCATCACACGATGATGTGATGATCGTGTATATGAGCGCTTGTGTCTGTACTGATGCTTAAAAAAAAACATTCATCACACGATACAAACTTCAGAGTTGACATGCGTATAGGTCATCCAAGTTCAGACGCCATTTTCTTGAGACATCAACTGCGGTGTTATATTACAGCACAACAGGTAGAGCTACAGATAACGAAACGGTCTTCTACAGAAGACATATCCCCAGCACGAGGCCGTCGTCGTTACCACCAGAGCAAAACATCAGGAAACAAAAAAAATAAACACAATACCCACTAGATCGACTGGACATGCCTCCTATTGCAGATACCGCGGGTGTAAGGTGGTGTGAGATGTACATTACATGGTCTGTTTATCCTGCCTCAGTTGTGGACGTCGCCCTTCCGTTTCGTGGTGGTGCTTCGGGGCCGAGCTGACCTGTTGTTGGTCCTTGGCAGCTGCCTGTCCTCCTGCTCTTGCTTGGCGTCTAACATCTCCGATGAGACATCCATGGTGGTTTCTGGCCATGGTGTGCGCTTGGCGGGAACGACGACTTCCAAAGGTGGCTCAATCACCCACCTGCAAAGGAAGAACTTAAGTTATTAAAGCCTAAAAAGGGATAATTTCAACTTAGGCAATTACAGCCTAAAGAAGAAGAAAATTGAGCATATGCTTAATACAGAAGAGAAGGAAAAATCTAAGAAAACAAATCTGACAATCAGAGTTGATAGGTTAGCAGAATCTTATATTTGACTGCAGTGAAATCCAGAGTTTTTCTCAAGACCTTTTATTCCTCAAGTCTCTCAGAAGGAGGGCTCTCTATGGCACATGGTTTTTGAAACCAAGACTAACACGAGGAATGGGTCTTTTTCTTCCGCCTAACTGATTTGAGAAAATGTTCTTAAACGGTTAAACCATTTAATTTGACGATGTTAAACTACATGACAACGTAGGGTCCAAAATTTAACAACTTGTGTTGACAATGATACTCCCTCCATCTCAAAATTCTTGTCTTAGATTTGTCTAGATATGGATGCATCAAGTCACATTTTAGTATTAGATACATTCGTATCTAGACAAATCTAAGACAAGAATTTTGGGACGGAGGGAGTATATTGAAACATTCTTTGTTCTAACATTGCCATATGGCACATGCCAGTGGAAGAGGTCAATCTCAAATATTTACATAAAACTATATTGCAGCTATGAGATACTTTATTTTACACTGGCTCTAATGCGTGCCAAATAACTGGTGGCTAAAAAATGAGTAGCACACATGCTACTTTGCAGAACTGTTGGTGCAACCTGCATTGAGCAATTTCACTAAAGTGGAGAGTCAAAACTATAGTAGTACAACACTCGATGCAACAGGGACATTCCGCGAAGAGAAACAGCCTTTGTTTGGAAATACAGAATGCAAGATAGCACTTTAGCAGATTGTAAATGTATGTCAAAGTGTAAACCAGAATCAAGTTCCTTTCCGAAACTAGTATGAAAAGGAAAACCAAGCAAAACTATCATAGGCCTATAGCGCTCACGATCCCAAAGATTACTTTAACAGTATTACAAGCACAACACATAAAAAAATCCTAGACCAGAATGGAACTCTTAGACAAGAGTACAAGACAGGCTAGAGGCTGGGCAATATTGGCTATTTCTAACTGGGTTTTTAAAGATTTCTCATTTAGAAAATCACATGTAACGAAATCTGACACCACTCAGCCCGACATAACCATACTAAATATGGGCAGTGGTGGAGCCAGGAAACTTTTGGAGCCTGGGCAATACAGCAGGATTAACTATCTCGGTGTCCAGGATACAGTGACAATTCTTAAAATCGATTCAACAACTAAGCACATCACTCGGACTTGATCATCTGCCGCTTATGGGCTGGGCCTAGCAGCCCTGAAAAACAAATCCCTCCTACATTCCTGAGACGGCCACCAGCCCACCTCTGCCTGGAGAAAAAGAATTCTCCAGAGACTAACCGGGGAGCCCTGATAAGTGCCCATGCCGGAGGTATGTGGTGCCTGTGCCCCTGGAAATGGCAGTTCTGTTGCTAGATCAAACATACATTGACGTTTAAGTTCCATGGTAACTGCAAAACAGTTAGCTTAGGCCATGTTTTCGTGGTGTACCCTTCAAATAGTGAGACTGGGCTTGTGACTACTAAGTCTGGTTAGGCCTAACTAACAGGAAGGGTTCTCTATGATCTGTGGTCGCATGAGGTGTTTAAAGTATTGGACAAAAGGTGAAGTGTCCTATGGAACAACATAATACTTCCTGATAAGAAACAGGAAAATTAAAATGACCAGCAACACATAACAAAAACAGGGTCTAAAACGAAATCTTACCCTTGTGGAAACTTGCTGTCGGCCCGGGCTTCAACACGGAGCCACCAGAGTAGGACCTTTTTCCCACAGTTCCCCAACGGCTCAACATAGGACGCATCATTCAAGAGAGTAAGAGGATTCTCAATCTCCTCCCCATTCTCCCCCACAGCATCGAGGTCCTTCACCCAATCAGGCTTGCCCTCTGCCTCCTTCCACAGCATTCTCGAGTTCATCACAAACCCAGCCCACTCCAAACCCTTCGGTAGCACCGGCGCTGCCTCGCCAACCACCGTGGCGGTCTTCCCAGAGAACGGCAACGTGTTGAATGTGTGCCATCCAGCCAAGTGCCCGGAAGAGTTGCAGGCAGGACCCTGGACTGGAAGTGGCATGTTCTTCTTGTCCTCTTCGGTAAGGCGTGGCTGCTCTGCTGTTCCGGTGTGCGCAAGGATACCCACAGACACGGCGGCCATCCACTGGACCTTCTGCACCTCATCGAACAGCTCCATGCTATGCACGTTGCTGTCATCCGCAAACACAACCACACCGTCCATCTTCCTCTCCCGGATCACCCTAGATGACAGTAGCAAACCAATCATCATCAGTAATAAGTCACCTTACACTCTCTGTTACAGGCAGGCAGGCTATCTGGCTATGAGTAGGAGGAAGTAGGGAAGTGTGCGCATACCGTAGGGCGTGGAGGCGCATGCGGTTCTCAGTGGCGTGGCGGTCGGCCCATTCGAGGGGCATTTTTTCCGGGAAGGGGACGTGGACGAAGGTGAGGCTGGAGCGCGCAAGCATGGAGGCGGTGGCGTTGGTGACGCCGCCGGCCTCGACGACGATCCAGGTGAGTGGGTACGGCACGTTGCGGAGCGAGTGGAGGAGGCCGGTGAGGTGGAGCGCCTGGAAGGCGCGCGAGTAGGTCGGGGTGACGACGAGCACCTGGCGCGGCTCCCTGACGCCGTACCAGCGGCGCTGCTCCTCCTGCACGCGCTCCATGATCCGGTGCGCGCGCATGACCTCGACGGGGTCGGGGTGCGGCCAGGGGCGGATCCGAATCCCGTGGCGGCCGACCACCACGTGGCTCTGCGTGCTCCCGGCGGCCTCCTCGAGCGCGGCGGCGGTGAGGTTGTCTGGGTTGGACGGGGGCGGGTTGCCCGCGGCGGCGAAGGAGAGGGTGAAGGTGTTGGTCGTGGTGGTGGTGGTGGTCGTGGTGGTGGTGGTGGTGGTGATGGCGCGCAGCACGGCCGACTTGTTGTTGGAGGTGGCGGCGTAGAGCGCGCTGCTGGAGAAGAGCAGGAAGAAGAGCAGCCTGGAGAAGCGGAAGCCGAGGAAGAGCGAGATGAGGCAGCAGAGCGCGTGCAGCAGGAACCAGAAGGTGGAGGAGGAGGCCGTCCGCCCGCCCGCCCCCGCGCCCGCCCCGCCGCCGTCAGGGCCCCCGCGCCCTCGACGCCGACCCCGCCCCCGAGGAGCGCGCCGCCGACGCCGCCGCCGAGCGCCGCAGCTGGCTCTGCGGCAGCAGCTGCTTCATCATCGCCGCCGCGGCCGGATCTGGTGCGCCACCGCCCCGCGCTGTGGATCAATCGGCCGTGTCGATCGCTCGTCGGTGGGTGGATGGTCCGCGGCGATAGGTTTTGAGGGGGGAGGGGAACACGGGGGGAGGTAGGTGGTGGGTGGAGAAGTGCGGTGCACGAAACTGCGGGTGCGGTGGCCTGGCTATCGTTGGTCAGTCAGGTGTGGAAAAGGGGGGGAGGGGATGGGATGGGTTTGGTGCCGGACGGGGACGGAGGCGTGAGGGAGGCCGAGCCCGAGCGCGTCGGGTCGGGGTTGGGGAGAGGAAGTCGGGCGGAAGGGGTCGGGCCGGCGGGTCGTCAGCGTTTCCGTGCGTGTTCGGCGGGCGGCGTCCTTGTCCTTTCCACCTTGTTTTTTTCTATTCTATATCTCTGCTTTTTTTTCTCGATACTTTGTACGAGTTTTAAATTACGTTTATATACTTTATTACCTTTATATATTCTGAGGAGTAATCGATTATTACTTTTACATATTTTTTGGCACCGCATGGGACATGTGGTTGGCAAACTTAAAATTTGGAAAAATATATTTTTTGGCACTATTTTTTCTTTGTAGTAGCGTTTAAAATTACATTTTAGCCGAACATTTACAATGATTGACGAGGCTGCAGCTGGGGGTCGGCGCGGGTTGGGCTCCTGGTCTGTGACAGGCTGCCGGTGCCAACCGCGTTTGACTTGCGAGCAGAAAGCGTAGTGTCGGTTTAGGCGACTTGCTTACGACTCGTTTACCATTGTTTTCAGAAAAAAAAAATACAACAGACTCGCCAGCTATATGCGATTTCTTTTCATTTGTTTGGTCCAGATTTTTTTTTCTCGGTCCAGGTTTCTCGCCTAAAATTTCTTAGTACTCTTTTTTTTTATTCTTGATGATGAGTGGCAGTGGCAAGATCGACATGGAGCGCAGAACAATATTTTTATTTTATTTTGGCAGGACAATCATTCTTTTGACTTCGGAATGAAGCCTAGTTGTGTCCTTGCCCCCTCCACATGTCAGGCGGAGAGGGGAAAGAGAGAGGTGGTAAGGTCAACTCCACCGCGCGACCCCAAATGGACGTCCGTTTTGTCCGGTTTCTGTCCGTTTGGGTAGGGATTTGGGGTCGTGTCCGGGCCTGTCCTGGGATACGGTGGCCGTCATGGCCCAGTGTGGCCGCATCCATTTGCCCCATCCTGTCCGTCAGGACAAAAAATGCCCAAATTTACATCAAAACTAGTTTCCAACCCAAATATTTGTCTGAAAATTAAAATAGTTTTACAACCTAATTGAAATTGTCTTTAATAAAATAGTTTTACAACCAAATCGAAATTGTCTTGACTGAACATAAATTGGACCTATACATCTATTGGTTGCCAATGTGATCCCAGACATGCTCAATCAAGTCATTTTGAAGATTCAAATGAGTGTGCCAATCACGCATCTCACGGTGGAATTGGACAAACTGTTCAAATGTGGCCGGGTCTTGGTGCAGGGGCTCAATATTTTCATCTTGATAATCAAATCCTTGGTCGAAGATACTCTCATCACGCTAGTCCTCGACGATCATGTTGTGCATGATCACACAAGCGATCATCACCTCCCAAAGCTTCCTTTCATCCCATGACAAAGGCGGGGTTTGAACGATACCCCACCGGATTGAAGAACACCAAAAGCACGTTCCACATCCTTTCTAGCACTCTCTTGCATTTGGGCAAATCTCTTTCTCTTCTCACCTTGGGGTTTCGAGATTGTCTTCACAAAAGTTGACCATCGAGGATATATACCATCGCTAGATAGTATCCCTTGTTGTCTTGGTGGCCGTTGATCTCAAAGTTGACAGTGGGGAGTGGCCTTCTGCAAGCCTTGCGAAGATCGGAGAACGCTGCAGCACATTAATATCATTGTGAGAACCTGCCATGCCGAAAAAGAATGCCATATCCAAAGATCTTGCGATGCCACCGCTTCTAATATGACAGTGCACTGTTAACATGCCCTTGTATCTTGCCCCGCCAAGCAAATGGACAGTTCTTCCACTCCCAATGCATACAATCTATGCTACCAAGCATGCCCGAAAGCCTCTAGCTGCGTTGGTCGCCAACAATCTCTCATGTCGGCGGTTGGCTGCCTCAAGTACTCTGGGCCAAACACCTCGATCACACACTGGCAAAACTTGTACATTGACATCGACATGTTGTCTCACTCATACACACATACTCGCCCACCAGATCACCGAATACCATAAGCAAGCATGCGGATGGCGCATGTGCATTTCGGTAAGAGGAGAATCCAAGCTTGCCAAGGGCATCCGTCTTGCACTCAAGTATGGGTCATGAGCAACCACTCCTCTCGGATATGATTGAACACATGCCTTGCCATACTAAAACGGCGATTTAATTTTATCCGCTTGAAGAGCGGGTGTTGGCAAAGTAATCGGCATAGAGCAGTGGCCTCTCTCCTGCTGCGGTTCGGGTTGGGAGCACGGCCGGGAGTGACCCCTGCATCGAGGAAGCTGCCGTTGAATATGGTCGTGAACGACCGGTGCAGCCACCACAAGATCTTCATCATCCAACGACGAATCGTCCGATGAACAAAGGAAGTGATGAAAGAAAAACTCGTCTCCACTGTCCATACCTTTGATGGCAAAAGGTCGAACACCTTGCGGTCGTGGTGGCGAAGAGGCCGCGATGATCACCTCGACGCAGCAGGGGTGGTTGCCGGCCGGCTACTGGCCGCTCTGGAGCTCTCGTCACAATCTGCCTCGGCCGCCGTGGTCCGTCGCCGGCAGTCGTGTCCCCTCCGCCACCGGCAAGGACGGCGACGGCCAAACCTCCCCCGATAGACGACCAAAACTACGGCGAAAGCGCGGGCGTGGTGGCGGCCATGTCGAGACGTGGTTTGGTATGGACGGCGGGGGGCTACGCGGTGAGGAGGCGGCCGGAGAATATGGGCGGTGCCGGCGGCGGGGCGGGGCGGGGAGAGAGGGTAAAGCGTTGGGAGCGGAGGGACTGCTAGTGTCCCCGACAGGCGGGCCACGGGAGGGGGGGGGGGGGGACAAGGGCGTGCGTTGCAGCCGTCCGCGCGCGTCCGTTTCATCCCAAACCGAGCGCAAGTTTGGGCCGGGATGGGTCGAAAACGGACGGAATGTTGTATAATTGTATTATGCATAAGAGCCAGAAGCAATTGTTCACTGGAGAACGCCCTTGTTGTAATGGCATGGAAAGAATTGGGAATATGGGGATGGTATGGTGGTCGCATTGATCCTTGAGATGATTATCTATTCATTCCGAGGAACAGCTTGAATGCTTTAGTGCTATCCAGTCAACTAGCTAGCCATGAAGGGTACTGGACCACCGTGTGTGCCGTGTGCGAGAGGCCCCTTTCTGAGCAGCAGCCTCCCTGTTCTGCTCCATGTGGAAGTGGTATCAATTTTGTTTTCGTAGATCAGAGATCACCTTTTCATGGGTACGCACATGCTTCTTCGCTTATGGGGTTTATTATCTGTAACGAGCGATGCAGAAATGTGCTTCGCAGTTGCGGAGGTTAAATGCAGCTTCATGTTCTACCTTTCGGCGGTGTCTACTTGGCGCACTGTTTTTTCGTTTGGTCTCTTTTTCATTTTGTCAACGGGCATTTTTGAACCATGTGATAAGGATCCGATGGCGCAGACTGTTTCTCTCATAGGCCAACTCCACCGCGAGACCCTATCCTGTCCGGCTCCGTCCGTTTGGGGTAAAAGAAACAAAAGAGGCGGCCCAGCGCGCGGCCTCAAACGGACAAATGTCCGCGCGCGTCCGTTTCATCCCAAACCGACGCGCGCGTCCGTTTCATCTCAAGGATCAATGCGACCACCATACCATCCCCATATTCCCAATTCTTTCCATGCCATTACAACAAGGGCGTTCTCCAGTGAACAATTGCTTCTGGCTCTTATGCATAATACAATTATACAACAATGGGTACAGTGTAGTAGAAATAAATACCCTGCTAGCTAGACTGGCAGCCGCAACTCTATGGGCAGCCACCACCATCCACGCTTCCGATCATGATGTCTGCTCACTCGTAAGGGTTCCTGAAGTTCTTGAGCAGCTCCGGGATGTCGTACCCGAGCATGTCGTCCACCGCCTGGATCATCTTGGGCTTCACCTTCTCAAACTTGTCGATGCTGTACCCGCCCAATGCTTCTCTGAAGTGCTCCACGTATGGGAAATCCCCCGCGGGGAGATGATGTTCCCTTTGCACCTGTTCCAACAGATATCAGTTATTATTAGCATTAATATTATTAATGAAGGGAGTGCGTAGAAGCAGAAGTTCAGACAGTTCAGAAAACCGCAATCAGCTCTTATTACAGGTTGGAACTGCAATTTTAAATCCAGTGGTGGTCTGGCAAGTAGCAACACTGTATGATGCCCATATACCAAAACCAAACACCTGGGCTAAGAACATCTACCATGAACCCATAAACACAAGGCTTGATCTTAGCAGAAGCAAGGGGTAATCATGTCTTGCCAATGCACAACAGTTGTGGACTGGATACAACCATCTTAGCAGAAGCAAGGGTAATCATGTCTTGCCAATGCACAACAGTTATGGACTGAGACGAACAAAATACACACCTTTGCAAACTCGCCCTCCAAATTGTCTATAAGTTTCTGCTGGGCTTTAGCTTTCCCCATCATCGTAGGCATCTGATTCTTTAGATGCCCAATTATATAAGCATGTATCTTGGCAGCTCTAGCACGTTTGACGAATTCATTGATCTGTACATACATACCAATGTGTTTATTGTGGGGCGTGAGGGACAGGAGGCCAGGACTTGAAAAGAACACAAACGGTGAAAAAAAACTTACCCTGCGGTCACAAGCTTTCTTTGGTATATCTTTTAGATCAGAAAGGAGATCATCCTGCTCTTTCTCAAATAGTTCCTTTCCGATTGGGCCAACAGCTGATTCCTTTACTGGTTTATCATTGAACGATCTGCATGTTGATTCCTAAAGTGAGTTTATTGTTTCAATATGCTGGGTTGACCCAGTCATTACCATTTACATACACAAGATTCAGATATTTTCTCTTAAGCGATTCAAAGTATGCTAAACACTCCATTGAGATAAATAAAAAAGTACATCTATGAGACTTCTAGTAATATTCAATCTAGAGTTTTGACAAGATTATAAGTCCAGAGATAATATGCAGCAAACTACAATACATTTGATTATATGAGTGGAACAAAGTAAATGAGGGCATAGGTGGTTACCCAATATAAACACGCGACACCTCAGGGGTATTCAATACTTTACCAAGAGACCACATAAGTGCACCATACACTCTCATAAGCTGCAGGTAAAAAATTGTTACGTACAGAAAATAAAGCAATAACACCACAGGTCATGCAGAGAGAACAATGAATAACTACCTGTTGAGTGTCAATTTGGTCGGCCTTGTTTAGAACTACACGTATTTTGTCATCATGTCCACGTAAAGATCCGATGACACGTTTAAACTCATCGCTAATATCAAGCTTATGAGGATCAAACAGAAGCAGGATAAGGTCACACTTGGCAGCAAACCATGATGTAACGCCTGTGAATTCATAGCTACGTTGTGTCCGTTGCTTTTCACCAGAAAGAACACCAGGTGTGTCGACAAACGTGATATGCTCTAGTAGCTTCAAGGTACAAGTTAGGTATCAGTGTCCAAATAACCATGTGCCTTCTACATGCATAAAAATAAAAGCTTACTGGATGTGGCATCTGAGAACATTCGAACTTAGATAAAAACGAAGTCCCAAATGTTGTGAGACCACTGAAAGGCATATCTGCTTGAACAGCTAAAGTATTCCCGGGAATAGTTCTTTCATCAGGTCCTGACTGGTAAGAGGAAAAAAATTAACAGGACTACTGAAGAAACGAACAGGGAGAAACATAAGTAAAGCACTTTACATTAATATATACTATCTGGGATGTGGACATGTGGTCAATTCTGTTTACATTGCACCAGCATCTAATACGAGTTGCAACAACTAAAACAATGGATCGATAGTGTCCATGCAATTTAACCTCACTTACAATATCCATAAGCAGGAATAAGTACAAAATTTAGAAGAGACGGGCCTAAAGTTAACTGGTGCACATGTTTACACTTATTGCACACTAGCTCACAAACCTTGAGAAATCAGCAGCCATTATCGATGACATACTCTAAACAATTCTCGCTCGGTAATCCAGAGGAAAATTTCATCAAATCAGGCACAGATTGCTAATCAATGCAGAACTGTGCCAAAGAGATAAGCTATGTAAGTAGCATCACAAGCTACCAACAGTCCAACACACAATCAATGGTAGGATAAGAATCTAAAAGAAATCAGCCACTAATGCATTTAGAGTTGTAGACTTCTAGAAACCATGCATTGGCCATAAACTCTTCCAGTTATATTATTCAATAAACTTGCTTTCACAAATAATATCTGGGGTAATATTTTTGGTCCACTTAGTATTCCTACAAATAGGAGACTTAAAGAATGCCTGAAGTTTACCATGACAACAACAAATCTGTCGGTTGTCGGCTCTGGTCCAATATGGGCACCTGCAAAATTGCAAAGCAGAAGAATTAATTGTCAGTTTGTCACATAGTATGTGATGAAATTAAACCAAAAATTACAGGAAATACATGTGCCAAGTATATAACCTGGATAGCTTGTTTTTAGCAGATGTTTGATGAAAGTAGTTTTCCCTGTAGAATATTGACCTAAGAGCATAACCATTGGCTTTGCATCAAAATCACTGTTTGTCTGCAAAATGGAGGGTATTATTTGTACTTAAGTAGCTTATTTGAAGGTAATGCCACAAGGAGATAACATTAGGAAGAAATATAAACACACAAAAAATGAATGAAGTAGTCCTTTTCGAATCATATAGAAAGCAGATACAGAGAATACAAGTACTTACCAGTAATGGGGACACAAAATCATTGAATTTGTATGTAACTTCCAAAGGCTTCAATTTTTCGATGTATAGTCTTTTTAATCCATCAATGACAGAAGTAACAGCAGTCAGGGGTATCTGTATTAAAAACACCATAAACAAGGTAAGCATAAATGATACATGTGTCACCGAGGAAATGAGTATTATTTGATAGAAAATCACTTGCTTTGCTACAATGCCTTACTATTTAACTTAATAGCATGCGAGTCTGCAATGTCTAATAACCAGAAACAAAAATGCTAAATGCCTTGGTTCTTAAAACACAATCAATCAAAGGTTCTCTATGGTGTCTGGGCACATTCTGTAGGGTGTCTGAGCAGATTCTGTAGGATAACTGAGGTACGCTTCAGCAAAATTAAGTGTAACCTTTTGTGTTAAAGTTCATTAACTGAAGCTTTGATTGAAATGGATAGGAAATTGCCTTAAAATGAACCATGATTCATCACAACAACAGTGTAAACATAGATTAACTTCTACTTGGTTGGGTACAGCAGAGCTTCATACATAAATGACTTGAGTTCGATGTCGTGTTTCCTTTATTAGAAAATCATTGACATATCAAGAAATTTTAGTACTCCCTCCGTTCCAAAATAGATGACTCAACTTTGTACTAACTTTCTCCGTTCCAAAATAGATGACTCAACTTTGTACTAACTTTAAAAGTTAGTACAAAGTTGAGTCATCTATTTTGGAACGGAGGGAGTATTTGTCAAACCTTCTTTATATGTTAGTTAAAACTTCAATTAATTGTCCTAACCAGCTGAATTTCAACATCAAGTGCTGTCTCTCTATAAATAGTATTGTACAAATTATACTATTTCCGAGGAAAGAAGCCCTGCTGAAGAAAAAGTACATCTTATAGATAACTACTCCCTCCGTAAAGAAATATAAGAGTGTTTAGATCACTAACTAGTACTCCCTCCGTTCCATATTACTCGTCGCTGATTTAGTACAACTTGTACTAAATCAGCGACGAGTAATATGGAACGGAGGGAGTACATTCAAACTCCAAAATGAATAGGACCCTTGTATTGTTGCTTTGGAGTACATGTCAAAGCTTTACCTCACCTCATGACCAATGTATGGAGAACTTCACCTCAGAGCAAACTCTCAAAGTACATTTGTTCATTCAAAACAGCAAAGTTATATGCTATCCAACAATGACCAGAAATGAAACTTTCTAACATTTTGCAAGAGATTGAAGTGACACATATAATACTTCAACTCAACAAACAAAACAAAACGGAAGAACATGAGCACTACCTTCTTGGATGACTTAGAGTTGAACCAATGGTTAGTAGAAGGTCCTTGTGCCTGAGGAAATCCTACACAAAATTAAAAAACTGCTTGTTATATTTCTCCTGCGGGGATGAATTCACGCTTAAGATTCACTCCTTACCATCCATATCCTGATCGACCCTCTTTGCCAAATGCTTGGATTTCTGAAAAGCAGTTATCATCATTCTCACAGGTCAGTGGAATTCAACAAAAAACATGGGTAAATATTAACGAGGCAGCATCAAGGCATATAGCAGACTTACGGCAAGCAGAGCATCCAAACCCTCCATCACTGGGGGATTGAAGCTGATTAGATCTGTCAGACAGGGTGAACTAATTAGCACTCAACGAATGATAAGTAATAAACAGAGCTAATTTGGTGGCTAGCAACAACCTTCCCGCTGAAGGCTGTCCTGGGATATCTCATTCCCCGCTTGCGCCAGAGAGACGAGCTGCCCAATCGCAACAAGCCCGTCACAAATCGATAACAGCCAAAACCGTCTAGCGGCAGCACAGTGGTACAATGAACAATGAAATGCCGTCGGATAGCGAGGCAAACCTGCATCGCGGTGATGAACTCGCCGAAGCCGAGGTACCCCAGCCGCTTGGAGTCGGCGATGGCCCAGACCTTGAGGCGCGACACCGTCCCGCATTAGAGATCAAATCGGTAGCTCCATCTACAGTACTAGCGCGAGACGAGGCGGGGGTACCTACCTGCTTGAGGTCGGCGCGGGGGAGGCTGGACATGGCGAAGAACCTGATGGCGTCGGGGCCCGTGATGCGGCCGTCGCCATCTGCGCGCAGCGGAGCAGTGAGGGGTCCGATCGAATCGAATCGCGAGCAGCAAGCAGAAGGGGATCGATTACTGGGGGATCAGAGGGGAATGGGAGATGGGGGGCGGGGATCGGACCTGAGTCGGCGAGGGCGAACCAGTCGCGGTAGATCTTCTGGTGCTCCTTGGAGCAGCTGCTCGCCGGGTGCTGCCCCCCGATCTCCATGGCTCCCCTCCTCCCGCCTCGGTCGCCGCGGCCTCTGCAGCTTGGGGAAAGGGAAAGCAAAGGTAAAACCCTACTGCGAGGGAGGCTACCACCACGCCGGGGACGTGGCGACGCGCTGTGAGGTGTCACAACAGCGAGTTCAAAAATGGCTTTTACTACTCGGGGATTGAGAACTTGAGATTGATTGACTGGAGTGGAGTTTGGCTCGAACCCACGCGGTGGCGTTGCTTGCTGCTGCTGCCGAAGCCGCGCTGCCCGCCCAACTCCGTTGACGCTACCGAACTCGCGAGGTTGGGCCGGATCCCACCTGCATTTTCCACGTCAAAGGCATCTTATCTCTACTATATTTGTTTCTCAAAAAAAACTTTACTACTCTACTTTAAAAAATGCCTTTGACGTAAGTGAGTAGTATGTTTTAGAAAAATCTCTACACTACTTTAAAAAAGATAGTGTTTCTTTTTCTTGTTAGACAGAGTGCTTCACCCAACCTTTCCTTCTTTTACTAACCCAAATGATAATTGCCACACATGTAGCACGAAGTAACACTGCTCTTACGCTTTTTACAACTAACTAGCAAAATGTGTGTGCTGCACTTAACATCAAGATGCATTTGTATGAGCGGTTTATCTTGTGAGAGAAAAGAATAAACGAGGGAATGCCTTATTTGTAAATGTGGGGAGGGGTGTGGGTATCTTTTTGCAAAATTTATAGTCTCCTTCTTATCCGACAAATATAAATCGGACGGCCTATATTGCAAGATGGCAGGCACACCATCATCATCAATTCTGTTTTTTATAAAGAGTAGAGAAATTGTCATTCGAAAAAAATTACTGAAACTTGCCATCCAAATAAAAAGTTGTCATGCTTCACAACTAAAGTTGTCATCCTACTGCTCAAAAATAAAGTTGCCATCCTCGGCTAACTAAACTTGCTACCAAAACACGTCAGGACGGAATTGCTCAGTGCCACACGTGTGGAGTCTTTTATTGACTTGCCGAATAAATTTATGTTTTAGTACCTCCGTCCAAAACTAAGTGACCCAACTTGATACTAACTTTTACAAAGTTAAGTCACCTATTTTAGGGCGGAGGGAGTATTTGATAAGCCAATAAGTGGTTACAAAATAAAATTCTAAAATAATCACCGGCGGGATTTGGTAAACATTTATTACACGATTACATTAATATGGGCTGGTAAATCATGGGCTAAAATACTAAAATAATTGTATTTGTTTCATAGCACGGGCAATTACCAAGTCTTATATATATAAAGTAGTAAATATTCACTATGTTTGTAAATATAAGTCTTTTTAGAGATTTTAATATAAACTACACACGAATGTATGTAGACGCATTTTAGAGTGTAAATTCACTCATTTTGCTCTGTATGTAGTTCATATTAAAAATTTCAAACCTAGGTATGTAGTCCATATTGAAGTATGTAAACTATTTTCAAACCCTTGTTCACTCAAACAAAATAAGGAAAATATTTATCTTATGAAATTCCTTTCCTGCCCTTTTGCAAATTTTTGAAGATCATTTTTGGAGTAACATCCATGGTCACCAATTGAACTCACAATGATTTGAGTTTAAGTGTTGATCATGTTTGTTTCAAAAACCAATTAGGCATAGTAAATCTTGAATGCATTTGTTTCAAGGTTCACATCTAAATTTTAGGAAAATTTTGGGTTGTGAAAGTAGGACAACATTCCTAAATTGGTTAAGCTTGCCTTTTGGCTGATAACCATGCTGAAAGCATCCGACGTCGCCATGCTGTCCTTAGAAGTAATGGGCCTGGCCCATTAACAAATTCTGAAATCTCAAATAGTGGCCCATGAATAAAATAGCAAGTGGTGGCTCTAAGTTTAGTCTCACCCCGAAAGTTGAGGAAGAGTAGGATCTCTTTATATAGTGGGTTCTCTCCATCACTCTGAGTGGTGTGTTGAGAAGAGAAAGGGAAGACCACACGTGTGCGCTCACTCGGCTCGCCTGGTCGGGAAGACCAGTCGCGGTAGATCTTCTGGTGCTCCTTGGAGCAGTTGCTCGCCAGGTGCTGCCCCCGATCTCCATGGCTCCCCTCCTCCCGCCTCGGTCGCCCGCAGCCTTTGCCCCTTGAGGAAAGGGGAAGCAAAGGTAAAACCCTACTGCGAGGCTACCACCACGCCGGGGACGTGGCGACGTGCTATGGGGTGGCACAACAGCGAGTTCAAAAATGGCTTTAGATCATCTCCAGCCGTTGCCCCCCCAGGAGGCTTGAAAATCGCCGCCTGGGGGCGAGTAGGCGCAAAAACCGGCGCTAGGGGTGATTGGGTTCCCAGCCACCGCCCCCAGATCGCCCCCAGGCGATGATATCGCCCCATTTGTTTCGCAAAGCATCCGCTTTTCGGCCCAGTTTCGGCGACAAATCGGCCCGATATCGGCCCATATTCGCATGGTTCGGCGCAAATTCAACACAAGTAACTTTTTTTATCACATAGTTCATTACCGAAAATGAATAGAAATCAAATAGTTCAACAACAAATAATTCAATACAAATTATATAGTTCAAAAAATAAAAACTCTTATTTCATCACACGTCGAGCTAGGAGTTGCCCTTGAGCCTCCATAGGTGCTCCACCAGATCTGCTGCAGTTGTGATGCACCTGTGGATCTCGGATCTCCTGACGCATATTGAGGAAGGCAGTCCAGGTTGCCGGTAGCTGGTGATCAACTTGCACAAGAGGACCATGTCTGTAATATGGTTCAGTGTCAAACACTGGCTCTTCCTGCTCTCTCTCAATGATCATGTTGTGCAAGATGACACAACAAGTCATGATCTCCCACATTTGATCTTTAGACCGGGTCTGAGCAGGGTACTGGACAACAGCAAATCGAGACTGGAGCACACCAAATGCCTGCTCGACATCGTTCCTACAAGCCTCCTGAACCTTCGCAAAGTGGGAGTTCTTGCCTCCTGGCACAGGGTTTGAGATAGTCTTCACAAATGTAGACCATCTCGGATAGATGCCATCAGCTAGGTAGTACCCCTTGTTGTAGTGTCGCCCATTGACCTCGAAGTTCATCGGAGGAGAATGACCTTCAACAAGCTTGACAAAGACAGGGGAGCACTGCAGGACGTTGATGTCATTGTGAGTTCCTGGCATCCCAAAGAAGGAGTGCCAAATCCAGAGGTCCTGTGTGGCCACTGCCTCAAGTACCACACTACAACCGCCTTTGGTGCCTTTGTACATCCCCTACCAAGCAAATGGACAGTTCTTCCATTTCCAATGCATGTAGTCGATGCTTCCAAGCATCCCAGAAAATCCTCTTGCTTCATTTTGTGCTAGAATCCGGCGGTGTCTTGAAGATGGGTGATAGCAAATCTTGCGGTCCAAACACGCCACCACCGCCTTGCAGAACTTGTAGAAACACTAAATGGTCGTGGACTCGGCCATGCGCCCATAGTCGTCGAGTGAATCACCGGGAGCTCCGTATGCAAGCATCCTCATAGCTGTCGTGCACTTCTGGATTGAGGTGAATCCAAGTGTGCCGGTGCAATCCTTCTTGCACTTGAAGTAGCTGTCGAACTCCTGGATGGAATTCACAATCCTGAGGAAAAGCTTTTGGCTCATCCAATAACGGCGCCAAAATGTTTTTTCGCCGTGCAATGGAGCGTCGGTGAAGTAGTCGGAGTAGAGCATGCAATAGCCTTCCAGATGATGCCGATTCTTTGCTTTCAGCCGCCCTGGCGCCGAGCCACCTCGTCGTGACTTTTCATTCGTGAGTAGGGCGGCGAGGACCATGAGATGTTCCTCCCCCTGGACGTCGGCATCGGCTTCCTCCTCCAGCAATGCCGCGAGCGCCTCCTCGTCATCCGAGTCCATCGCCGGGTCGAGTAGACAAATTGCCGAACACCTGGCGGGCGTCGTAGGCGCACAACCACCGGTATACCGCCCTGCGCTGCCGGAGCACCGGAAAACTCGCCCGGAAGGTGGTGAAGAGGTTGCTGCGGCGAAACCTTCTCTCCTTTCCATCAGGGAATTGCCTATCTAGCAGTGCTGGGTGATACGTCTCCAATGTATCTATAATTTTTGATTGTTTCATGCTGTTATATTATCATTCTGGGATGTTTTACAATCATTTTATAGTCATTTTATATCTTTTTTTGGTACTAACCTATTGACATAGTGCCAGTTGCTGTTTTCTGCATATTTTTTACATGGCAGGAAATCAATATTAAATGGAGTCCAAACGCAACGAAACTCCTGGAGGATTTTTTTTGGGACAGAAGAAAGCCAGTGGGCCAAGGAAGCACCTAGGGGGTTGCTCGAGAACGATGACATGATGTAGACAAGATCTATTTATGTAGAAATATACCTCATCTTGTTATCCTTAATAGCAACGATACATACGTGTGGGTTCCACTTCTGTCACTGGGATCAAGCACCGTAAGATCGAACCCATCACAAAGCACCTCTTCCCATGGCAAGGAAAATTGATCTAGTCGGCCTAACTAAACCAAAGATTCGAAGAAGAAATACGAGGCTATAAGTAATCATGCATATAAGAGATCAAAAGACTCAAATAACTTTCATGGATAAAAACATAGATTTGATCATAAACTCAAAGTTCATCGAATCCCAACAAACACAGTGCAAAAAGAGTTACATCAAATAGATCCCCAAGAGACCATTGTATTGAGAATCAGAGAGAGAGAGAGAGAGAGAGAGAGAGAGAGAGAGAGAGAGAGAGAGAGAGAGAGAGAGAGAGAGAGAGAGAGAGAGAGAGTAATTAGGGCCGACTGTGGCGTTGGGATATATCCTTGTTCCAACAGTTCGCTGTACTCCATCAACCCGGAAGCCTTGTCAACCGCAGCAAACGCTTGAGTTGCTTCAAACTGTCATACTCATAGGCACCTCCGATGTATGAACAACCATGATGCAGATTCAATGATTTGTCTAAAAAGGAATCTAGATCAAAGCATGGTTAGAACTTGGAGGTGGAGGGAACAATAGTCGGTGGAGGAAGGGCTCAGAGAAAGAAACAATTAGATCGTGAGTTCGTAACCTTTCAATCGGAGGAAAGTTTCCAATTTTAATCTTTTGTTTCCAAATCTAGGAGGAAAGACCATCAGATTTATGTCTCACCTTTTTTCTTTTAAAGGCAAATATGGAGAGACCAAGGATAGGAAGGCTCTCATACGTGTGGGGAAATATGGGGAGACCAAGGGTAGGAAGGCTCTTGTACGTGGGTGTGTCTCATACTTCATCCACCGGCTGCAGATACATCATATACTAATCGGATGGTCTAATTTCATTGATTTCTAGGATTAACATGATGTCTCGTATGGTGTCTTCAATTAGTAAATGTAAGATTCTTGGTGTTTTACAATCATTTTATAGCAATTTTATATCATTTTTTGGGACTAACCTATTGACATAGTGCCAAGTGTCAGTTGTTGTTTTCTGCTTGTTTTTTACATCGGAGGAAATCAATATCAAACCGAGTCCAAATGCAGCGAAACTTGTTGTGGATTTTTTCTAAACCAGAAGACATCTATTGGGCCAAGAAAGTACCTGAGGGGAGCTCAGAGGAGAGCACAACCCACCAGGTATGTCCCTCTTAAGGTAACAGATGCCATGAGTTTGTACTTACACTTAATAGTTTGGTAGTGCAATGTGAATTCTGACGCGAAAAAACAAACTGTTGCTTGATGCGAAGAATCACCCAACAGCCAGCCTCCTAAGCATGTGTAGCGTAAGGGATTTCTTTTTACCAGGGCGTCAATTGTTCGGTTAAATCTCTGATCCATGATTTTCTTGAGGGGTGAGAGCTAATGGTCCATCAGTTAGTAGTGTTCTTAATCTCTTATCCTGTCAGGTGAAATACCATGGTATTTTCTGATAGTAGTACCGCTGCATTCAGAAATTTATATTATATACTTGATGTGAGACATGACGCTTGGTTCCTGTTTCTATAATCCTACACCGCAAGCACAATACGTGTACCAACTACATAGTGGTGTGGTGAAATCGATAATATACTATTCAAACAATTTGTCCTTTATCCATACATTGAACACATAAACCCTGTAAATGGTTTTCTTAGCCTCAAGATGAGTCCAACTTTTTATTAAATTAGTAAAGGCTCAACTGGCTAGGAGTAGAACGACCAACAACTAGGCAACTTACAACACAGGGAAAATATTAAAGCAATCACGCCATGTATAAATAGGATTTCAGTCTGAAGATGAATCATATAGATAAGAAGATTTAATCTGCTTCGATTCTGTCTCATGTTCATAATATTTTCTCTTGGTCTAGAAGCCACAAATTGGTACATATAAATTAAATTGATTTTCGTTGTGAAGGAATGCGGTTTTCTACTATTAAACTAATAGTTAATGATAACGGCACCTCAAGCGCAACAAAGGGAACACATTATTTTCTCCTCATATGTTGCTCTTTATCAAATCAATTATTATCTCCCCACATTGCTTTCCTTTTACACAATTGCTTTAATCTCCAAACTAATTTTTTTAGAAGTGGTACTTAGCTTTGTTTACCTATAATGTTATAACTATAAATACGTCTTGAGAATTCGGCTAAGAATCAACCCATTAATTGTGGATTGTCATTGCGGATGTAGGTCTTACTGCAATTTCAAGTATTTTTGAGGCACTTGACCTGTGAGCGCGTACTTTGGTGGTTGACCAGCACGGTGGACACTTTAAAAAATTTCAAAAATCCCATTTAAAAGTTTCAAAAAATCAAAAAAGTCATGGAAACTTATATATGTTCCGCAGGACCATGTGAAAATTTGGTAGAAAAAATTGTGAATTGTAGGCTATAAAAAAACAAATTTCAGGCTCAACAACAAAAAAGGTCGCCCCAATTTAGAAAAAGAGGATGACCCCCGGCCTCTGCATCTGGGAGATGCATACGGCCACTTTATTGATTATTCTCGAGGACCTTACAAAGTATTACAACAATATGCCTAAATCCGCCATCTTGGCAACATATGCCTCTACTCCTATCCATATGATGAAGGGGTGCTACCTGGGCCACATACCCGGTCTACTCACCTAAACCTATCATCAAAAGAATTTTCAAGGTTACAAAAGAATTTCTGTTATAAAACAAGACACAAGTAGTCGACTTAAATAATGCTTCACCTCAAAATTTTACTGCAGTGTGCTGTAGGCTAGTCGACTGCTCTTAGCTCTAGAGTTCCAGCGAACTCTACAACTCCATGAGTATTTATATGTTATTTCCCTTCTAATATGTTTCGCTTTAATAATCATCTCCTTTTTATGTGATACCAGATATGTACAGATTGAGCATTCAAGAATAAAAATAATTTCATATCAAAACGATGGTGTTTATCTCATCGTGGAATGTTCAACTTCTGTTTGTGCTAAGGGATTTTTCATTGGTCATCACATATCTACCTTTGTTATACTTAACGTTTTACTCTAACCAGAAAATCATTACATGATTACCTCTACTTTTATCTTCTCATCTCCAATTGACTGTTGGATCAAAACTTTCTGCTGAATTTGGTTCAAGATTTGTCGACAGAAGGATGATTGTTGGACCGTAATACGTTGAGCGATTAGAAGGAAAGAGTACAAACACCATCGAAGCCAACATGTGCATAAAATAAGTGTGGTCCATGAGCCTCCAATGAACCATGCAATGAACAAAATGGAGTGCTTTTTACAAAATAAATAGTGTAACAATGCTAGAATTGGCAGCCAAATATACTTTGCTATTTTCTCTAAGGATATTTAATGTTAGGTGTTAGTGGTTATATTCGGAAGGTGCACTGTAAAATTTTGCATATGTAATTTTGAGAAACAGGCATATTTTCATTCTATAAGTACGTGACATATGATATATCTAGCCTGTGCAGTCCGCACGGGTTGATGACTAGTGATAGTATAACAACATGGAACAATAAAAAATTATAAATACGTTGGAGACGTATCAGGGCGCCGCGCATGGCTAAGACAATGTTGTGTCCTTGTGTGGCGCCCCTCCCCACATATATATAGGTGGAAGGGGGGAGGAGGAAGCCTAGGGAAGCCAGGGCCCGCCCCAAGGGGCTGGCCGCCGGTCCTAGGGCCCCTGCCCTCCTGCCCCCCCCCCCCTTTCCTTGTATGACCAAGGGGGAAGGAAAGAGAGGGAGGAGAGGGAAGGAAGGGGAAGTCCTACTCCACACTTTCCTTTCCCTCCCCTCTTTCCTTCTCCTCCTCATAGGGCCGACCACTATAGGGGCGCACCAGCCCCTTGTGGGCTGGTGTGTTCCCTCTACTGGCCCATAAGGCCCATAGCTTTGCCGGGGGTGCCCGAAACTCCTTTTCGGTGACCCGATAAGTACCCGGTACCCTCTGAAACACTTCCGGTGTCCGAATACCATCGTCCTATATATCAATCTTTACCTCTCGACCATTTCGAGACTCATCATCATGTCTGTTTTCTCATCCAGGACTCCGTAAAACATTCGGTCACCAAATCACATAACTCATGTAATACTATATCATCATCGAACGTTAAGCGTGCAGACCCTACGGGTTCGAGAACTATGTAGACATGACCGAGACACCTCTCCGGTCAATAACCAATAGCGGAAACTGGATGCTCATATTGACTCCTACATATTCTACGAAGATCTTTATCGGTCGAACCGTTATGACAACATACGTAATTCCCTTTGTCCATTGGTATGTTACTTGCTCGAGATCCGATCGTCGGTATCTCTATACCTAGTTCAATCTCGTTACTGGAAAGTCTCTTTACTCGTTTCGTAATACATCACCTCGTAACTAACTCCTTAGTCATTTGTTTGCAAGCTTATGATGTGTATTATCGACAGGGCGCAGAGATACCTCTCTGATACTCGGAGTGACAAATCCTAATCTCGATCTATGCCAACTCAACAAACACCTTCAGAGATACCTGTAGAGCATATTTATGATCACCCAGTTATGTTTTGACGTTTGGTAGCACACAAGGCATTCCTCCGGCATTCGGGAGTTGCATAATCTCATAGTTAGAGGAATATGTATTTGACATGAAGAAAGCAATAGCAATAAATTGAACAATCATTATGCTAAGCTAACGGATGGGTCTTGCCCATCACATCATTCTCCTAATGATGTGATCTTGTTATCAAATGACAACTCATGTATTTAAGTTTCCGATCAATACAATTCTAGCATGAATAATAAACCTTTATCATGAATAAGGAAATATAAAATAATAACTTTATTATTGCCTCTAGGGAATATTTCCTTCACTTTGACACCAGTGTAGTGTAAAAAACGCTCTTATATTATGGGACAGAAGGAGTAGTAGATAAATTATCCAACATGCCTCCCATGAACAATTGTAGGTACCTTCATCTTATGAGTTCCAGTGTATTTTTTTAGAAAAACAGGGAGTACTCCCATTTCCATTAGATGAAACCACAGGCTTACACAGTTTAGGACAAGTTTTTCCTCTCTCCCCAGGAAGAGGGAGAAACTAAAAGACATAAACTAATAAGTTCCAAAAGCAATAAAATGCAAAACCAGCATCAATCTTTTTTGCTGCAAGTTCCACGCAGGGAAGCATTTTTGTAAACACGACCTCTAAGCTGCAACCTCAATCTCCTGGAATGACTTCCTTGCCTTCAGGAGGGGTGTTGTCCTCGGCCGGGGCGTCCAGCTACCCATGAGATTGCCTTTGGTACCTTCACCACGAGATCTGTGCGGTCTCCCCCACAGTTCTCTGCCCCGAGCTCAACCCTGGAGTTGCCTAGCAATAGTCAAATAGAGAGGCCTTGACAGGTATGTCGCCAGGAATGAGACGAACGCTTCCAACTGGGTCCTTTCTCTATCCCCAGAAAGAATCATCCATCTTCTGATCGTAGCATGCAGTTTCCCAATCACCTATTTTATATTAGACCATGCAGTGTTATTAAAGATCATGGAGTTTCTAAACTTCCATAAGCACCACATGGTGGCAGAGCTAGCAACATTACGAGTAGCATTCTTCTTGTTAGATACCCACAATCTAGACATAGAAAAGTAATCAGCTCCCAGATTGTTTTTGAAGTGTCCCTTAATTACCAAACTCCAAATAATTTTAGCAACTACACAATAAAAAAAAGGTGTTGTATAGATTCCTCCGAAGAGCAAAATACACAGTCCAGCGGTTTAATGATGTGTCTTTTCCTAAGATTATCTCTGGTCAAGATCTTATTATAAGAGACCAGCCAGAGGAAAATATGTATTTTAGGTGGCACCAGCAGTTTCCATACCACAGGGATGCACACTGGCTTCACCCCTCTAAAATTAATCACATGATACAAGGGGCTACTAGAGTACACCCCTTTGCTGTCTAACTGCCAGACCAAGGAGTCCGTTTCTTCAACAAGAGTGATAGTTTTAATGATCTCCTCTAGTTGATACCAGGATTCCATCATCTTGTCACTAAAATCCTCCTGAAAGAGAGTTTGATCTAAGTCGCATCCCAGATTTCACTGATGGTTTTAGAGGCCTCGTTGCATATAGTATACAGGGGCCAAAATTGAACAGCTAAAGGGGAAGTACCAAACTAGGTGTCTTCCCCAAACCTAATTTGCTTACCATTTCCTACTAGCCATCTATAACCAAATTTAATTGCTTTAACTACGTTCATCACTTGTTTCTAGAATCTGGAGGCATGGAGTGTAGTACTAGTAAATATATTCGATCTGTGGGTGTTATACTTTTGGTCTACCACACTTTTCCACAATTTACGTTCTCCCTGGGAATATCTCTGCACCCAGGAACCCAACATACACATATTAAGTTCTTGGAGGTTAGGGATACCTAGTCCTCCAAACTGTTTCTTCATACACACTAGCCTCCAGTTGACTAGGTGTAGTTTTCTATGTCCTCCAAAGTCATTCAAAAGACAAGCCATCTGAGAATTAATCATCTCAATAGCCCATTTGGGGAATTTAAAATGGGATGGAAGGTAGATAGGGATGCTTGCTAAGCAAGCTTAGATCAAAACTAGTCAAGCTTAGATCAAAACTAGTCTACCTTTATAAGATAGGAGTTTCCTTCTCCCACCAGCTAACATTTTAATGATCTTATCTATGAGGGGTTGCACATCCTCTCTCCTAGGCTTGTCATAATGCATGGGTATCCCAATGTATTTAATAGGGAAAGCCCCACCTTTGCACTTCAAGACATCTATGAACCTCATGGTTTCATCATTTGCCATGTTAATGGGGATTAAGTCACTCTTGTTGTAGTTAATTCTCATGCCAGACACTTGCTCAAAGCAAGACAAAATCATCTTAAGATTTTGGGCCATCTTTAAGTTTTTTTGCAGGAACAAAATAGTGTCATCAGCATACTACAGGCAAATTACCCCACCAGGGTAGAAGTTAGGGCATAGCCCTTTGATCAGCCCTGATGTAGTAGCATTGGTTAGCATTCTAGCAAGCACATCCACTACAAGATTGAAAAGGAGAGGGGATATAGGGTCTGCTTGTCTAAGATCTTTGCTGGTTATAAAAAAAATCACTTTCACAACCATTGATCTTAACTCCTACAGATCCCTCCTCACAATGGCTTTGATTTGATCCAAGCAATCCATTTGGGACAAAGCCTCTCTTCAACGGTAGTGGGTTCTAGTTTATTGACCAACAGAGAGTCACCTGAATACGCGCTTGGGCTTAATAATCCAAGCCTTCAATGGTCTGAAACAGCCTGTTGTGATCTAGCATGAGGCGGATAACAGTGAGCAAGTCGCCGCCGCTGCCGAGCTGCCTGCAGTGCGAGATTTCGGTGCTGTGGTGTGCCGCGTAGCACAGGAACTCCACTCACACCCCGAAGATGACTTCCGGCATGTTGGGCAAGCCCCACTCATTGCAGAGCAGCTTAGCAGCAAGATGCACACCGCTGAGCGGAGTCCTTCAGCGAGCTGTGTCGCCCTTGTCACTACTGTCGCCGTACTTGTCAAGCAGGAAACGATCGAAATCCTGGCTAGTGAGGTTTTGGTCCCGATTTCCCTCCTCTCCAAGAAAAGCAGCACTCTTTGTGGACCTCCACTTGCGCTCCAAAACGGTGCTGCTGTCGGAGAGAAAGTTGCGCCGAACCCCACCGGGGAGCAAGCTGGGGCGCACCAGGAGGAGGAACCCCATGTAGTTGGACAGTATCTTGATTGCCTTTTCTAGCTCTCGGTACCGGTGGCTGTTGTTGCGGTTGCAGCGAAGGTATATGTGGCTCGCAATGCGCCAGAAATGGATGCACTCGGCAAAGTCCCTACCTCCAACACTCCACCCGATTTCTTCCAACATCTTGGACTCGGCAAGCACGGCGCTGCCACGGGCATTCATCATGTCAAATTTCTCGGGGAAGCGCATTTTGAGCACTATATGCACCATCAGCAACTCCTTGAGCTCGGTTGAGATCGGAATGGTTCTTGAGAAATGCAGCTTCTTCCACCACTCCCCGAGGCCTATTGCCTCCATGACCCTTGCTCTGAGCTCGGTGTGGTCACGGCTGCAGTAATCCAACACATCATGCTGCCCGATAGAGTGCAACCATCTTCACCTTTTGCTTCCGGCGTTGACAAGCCGGCGAAGGCGCATGACCATGGCATTGGCTCCATCATACTCCCAGGAATCCAAGTAGGCGCAGGTCCATGTGGATCCTAGCGCTCTCAGCGCCGAAGTGATCTCCAGGGCGATGGCGCCAACCAACAGGAGGTAAGTGATGGCGACATCGTCTCTGCTGTAGGAAGCTTTAATGTCGAGATGGAACAGGAAGAAGGCGACCACCGTGGCGAGCGGCGCGACGACTCGGATGGAGCAGCCCTGCCAGGTGTGGATCACCGGCGCCTTGGTGTACAGCAGGTCGTACAGGATGGAGAGGTCTGCCTCAACCAGGTCATACATGTACATGCCGCGATTGAACAGCCTGCTGCGCATGAGACTGCCCACAGCAAAATTTGCATTCCTGAAATGAAACCCCTGGTCAATGTTGAGAAACGAGCTCTTGCAGAACCCGGACATGTAATGAGCATCCAGCAGGAGCTCTTCCTCTGCACCCACCGATAGTCTGTTGTACAACCTGGCATCAGTATCTTGCAGAACGTGGTGAAGGGGGTTGAGGGTCTCGATGTTGGTGCTCTCGAGCGCCAACACCCTCTCCCCGTACTTGAGGAACCCGACGATGAAGATGAGTATGGTGGCCGAGATCAGCGTCGGGGTGCTGACGCCTGCACAAGCAAAGTCAGCAGGTGGCGCCGCCACAGCCGGTTGTCCTACAGCGAGTAGGCGGTGATGGTGTCCTGGCCACCCATGTGCAGCAGGAAGAAGGGCGCCCAGAAGGCCACCAGCCCGTCCTCGTGCGGCCGATTGTCCAGGGACATGTGGCCAAGCGCGTACACTGCAACATTGTCCGCCATCAGGTATGCCAGCCACAGGAGGAACATGAGCGCAACAGAGGATTTGCACCGACGGATCCCGGCGAACACGAGGAGCACGAGTTGCAGCACGAAGCTGGTGACGACCAAGATCTGGAGACCCCATTCTTTCCACACCCGCACCACCAATCCCCCGGCGGTCATTGCGCCTCACTGCAATGCAACGCGCACATCACAAGTGTGTCAGGTAATAATGTATAGCTAGCTTGCTGTTGGGGAACGTAGTAATTTCAAAAAATTTCCTACGCACACGCAAGACCATGGTGATGGCATAGCAACGAGAGGGGAGAGTGTCTGTCCACGTACCCTCGTAGACCGAAAGCGGAAGCGTTATAACAACGCGGTTGATGTAGTCGTACGTCTTCACGATCCGACCGATCCAAGTACCGAACGACGGCACCTCCGAGTTCGCGCACGTTCAGCTCGATGGCGATCCCGGGCTCCGATCCAGAAAGCGCCGGGGATGAGTTCTGTCAAGACGACGGAGTGGTGGCGATGATGATGCTCCACCGGCGAGGGCTTCGCCTAAGCTCGCGACGATATGACTTCACCGGCGCGAGGGCTTCGCCTAAGCTCATGACGATATGACCGAAGTGGAATATGGTGGAGGGGAGCACCGCACACGACTAAGGAACGATCACGTAGATCAACTTGTGTCTCATGGGGTGCCCCCCTGCCCCCGTATATAAAGGAGCAAGGGGGGGGGGTGCGGCCAGCCCTAGGGGGGCGCGCCTGGAGGAGTCCTACTCCCACCGGGAGTAGGACTCCCCCTTCCTAGTTGGAATAGGATTGGGGAGGGAAGAGGGAAGAGGCGCCGCCCCCTCTCCTGTCCTATTCGGACTAGAGGGGAGGGGGCGCGCCTGCCCCTGGCCGGCCCTTCCTCTTCTCCCTATGGCCCATCAAGGCCCATTGACCCCCCGGGGGGTTCCGGTAACCCCCCGGTGTTCCGGTAAAATCCTGTTTTCATCCGGAACCCTTCCGAAGTCCAAACATAGGCTTCCAATATATCAATCTTTATGTCTCGACCATTTCGAGACTCCTCGTCATGTCCGTGATCACATCCGGGACTCCGAACAACCTTCGGTACATCAAAACTTATAAACTCATAATAGACTGTCATCGAAACGTTAAGCGTGCGGACCCTACGGGTTCGAGAACTATGTAGACATGACCTAGAACCATTCTCGGTCAATAACCAATAGCGGAACCTGGATGCCCATATTGGTTCCTACATATTCTACGAAGATCTTTATCGGTCAAACCGCATAACGACATATGTTGTTCCCTTTGTCATCGGTATGTTACTTACCCGAGATTCGATCGTCGGTATCAATACCTAGTTCAATCTAGTTGCATCGTAAGTCTCTTTACTCGTTCCGTAATACATCATCTCACAACTAACTCATTAGTTGCAATGCTTGCAAGGCTTATGTGATGTGTATTACCGAGAAGGCCAGAGATACCTCTCCGACAATCGGAGTGACAAAACCTAATCTCGAAATCGCCAACCCAACATGTACCTTTGGAGACACTGTAGTACTCCTTTATAATCACCCGATTCGTTGTGACGTTTGGTAGTACCAAAGTGTTCCTCCGTAAGCGGAGTTGCATAATCTCATAGTTACAGGAACATGTATAGGTCATGAAGAAAGCAATAGCAATATACTAAGCGATCAAGTGCTAAGCTAACGGAATGGGTCATGTCAATCACATCATTCTCCTAATGAGGTGATCCCATTAATCAAATGACAACACATGTCTATGGTTAGGAAACATAACCATCTTTGATTAATGAGCTAGTCTAGTAGAGGCATACTAGTGACTATCTGTTTGTCTATGTATTCACACATGTATTATGTTTCGGTTAATACAATTCTAGCATGAATAATAAACATTTATCATGATATAAGGAAATAAATAATAACTTTATTATTGCCTCTAGGGCATATTTCCTTGATCTCCCACTTGCACTAGAGTCAATAATCTAGATTACACAAGAATGATTCTAACACCCATGGAGTCTTGGTGCTGATCATGTTTTGCTCGTGGAAGAGGCTTAGTCAACGGTCTGCAACATTCAGATCCGTATGTATTTTGCAAATCTCTATGTCTCCCACTTGGACTTGGTCCCGAATGGAATTGAAGCGTCTCTTGATATGCTTGGTCCTCTTGTGAAATCTGGATTCCTTTGCCAAGGCAATTGCACAATATTGTCACGGAAGATCTTCATTGGTCCCGATGCACTAGGTATGACACCTAGATCGAAATGAACTCTTTCATCCAGACTCCTTCATTTGCTACTTCGAAGCAGCTATGTACTCCGCTTCACATGTAGATCCCGCCACGATGCTTTGTTTAGAACTGCACCAACCGACAGCTCCACCGTTTAATAAAAACACGTATCCGGTTTGCGATTTAGAATCGTCCGGATCGATGTCAAAGCTTACATCGGCGTAACCATTTACGACTAGCTCTTTGTCACCTCCATATCGAGAAACATATCCTTAGTCATTTTCGGTATTTCGGGATGTTCTTGACCGCTGTCGATGATCCACTCTGGATTACTTTGGTACCTTCCTGCCAAGCTTATTGCTAAGCATCGTCGGTCTGGTACACAGCATTGCATACATGATAGAGCCTATGGCTGAAGCATAGGAACATCTTTCATTTCTCTCTATCTTCTCATTGTGGTCGGGCATTGAGTCGACTCAATCTTACACCTTGTAATACAGGTAAAAACCTTTCTTTTCCTGATCCATTTTGAACTTTTTAAAACTTTATCAAGGTATGTGCTTTGTGAAAGTCCAATTAAGCGTCTTGATCTATCTCTATAGATCTTGATGCCCAATATGTAAGCAGCTTCACCGAGGTCTTTCATTGAAAACTTTTATTCAAGTATCCTTTTATGCTATCCAGAAATTCTATATCATTTCCAATCAATAATATGTCGTCCACATATAATATCGAAATGCTCTGAGCTCCCACTCACTTTCTTGTAAATACAAGCTTCTCCAAAAGTGCAGATAAAACCATATGCTTTGATCACACTATCAAAGCGTTTATTCCAACTCCGAGAGGCTTGCACTGGACCATAAATTGATCGTTGGAGCTTGCACACTTTGTTAGCACCCTTTGGATCAACAAAACCTTCGGTTGCATCATATACAACTCTTCTTCTAGAAATCCATTCAAGAATGCAGTTTTACATCCATTTGCCAAATTTCATAATCATAAAATGCGGCAATTGCTAACATGATTCGGACAGACTTAAGCATCGCCACGGGTGAGAAAGTCTCATCATAGTCAACCCCTTGAACTTGTCGAAAACCTTTCGCAACAAGTCGAGCTTTGTAGACAGTTACATTACCATCGCGTCAGTCTTCTTCTTAAAGATCCATTTATTCTCAATGGCTTGCCGATCATCGGCAAGTCAACCAAAGTCCATACTTTGTTCTCATACATGGATCCCATCTCAGATTTCATGGCTTCCAGCCATTTCGCGAATCTGGGCTCACCATCGCTTCTTCATAGTTTGTAGGTTCGCCATGGTCAAGTAACATGACTTCGAATAGGATTACCGTACCACTCAGTGCGTATTTTACTCTGGTTGACCTCACGGTTCAGTAGCAACTTGATCTGAAGTTTCATGATCAACATCATTAGTTTCCTCACTAATTGGTGTAGTTGTCACAGAACCATTTCTTGTGGTGAACTACCTTCCAATAAGGGAGTAGATCTGATTATCTCATCAAGTTCTACTTTCCTCCCACTCACTTCTTTCGAGAGAAACTCCTTCTCTAGAAAGGATCCGAATTAGCAACGAAAATCTTGCCTTCAGATCTGTGATAGAAGGTGTACCCAACTGCTCTCCTTTGGGTATCCTATGAAGACACATTTCTCGATTTGGGTTCGAGCTTATCTGGTTGAAGTTTCTTCACATAAGCATCGCAACCCCAAACTTTAAGAAACGACAACTTTGGTTTCTTGCCAAACCACAGTTCATACGGTGTCGTCTCAACGGACTTAGATGGTGCCCTATTTAACGTGAATGCGGCCGTCTCTAAAGCATATCCCCAAAACGATAGCGGTAAATTAGTAAGAGACATCATAGATCGCACCATATCAAGTAAAGTACGATTACGACGTTCGGACACACCATTTCTCTGTGGTGTTCCAGGTGGCGTGAGTTGTGAAACTATTCCACATTGTTTCAAATGTAAACCGAACTTGTAACTCAAATATTCTCCTCCACGATCAGATCGTAGAAACTTTATTTTCTTGTTACGATGATTTTCCACTTCACTCTGAAATTCTTTGAACTTTTCAAATGTTTCAGATTTGTGTTTCATTAAGTAGATATACCCATATCTGCTCAAATCATCTGTGAAGGTGAGAAAATAACGATACCCGCCGCGTGCCTCAACATTCATTGGACCACAAACATCAGTATGTATGATTTCCAACAAATCAGTTGCTCGCTCCATGGTTCCGGAGAACGGCGTTTTAGTCATCTTGCCCATGAGGCACGGTTCATAAGTACCAAGTGATTCATAATCAAGTGATTCGAAGCCCATCAATATGGAGTTTCTTCATGCGTTTTACACCGATATGACCCAAGCGGCGGTGCCACAAATAAGTTGCATTATCATTATCAACTTTGCATCTTTTGGTTTCAACACTATGAATATGTGTATTACTACTATCGAGATTCAATAAAAATAGACCACTCTTCAAGGGTGCATGACCATAAAAGATATTATTCATATAAATAGAACAACCATTATTCTCTGTCTTAAATGAATAACCGTCTCGCATCAAACAAGATCCAGATATAATGTTCATGCTTAACGGCGGCACCAAATAACAACTATTTAGGTCTAAAACTAATCGCGATGGTAGATGTAGAGGTAGCGTGCCGACCGCGATCACATCGACTTTGGAACCATTTCCCACGCGCATCGTTACCTCGTCCTTAGCCAATCTTCGCAATCCGTAGTTCTGTTTGAGTTGCAAATATTAGCAAGAACGGTATCAAATACCAGTACTCTGCGAGTATTAGTAAGGTACACATCAATAACATGTATATCACATATACCTTTGATCACCTTGCCATCCTTCTTATCCGCCAAATACTTGGGGCAGTTCCGCTTCAAATGTCCGGTTTGCTTGCGGTAAAAACACTCGTTTCAGGCTTAGGTCCGGACTTGGGTTTCTTCTCTTGAGCAGCAACTTTCTTGCTGTTCTTTTGAAGTTCCTTCTTCTTTCCTTTGCCCTTTTCTTGAAACTAGTGGTCTTGTTGACCATCAACACTTGATGCTCTTTCTTGATTTCTACCTCCATGACTTTTAGCATTGCGAAGAGCTCGGGAATTGTTTTGGTCATCCCTTGCATATTATAGTTCATCACGAAGCTCTTATAGCTTGGTGGCGGTGATTGGAGAATTTCATCAATGACACTATCATCCGGAAGAGTAACTCCCAGTTGAATCAAGTGATTATTATACCCGGACATTTTGAGTATATGTTCACCGACGAACTATTCTCATCCATCTTGCAGCTATAGAACTTATTGGAGACTTCATATCTCTCAATCCGGCATTTGCTTGAAATATTAACTTCAACTCTGGAACATCTCATATGCTCCATGACGCTCAAGACGTCGTTGAAGACCCGGTTCTAAGCCGTAAAGCATGGCACACTGAACTATAGAGTAGTCATCACTTTGCTCGCCAGACGCTCACAACTTCGGCGTTGCTCTCGCAGCAGTGTCCGCACCCAGCGGTGCTTCGGGACGTAATTCTTCGTGCAGCAATGAGGATAATCCTCAAGTTACGGACCCAGTCCGTGTAATTGCTACCATCATCTTTCAACTTTGCTTTCTCAAGGAACGCATTAAAATTTAACGTAACAACAACAGCGAGCCATCTATCTCTGATAAACATAGAAAAGCAAAAATACTATCGGTACTAAGTTCATGATAAATTTAAGTTTAATTAATCATATTAAAACTCCCACTTAGACAGACATCTCTCTAGTTATCTAAGTGATTACGTGATCCAAATCAACTAAACCATGTCCGATCATCACGTGAGATGGAGTAGTTTCAATGGTGAACATCACTATGTTGATCATATCTACTATATGATTCACGCCGACCTTCGGTCTCCGTGTTCCGAGGCCATATCTGTTATATGCTAGGCTCGTCAAGTTTAACTTGAGTATTCGCGTGTGCAACTGTTTTGCACCGTTGTATTTGAACGTAGAGCCTATCACACCCGATCATCACGTGGTGTCTCAAAGACGAAGAACTTTCATAACGGTGCATACTCGGGAGAACACTTCTTGATAATTTTAGTGAGAGATCATCTTATAATGCTACCGTCAATCAAAGCAAAATAAGATGCATAAAGGATAAACATCACATGCAATCAATATGAGTGATATGATATGGTCATCATCATCTTGTGCTTGTGATCTCCATCGCCAAGCACCGTCATGATCACCATCGCCACCGGCGCGACACCTTGATCTCCATCGTAGCATCGTTGTCGCCTCGCCAACTATTGCTTCTACGACTATCGCTATCGCTTAGTGATAAAGTAAAGCAATTACATGGCTTTGCATTTCATACAATAAAGCGACAACCATATGGCTCCCGCCATTGTCGATAACTTGGTTACAAAACATGATCATCTCATACAATAAAATATAGCATCACGCCTTGACCACATCACATCATAACATGCCCTGCAAAAACAAGTTAGACGTCCTCTACTTTGTTGTTGCAAGTTTTACGTGGCTGCTACGGGCTGAGCAAGAACCGTTTTACCTACGCATCAAAACCACAACGATAGTTTGTCAAGTTGGTGCTGTTTTAACCTTCGCAAGGACCGGCGTAGCCACACTCGGTTCAACTAAAGTGAGAGAGAGACACCGCCGGTCACCTTTAAGCAACGAGTGCTCGGAGCGGTGAAACCAGTCTCGTAAGCGTCACGCGTAATGTCGGTCCGGCCGCTTCATCTCACAATACCGTTGAACCAAAGTATGACATGCCGGTAAGCAGATGACTTATATCGCCCACAACTCACTTGTGTTCTACTCGTGCATATGACATCAACGCATAAAACCAGGCTCGGATGCCTTTGTTGGGAAATGTAGTAATTTCAAAAATTTCCACGCACACGCATGACCATGGTGATGGCATAGCAACGAGAGGGGAGATGTCGTCCACGCCCTCGTGAGACCGAAAGCGGAAGCGTTATAACAACGCTGTTGATGTAGTCGACGTCTTCACGATCCGACCGATCCAAGTACCGAACGACGGCACCTCCGAGTTCGCACACGTTCAGCTCGATGACGATCCCGGGCTCCGATCCAGAAAGCGTCGGGGATGAGTTCCGTCAAGACGACGGCGTGGTGACGATGATGATGCTCCACCGACGAGGGCTTCGCCTAAGCTCGCGACGATATGACCGAAGTGGAATATGGTGGAGGGGAGCACCGCACACGACTAAGGAACGATCACGTAGATCAACTTGTGTCTCATGGGGTGCCCCCCCTGCCCCGATATAAAGGAGCAAGGGGGTGCGGCCAGCCCTAGGGGCGGCGCTGAGGAGTCCTACTCCCACAGGAGTAGGACTCCCCCTTCCTAGTTGGAATAGGATTGGGGAGGGGGAAGAGGGAAGGGGGGCGCCGCCCCCTCTCCTTGTCCTATTCGGACTAGAGGGGGAGGGGGGCGCGCGGCCTGCCCTGGCCGGCCCTTCCTCTTCTCCCTATGGCCCATCAAGGCCCATTGACCCCCCGGGGGGTTCCGGTAACCCCCCGGTGTTCCGGTAAAATCCTGTTTTCATCCGGAACCCTTCCGAAGTCCAAACATAGGCTTCCAATATATCAATCTTTATGTCTCGACCATTTCGAGACTCCTCGTCATGTCCGTGATCACATCCGGGACTCCGAACAACCTTCGGTACATCAAAACTTATAAACTCATAATAGACTGTCATCGAAACGTTAAGCGTGCGGACCCTACGGGTTCGAGAACTATGTAGACATGACCTAGAACCATTCTCGGTCAATAACCAATAGCGGAACCTGGATGCCCATATTGGTTCCTACATATTCTACTGAAGATCTTTATTGGTCAAACCGCATAACGACATATGTTGTTCCTTTGTCATCGGTATGTTACTTACCCGAGATTCGGTCGTCGGTATCCAATACCTAGTTCAATCTCGTTACGTAAGTCTCTTTACTCGTTCCGTAATACATCATCTCACAACTAACTCATTAGTTGCAATGCTTGCAAGGCTTATGTGATGTGTATTACCGAGAAGGCCCAGAGATACCTCTCCGACAATCGGAGTGACAAAACCTAATCTCGAAATACGCCAACCCAACATGTACCTTTGGAGACACCTGTAGTACTCCTTTATAATCACCCAGTTACGTTGTGACGTTTGGTAGTACCCAAAGTGTTCCTCCGGTAAACGGGAGTTGCATAATCTCATAGTTACGAGGAACATGTATAGGTCATGAAGAAAGCAATAGCAATATACTAAACGATCAAGTGCTAAGCTAACGGAATGGGTCATGTCAATCACATCATTCTCCTAATGAGGTGATCCCATTAATCAAATGACAACACATGTCTATGGTTAGGAAACATAACCATCTTTGATTAATGAGCTAGTCTAGTAGAGGCATACTAGTGACTATCATTTGTCTATGTATTCACACATGTATTATGTTTCCGTTAATACAATTCTAGCATGAATAATAAACATTTATCATGATATAAGGAAATAAATAATAACTTTATTATTGCTTCTAGGGCATATTTCCTTCACTTGCTAGCTCACAACCAAGCAAAATCCTGTCTTGGGTTTGAATCCAGAGCTTGCAAAAGCTTCATGGAACTCGCTTGGCCTTATTCTTTTAGGGAAAAACATACTTTTGATTACGAGCAGACCTAGTGAGTCCCCTATCATTCAATCTGTTAAAGATACACATGAGATATCTATCTTGGTTGCTAAACAATCTTACCATTTTCTACCGAGCGTTCCATCCAGGTCCGAAAGTCAAAGTGATGCTAAAACATCCCCCCCCCCCCTATCATTCAATCTGTTAAAGATACACACGAGATATCTATCTTGGTTGCTAAACCAATCTTACCATTTCTCTACCGTGCATTCCATGCAGGTCCGAAAGTCAAAGTGATGCTAAAACATCCCCCCCAAAAAAAAGAAAGGATAAACATCCTGCCCGTGTATCCTCAGATGCACACACCGTAGATGATAAAAACAAGCTCAGTCAGCAATGGCGGAGCTAGACAGGGATTAAAATTTCTTCACAAATGCTGTCAAGCTTGGCGGGGAAATAACAATGATGGCAACAATTGAGCTACTACAAAAATAACAAGTACAAACCAATGCTTTACATCATCCAGATCCGAGAACGAAAGAAACAGAAATAGACCAAATAAGCTGACTAATTGTGTGACTTACATGTGAAGCAGCCGGTGTGCAGCTAGCACAGTCCCCAGATCCGTCCGACCAAGAATCAGATCAGAAAGATAAAAAGAGCGGAAGATGAACTAGCAATGGACGGATCAAGCTTAACCGCTGTAACAAATTGGTTAGCCACAGCTTGAGAGCATTGACTGACTCCCGGTCTAGCCTCGGTCCGAGTGCAAGTAGGATTTATTATTATTTTTATTTGAAGAAAGGAGTGCAAGTAGGTGGGGACAACGGTCGGGAATCTTTTCTTTGAGTGGACCCGGGTGGTAATAAGGGCACTTTCACCCGAAGCTGCACACGAGAGGTCACATGGAGAATTTGTGGGCCGATGGGCCAGTTCGAGCCCCTTAGCTTTTCCATCCGGGTTTTCATCTGGTTCACCTTACAAAAACGGGCTGCTATATTTTTCTTTGATAGAGTCAAAGAATTAAATAGTTACAAAATTCTAAAAATATTTTTAAAAATCAAACACTGTTTCTGAGTTTTTGAAAATGTTTATGAACTTTAAAAAATATACCCGCATCCTAGAAAAATTATCTTATTTTTTAAAAAATGTTCTCAAATGTTACCATAATCTTGGATTTAGAATTCTTTGTGTATTTGAAAATGTTTTTAAAAACATGAATATCAGAATATTCATAGATCTTAAGAAGAATCATGATTTAAAAATATATTTATGAATTTTAAAATTGTTCAGAAATTTTAATTTTTTATCAGATTTTTAAAAATATTTGTGAAAAATATATACTAAATTTAAAATATGTTCAGGAATTCATAAAACAGTTTTGTATTTCAGAATATGTTCATCGGAGTTGTTAGACGTCAAGAAAGAGTGGGAGGACGGGCGGCTATGTCAAGGACCAATAGGCCATCCCAGCCTCGAAGAACCACCACTTAACGGAAGGAAGATGTCCAAAACCGAGGCAAGATAAACAAACCATGTAATGTATATCTTACATTATCTGACATCCGTGGTATCTGCAATAGAAGGCATATCAAGTTGATATAGATTTTGTTTATTTATTTTGTTCAGTGACAATGAGGACACCTTGTATTCGGTTATTGTATCCGTAGCCCTACTTGTTGTGATGTAATATAACACCGCAATTGAGGTCTCAAGAAACAGGTGTCCGAATTCTGAATAGCCCATTAGCTGCGAAATGTGAAGCATGGGGTGATCAATGTTTTCGGGCGCAATTTCCATTTCTTGTTGGGGTTGTACTGAAATCGGGATGTCCGTTGTTTACTCGATGCAGATATTATGTTAATCTGTGAGATGCAGATATTATTGAGATCCACATCACCCCCCTCCCCCTCGGCCTCTGCATGCAACGAATCTCCTTCTATAGGGTAGATCGATGTAATACAGACAGTTGCTCTCGCCGTCGAGGCCACAAGTGCTATTCATATGGTCTAGAAACTCCTCAAGGATATAACTCTGAGGTACTATGCTGACATGGTGACATTTGTTTTTGGCAACCATCTCATCTTTTTAATTAGAGCTAGAACTGAGAAATAATTAGAGCAAGAGTTGAGTACTAAGCATTAGCACATTACCAATGTAAGTGTCGTACTGCTAGTTCCAAGTTTACACATGAACTGGTATATATAGTTGTGTAACTTAGCCAGTCCACAATTCCAAATTTGGGCTAGTTATGGTAGTAGCCCCGGCGTTAATCATTATGTACTTGGGGGCGGTTGGAAGCGAACAAGGTCACGCTAGTACTTCAATGTTGAGCATAGCATGGCACTCGTTGGTGTAGTCCATGTGAGATGGGTTCTCGCCGTGAGCACTACATGACTCAATTGGCATCCCAATCTTAGGGCGTGTTTCTGATGAATTTGTTCCCGATTCATGTTTCATGGATCTATAAACAAATGTGGCTACAATTATTTACATCCATTAAAGCTTGACTTATTGCAAACTATTTCGATAAGTTCAAGGAGTTGATTACTCGACATAGCGACGCTTAAGTTAGTTTCGGTTATTCTAACAATTGCAGCACATCACTACAAGAAATATGTCAACTTGCGACCATCATTATTGGTCGCTGAAAGGTCATTGTTTTTCATTTGCGACCTTTTTGTGACCAAAAGTAAATGGTCAAAAGCTGGCGGTCATTAATGGAAATTAACAACCTTCTTTGTGATATGTAAAAGGTCGTTGATTCTACGACCAAATTTTTGGTCACTGGCAGCCTCCCCAGACCACATAGGATCCAACGTGGCAAGTTGACGTGGATACAAATCAGCCCGGTCTAATTCGGTGTTTTACATGGGCCGACCCCAACAATTCAACCTATTTAATAATGTATTTTTTTCATGTGCTTTTATTAGCTACATGGGCTGTTGGGGAACGTAGTAATTTCAAAAATTTTCCTACGATCACGCAAGATCATGGTGATGCATAGCAACGAGATGAGAGTGTTGTCTACGTACCCTCGTAGACCAGCAACGGAAGCGTTGACGCAACGTAGAGGAAGTAGTCGTACTTCTTCCCGATCCAACCGATCCAAGTACCGAACGTCACGGCACCTCCGAAGTTCTGCACACGTTCAGCTCGATGGCGTCCCTCGAACTCCGATCCAGCCGAGTGTTGAGGAGAGTTTCATCAAGACGACGGCGTGGTGACGATGATGATGTTCCACCGCGCAGAGCTTCGCCTAAGCTCCATAGCGGTATATTCGAGGTGTAGTTTGGTGGAAGGGGCACCGACACGGCTAAGGAACGATCTCAATGATCAACTTGTGTGTCATGGGGTGCCCCTGCCCTGTATATAAAGGAGGGAAGGGAGGGCTGGCCGGCCAAGGAGAGGTGCGCCAGGTGTCCTACTCCTACTAGGAGTAGGATTCCCCCAAATCCTAGTCCAACTAGGTTTCCCCAAGTGGGAAGGGAGAGAGAGAGGCGCCCCTTCTCCTAGTCCTAATAGGACTAGGGAAGGGGGAAGGTCTTGCGCCAGCACTATGGCCCCTTTCTCTTTCCCACTAAGGCCCATCAAGGCCCATTGACCCCGGGAGGTTCCGGTAACCCCGGTACTCGGTAAAATTCCCAATTTCACCCGGAGTGATTCCGAGTCAAACATAGGCTTCCAATATATCAATCTTTATGTCTCGACCATTTGAGACTCCTCGTCATGTCCGTGATCTCATCAGGGACTCGAACAACCTTGGTACATCAATATCATATAAACTCATAATAACCGCCATCGAAGCGTTAGCGTGCGGACCCTACGGGTTCGAGAACTATGTAGACATGACCGAGACACCTCTCGGTCAATAACCAATAGCGGGACCTGGATGCCCATATTGGCTCCTACATATTCTACGAAGATCTTTATCGGTCGGACCGCATAACAACATCGTTGTTCCCTTTGTCATCGGTATGTTACTTGCCCTAGATTCGATCGTCGGTATCCAATACCTAGTTCAATCTCGTTCTTGGCAAGTCTCTTTTCTCGTTCCGTAATACATCATCTCACAACTAACACATTTAGTTGCAATGCTTGCAAGGCTTATGTGATGTGCATTACCGAGAGGGCCAGAGATACCTCTCCGACAATCGGAGTGACAAATCCTAATCTCAAATATGCCAACCCAACATGTACCTTGGAGACACCTGTAATGTACCTTTATAATCACCCGATTACGTTGTGACGTTTGGTAGCACCCAAAGTGTTCCTCGGCAAACGGGAGTTGCATAATCTCATAGTCATAGGAACATGTATAAGTCATGAAGAAAAGCACTAGCAATAAACTATACGATCAGGTGCTATGCTAATGGAATGGGTCATGTCAATCAGATCATTCAACCAATGATGTGATCCCGTTAATCAAATAACAACTCCTTGTTCATGGTTAGGAAACATAACCATCTTTGATTAACGAGCTAGTCAAGTAGAGGCATACTAGTGACACTCTGTAGGTTTATGTATTCACACATGTATTATGTTTCCGGTTAATACAATTCTAGCATGAATAATTAACATTTATCATGATATAAGGAAATAAATAATAACATTATTATTGCCTCTAGGGCATATTTCCTTGATCTCCCACTTGCACTAGAGTCAATAATCTAGATTACAAGAATGATTCTAACACCCATGGAATCTTGGTGCTGATCATGTTTTGCTCGTGGAAGAGGCTTAGTCAACGGTGCGCAACATTCAGATCCGTATGTATCTTGCATATCTCTATGTCTCCCACGGACCAAATCCGGATGGAGTTGGCGTCTTTTGATGTGCTTGGTTCTCTTGTGAAATCTGGATTCCTTTGCCAAGGCAATTGCACCGATATTGTCACAAAAGATTTTCATTGGACCCGATACACTAGGTACAACACCTAGATCGGTTATGAACTCCTTCATCCAGACTCCTTCATTAGCTGCTTCGAAGCAGCTATGTACTCAACTTCACATGTAGATCCCATAACGACGCTTTGTTTGGAACTGCACCAACCGACAGCTCCACCGTTTAATGTAAATACGTATCCGGTTTGCGATTTAGAATCGTCCGGATCAGTGTCAAAGCTTGCGTCGACGTAACTGTTCTGACGAGCTCTTTGTCACCGCCATAAATGAGAAACATATCCTTAGTTCTTCTCAAGTACTTAAGGATGTTCTTGACCGCTGTCCGATGATCCACTCTGGATTACTTTGGTACTGCCGCTAAACTTACAAACAAGGCATACATCAGGTCTGGTACACAGCATTGCATACATGATAGAGCCTATGGCTGAAGCATAGGAACATCTTTCATTTTCTCTCTATCTTCTGCGGTGGTCGGGCATTGAGTCTTACTCAACTTCACACCTTGTAATACCGGCAAGAACCCTTTCTTTGCACGATCCATTTTGAACTTTTTCAAAACTTTATCAAGGTATGTGCTTTGTGAAAGTCCTATTAAGCGTCTTGATCTATCTCTATAGATCTTAATGCCCAATATGTAAGCAGCTTCACCAAGGTCTTTCATTGAAAATTCTTATTCAAGTATCCCTTTATGCTATCCAGAATTCTATATCATTTCCGATCAATAATATGTCATCCACATATAATATCGAAATGCTACTGAGCTCCCACTCACTTTCTTGTAAATACTGAGCTTCTCCAAAAGTGCATATAAAACCAAATGCTTTGATCACACTATCAAAACGTTTATTTCAACTCCGAGAGGCTTGCACCAGTCCATAAATGGATCATTGGAGCTTACACACTTTGTTAGCTTCCTTTGGATCGACAAAACCTTCGGTTGCATCATATACAACTCTTCTTCCGTAAATCCATTCAGAATGCAGTTTTAACATCCATTTGCCAAATTTCATAATCATAAAATGCGGCAATTGCTAACATGATTCGGACGGACTTAAGCATCGCTACGGGTGAGAAGGTCTCATCGTAGTCAATCCCTTGAACTTGTCGAAAACCTTTTGCAACAAGTCGAGCTTTATAGACGATAACATTACCATCAGCGTCGGTCTTCTTCTTGAAGATCCATTTATTCTCAATTGCTTGCCGATCATCGGGCAAGTCAACCAAAGTCCACACTTTGTTCTCATACATGGATCCCATCTCAGATTTCATGGCCTCAAGCCATTTTGTGGAATCTGGGCTCACCATCGCTTCTTCATAGTTCGAGGTTCATCATGTTCTAGTAACATGACTTCCAAAATAGGATTACCGTACCACTCAGTGCGGATCTTGCTCTGGTTGATCTCTGAAGTTCTGAGAAGCTTGATCTGAAGTTTCATGATCATCATCATTAGCTTCCTCCTATTTGGTGTAGGTGTCACGTAAACTGTTTTCGTGATGTACTATTCTCAATAAGGGAGTAGATACTGATTATCTCATCAAGTTCTACTTTCCTCCCACTCACTTCTTTCGTGAGAAACTCTTTCTCCAAAAAGTTTCCAATTTAGCAACAAAAATCTTGCCTTCGGATCTGTGATAGAAGGTGTACCCAACTGTCTCCTTTGGGTATCCTATGAAGACACATTTCTCGGATTTGGGTTCGAGCTTATCAGGTTGAAGCTTTTCACATAAGCATCGCAGCCCCAAACTTTCAGAAGCGACAACTTTGGTTTCTTGCCAAACCACAGTTCATAAGGCGTCGTCTCAGCGGTTTAGATGGTGCCCTATTTAAAGTGAATGTAGCCGTCTCTAAAGCATAACCCCAAAGCGATAGCGGTAAATCAGTAAGAGACATCATAGATCGCACCATATCTAATAAAATACGATTCGACGTTCGGACACACCATTACGTTGTGGTGTTCCGGTGGCGTAAGTTGCGAAACTATTCGCATTGTTTCAAATGTAGGTCAAACTCGTAACTCAAATATTCTCCTCCACGATCAGATCGTAGAAACTTTATTTTCTTGTTACGATGATTTTCCACTTCACTCTGAAATTCTTTGAACTTTTCAAATGTTTCAGACTTGTGTTTCATTAAGTAGATATACCCATATCTGCTCAAATCATCTGTGAAGGTGAGAAAATAACGATATCCGCCATACGAGCCTCAACATTCATTGGACCACATACATCGGTATGTATGATTTCCAATAAATCTGTTGCTCTCTCCATAGTTCCGGAGAACGGTGTTTTAGTCATCTTGCCCATAAGGCACGGTTCATAAGTGCCAAGTGATTCATAATCAAGTGACTCCAAAAGTCCATCAAGATGGAGTTTCTTCATGCGCTTTACATCGATATGACCTAAACGGCAAGTGCCACAAATAAGTTGCACCATCATTATCAACTCTGCATCTTTTGGTTTCAACATTATGAATATGTGTATCACTACTATCAAGATTAAGTAAAACAAACCATTCTTCAATGGTGCATGACCATAAAAGATATTATTCATATAAATAGAACAACCATTATTCTCGATTTAAATGAATAACCGTCTCGCATCAAACAAGATCCAGATATAATGTTCATGCTCAACGCTGGTACTAAATAACAATTATTTAGGTCTAATACTAATCCGAAGGTAGATGTAGAGGTAGCGTGCCGATTGCGATCACATCGACTTTGGAACCATTTCCCACGCGCATTGTCACCTCGTCCTTAGCCAATCTTCGCAATCAGAGCCCTGTTTGAGTTGCAAATATTAGCAAGTAACCAGTATCAAATACCTAGGTGCTCTGCGAGTATTAGTAAGGTACACATCAATAACATGTATATCACATATACCTTTGTTAACCTTGCCATCCTTCTTATCCGCCAAATACTTGGGGCAGTTCCGCTTCGGTGACCAGCACGCTTGCAATAGAAGCACTCGGTTTCAGGCTTAGGACCAGACTTGGGTTTCTTCTCTTGATCAGCAACTTGCTTGCTGCTCTTTTGAAGTTTCCTTTTCTTTCCTTTGCCCTTTTCTTGAAACTAGTGGTTTTGTTAACCATCAACACTTGATGCTCCTTTTGATTTCTACCTCCGACTTTCAAAGCATCGCGAAGAGCTCGGGCATTGTTTTGGTCATCCCTTGCATATTATAGTTCATCACGAAGCTCTTGTAGCTTGGTGGCGTGATTGGAGAATTCATCAATGACGCAATCATCCGGAAGATTAACTCCCAGTTGAATCAAGTGATTGTTATATCCGGACATTACGAGTATATGCTCACCGATGAACCGTTCTCCTCCATCTTACAGCTATAGAACTTATTGGAGACTTCATATCTCTCAATCCGGGCATTCGCTTGGAATATTAACTTCAACTCTGGAACATCTCATATGCTCCATGGTGTTCAAAACGACGTTGAAGTCCCGGTTCTAAGCCGTAAAGCATGGCACACTCGAACTATAGAGTAGTCATCGCTTTGCTTTGCCAGACGTTCACAACTTGGCGCAGCCCTTGCACCAGGCACGGCACCTAACGGTGCTTCCGGGACGTAATTCTTCCGTGCAGCAATAAGGATAATCCTCGTTACGGACCCAGTCCGTGTAATTGCTGCCATCATCTTTCAACTTTGCTTTCTCAAGGAACGCATTAAAATTCAACGGAACAACAAAGACGAGCCATCTATCTACACATCATAGACAAGCAAGATACTATCGGTACTAAGTTCATGATAAATTTAAGTTCAATTAATCATATTACTTAAGAACTCCCACTTAGAAAAATATCCTCCAATTCTCTAAGTGATTGCGTGATCCATATCAGCTACACCATGACCGATCATCACGTGTGATGGAGTAGTTTCAATGGTGAACATCAATATGTTGATCATATCTACTATATGATTCACGCTCGACCTTCGGTCTCCGTGTTCCGAGGTCATATCTTATATGCATAGCTCGTCAAGTATAACCTGAGTATTCTGCGTGTGCAACTGTTTTGCACCGTTGTATTTGAGCGTAGAGCCTATCACACCCGATCATCACGTGGTGTCTCAAAGACGAAGAACTTTCATAGCGGTGCATACTCGGGAGAACACTTCTTGATAATTTAGTAAGGGATCATCTTATAATGCTACCGTCAATCAAAGCAAAATAAGATGCATAAAGGATTAACATCACATGCAATCAATATAAGTGATATGATATGGCCATCATCATCTTGTGCTTGTGATCTCCATCTCTCAAGCACCGTCATGATCACCATCGTCACCGTAGCGACACCTTGATCTCCATCGTAGCATCGTTGTCGTCTCGCCAACTATTGCTTCTACGACTATCGCTACTCCTTAGTGATAAAGTAAAGCAATTACATGGCGTTGCATTTCATACAATAAGCGACAACCATATGGCTCCTGCCATTGCCGATAACTTCGGTTACAAAACATGATCATCTCATACAATAAAATATAGCATCACGTCTTGACCACATCACATCACATCATGCCCTGCAAAAACAAGTTAGGCGTCCTCTACTTTGTTGTTGCAAGTTTTACGTGGCTGCTACGGGCTGAGCAAGAACCGTTCTTACCTCGCATCAAAACCACAGCGATACTTCGTCAAATAGACTCCGTTTAACCTTCTCAAGGACCGGGCGTAGCCACACTCGATTCAACTAAAGTGAGAGAGCAGACACCCGCCGGTCACCTTTAAGCAACGAGTGCTCGGGCGGTGAAACCAGTCTCGCGTAAGCGTCGCGTAATGTCGGTCCGGGCGCTTCATCTCACAATACCGCTGAACCAAAGTATGACATGCTGGTAGGCAGTATGACTTGTATCGCCCACAACTCACTTGTGTTCTACTCGTGCATATGGCATCAACGCATAAAACCAGGCTCGGATGCCCTTTGTTGGGGAACGTAGTAATTTCAAAAATTTTCCTACGATCACACAAGATCATGGTGATGCATAGCAACGAGATGAGAGTGTTGTCTCACGCACCCTCGTAGACCAGCAACGGAAGCGTTGACATAGCGTAGAGGAAGTAGTCGTACTTCTTCCCGATCCAACCGATCCAAGTACCGAGCGACGGCACCTCCGAGTTCTGCACACGTTCAGCTCGATGGCGTCCCTCGAACTCCGATCCAGCCGAGTGTTGAGGAGAGTTTCACGTCGACGACGGCGTGGTGGCGATGATGATGTTCCACCGGCGAGCTTCGCCTAAGCTCCGCAACGGTATATTCGAGGTGTAGTTTGGTGGAAGGGGCACCGCACACGGCTAAGGAACGATCTCAATGATCAACTTGTGTGTCATGGGGTGCCCCTGCCCTGTATATAAAGGAGGGAAGGGAGGGCTGGCCGGCCAAGGAGAGGTGCGCCAGGTGTCCTACTCCTACTAGGAGTAGGATTCCCCCAAATCCTAGTCCAACTAGGTTTCCCCAAGTGGGAAGGGAGAGAGAGGGCCCCTTCTCCTAGTCCTAATAGGACTAGGGAAGGGGAAGGTGCGACCAGCACTATGGCCCCCTTTCTCTTTCCCACTAAGGCCCATCAAGGCCCATTGACCCCCGGAGGTTCGGTAACCCTGTACTCGGTAAAATTCCCAATTTCACCGGAGTGATTCCGAGTCAAACATAGGCTTCCAATATATCAATCTTTATGTCTCGACCATTTCGAGACTCCTCGTCATGTCCGTGATCTCATCCGGGACTCGAACAACCTTGGTACATCAATATCATATAAACTCATAATAACATCATCGAAGCGTTAGCGTGCGGACCCTACGGGTTCGAGAACTATGTAGACATGACCGAGACACCTCTCGGTCAATAACCAATAGCGGACCTGGATGCCCATATTGGCTCCTACATATTCTACGAAGATCTTTATCGGTCGGACCGCATAACAACATCGTTGTTCCTTTGTCATCGGTATGTTACTTGCCCTAGATTCGATCGTCGGTATCCAATACCTAGTTCAATCTCACATTGGCAAGTCTCTTTTCTCGTTCCGTAATACATCATCTCACAACTAACACATTTAGTTGCAATGCTTGCAAGGCTTATGTGATGTGCATTACCGAGAGGCCCAGAGATACCTCTCCGACAATCGGAGTGACAAATCCTAATCTCGAAATATGCCAACCCAACATGTACCTTCGGAGACACCTGTAATGTACCTTTATAATCACCCGATTACGTTGTGACGTTTGGTAGCACCCAAAGTGTTCCTCGGGCAAACAGGAGTTGCATAATCTCATAGTCATAGGAACATGTATAAGTCATGAAGAAAAGCACTAGCAACAAACTATACGATCAGGTGCTATGCTAATGGAATGGGTCATGTCAATCAGATCATTCAACCAATGATGTGATCCCGTTAATCAAATAACAACTCCTTGTTCATGGTTAGGAAACATAACCATCTTTGATTAACGAGCTAGTCAAGTAGAGGCATACTAGTGACACTCTGTAGGTTTATGTATTCACACATGTATTATGTTTCCGGTTAATACAATTCTAGCATGAATAATAAACATTTATCATGATATAAGGAAATAAATAATAACATTATTATTGCCTCTAGGGCATATTTCCTTCATGGGCCTGGCCCAACAATTCAGCCTTATTAATTTCTTTGCGTGGCCCTTTTAACAACATATTTTTCTTTTTGATCATGTATTTTTTTGGGCCATTTCTTTGATGGGCCTCTCATGTTTTCCCTCAAAAATAATTGTCCAATATAACTTGGGCCTAGCCCAGTTCCGAAAAAATCGATCCAATCCAAAAAAAGTTATTATGCCATCGACACTATAACACATCACACCACAAGCTATCATGGGCCTAGCCCAGTTATGATACATTTTCAAAGCAACATGCAATGTTATAATATTACAACCATTCATTCCAGCAATACATATCTTTACATCCCAGGAACAGTAAGTGCCAAACAAAACTATTCTACAACAAAGAAAATTAAAACAGAAATTTAGATGATAAGACATAACATAAGTTCCTATTGTCCTCCTCCTTCAACATTTGAAAACCTCATTCACCTGGCAGTAGATCAATCATGAGTGAGAAACTATATAGCAGAAAAAATGTTCAAACGATGCAAAAAATAACAATCATTACACATGGTATTCGGGTACAGATTCATTACTCATTCCACATGGTACGGTAGGTACAGATTCATCAGCCATTAGAGTAGATAATAACATCACTGGCAACAATTAATACGGTTTGGATCAAGTCGCAAGCATAATACAGTACATATTAGTCCGGTTTATACTCCTCTTTTAGAGGTACAGATTATAGCTAATGGGAGCTGATGTCCAGGAGTATTTGCAAATGATACAACATCATGGAGTAGGATAACATGTTTAGCAGTACAGGTTATATAGTAAGCAAGCAAGCAATTTGGCAAGCTATGTTGCAAGATAATTGTTGTGACGCTAACAATCACCATGTAAGTATATCCTCATCATTAACAATCAGACAATTCTAAATGTAAACGAGATGGCATTTGTATAGACCTAGAATCTCATATGTTGCCAGAGCTAGAAAAAATGAGATATTCACTAGCAAATGAAAACAAGCACCTGCCTAATGCATGTGTCGCATGATACATGCATCAAGCATCAAGCCATCAAGCATCAGGATGAGTAGATACCTGACTTCATGTCGATGTTATGGATGGGGCTGTAGTAGAACATCTGGTCCGCATCATCTTTTACGCTAGACGTTGACAATACTTGTCCGTTTAGAAGTCTGCCATGCGCTCCTGCTGTCGCCGGTGAGGAAGACCTAGCCAGAGAGGATCTGGTAATTCTAAAATAACATTAGCAGCAAACAAAGCTAGAAAGGTGCTTTAAGGTAGTGAACCAGTGAATATCACTTATATTTTATGCCTTACATGACAATGGCTGGATTAGTACAGTTGTTGAATCAACACTAAGCTGATCATGTAACATAGAGTCAGGAAATCAACTCTGCATTTGGTGAGAATATAATAACAGATTAAGAGCATATTGTTCAACATCACACAGATAGTAGCACAATACTACATGCAGCTATTGGCATAAAGTAGAGAGTCTACAGTACATAGTCAGATATGAAGGACCAAGAAAACTATTCCGGAATAGATAAATTACAGAACAAGCATGTATTCACCATCCTACTAGTAGCAAGGACATAAAGATAATCACTTAACAAGCAGCACGGACATGATTAAATCACATAACTAAGTACAATCCAATATCCCAGCTGAGAGCGAACATGTATTCGACATTTCCGGCATTCCAATACATGCACGACAGAGATTGGTGCTCTGTTCTTACCACGACAGGAGCGAGAGATATCCCCCGACGATGCCCTGCTTCTCCAGGTCTCACTCAAGGCTTAACCAGCTCCACGGTGTGGACAATGCCCCCTCTTTGCTCCGTCAGGGCAACGGGGCACGGATTCGGAAGCCCTACACATTGCAATTTGCGTCAATGCAGCAGCAATACAAGGAACTGGTATCAAGCAAAGCACAAATTGGGAGAAAGTTACTGCTTAGGAGCCGACCTTCCAAGGGAGCAGCATGGTGCGTCGCTGTGGTGCCTTCATATAGAGTTGCAGGTCAGAGTTATGAGCTGCTACTTTGCTTCCCCATATATAACACGCCTAGGTTCTCCTAAGATAGCAACCCAAAAAACGAAAAACATGATTAGGGAGCTGATACATAAGAAAATGAATTCATGCACAAATGACATATACAACTAAAAAAACAAGATATCACATATTATTATAATTGCATATTAGGTGGCTGCAAGATAAGTTTTGCTTCATATAAAGTAACTAGAATTAGCACCCAACAACTAGATAACATATGGTTCAGAAACTAGTTCCAGATAAATGGGTCGTGCAAATTGGAGGGTAACTGACTTTGTTATCTAGAAATATCGGAGTGTTGTGCACACCAGGATAAAATCCAAGACCAAGAAACTTGGAGAAAGCAATTGTTGTAGTAACAAGCTTTGATGGTGCTAAATGCAACAGGTTTGCATAACTTGATTTGCAAGGCTACACGCAACATACACAACAAACTGTCACTGCGGGGAGTAGCATAATCAAAGAGAAGCATGGCAAAATTGATAGAGAATAGAAAGCTTCGGGCTAAAGACAACAATTACAAGGCACCGAATATGAAATCTTCTTCAATAGGACATAGAAAAGATAGCTCGGTGGTCGAGGATATTTTTCTAGAAAAAAAAACAGACCCTTGCATATTTTAGGACAAATAACCACAAACTGAAATAAGCCTGTAAAAGACAACATGTACACTTGGTTTGGGGGTTGTACACATGTATGTACAAATCCAGAACCAGTTAAAATAGTGTACAAGAGTTGATGATCCTAGGATCCTACCTACCCAGCACCCAAATGCAAAAAATTGAACTACAAAATGGTTCTCGTGGGAAGCGAGCTTGGAGCTCACCACGTGACCTAGTTCCTGTTGGGGTACCTCTCGCATACAACATACTACTAACCTCATTTAATCCTACAGAGAAGCCATCAGGGCCAGGCGCTCGGTCAGAGGGCATCTCTTTCATCACCGCGTCAATCTCTTCATGCGTGAAGGGTGCAGTTAGGTGATCCAAGTTGTCAGCACGTTTAATAATGGCAGGCAGATCAAACTTCGTTTCAGTGGGTGAGATTGTCCCAAGGCAAGTTTTATAAGTTTGGAACAATAGCGCTTCCTTGCTTGGGTGATCATCAACTTGGGTACCCTCACTGTCCAGAAGGCAGGCAATATTGTTATTACGGTAGCGTTCGGTAGCAACCGCTTGGAAGAATTTTGTATTCTCATGCTGAATTTAACCCAACGGATTATACAATGCTTTTTCCAGTACTGTTTCTGATATTGAAGAAGCCTGAGCAAGTGCTTCTTAAGTATACGTCTGAAGTTGGATTCAGGAATGGATAAGGTTCTCTTATTTTCCAGTTCATCCATGTCGGCTAGGACTTCATTGCAGTTATCAATGGCAATCGAAAGGCGGGAGATAGATTTACTCCAAATTTTAAGAGCATGTCGGAGCGCTTTGAATTTGCGGCAAAGGATCGCAGCAGCATTTTGTGATCTCACCGGTTTGTCCCAAGTGTTTTTGACAATGTCCATGAGGCCAGGGTGTTGAATCCAGTAAGATTCAAATCTGAATAGTTTGCTGCGAGGAATCTTGGTCTCGATCGTGACAACGCAAGGGATGTGGTCAGATACGGGTTTTTCAAGTGGCTTGACTAGGGTTTTGGGGTAAGCATTCGTCTAGTGAATCGACGTAAAGAACCAATCCAATTACTCTAAGAGCGGACCGAGCTGCATATTGCTCCAGGTGTAGGTGTGTCCTTTAACGGGTAGCTCAGTGAGGTTTTGTTGGTGAATACTATCGTTAAATGTGAACATATCCTGAGTGCTACTGCCTGGTTTATTACGATTATCTGGGGCTCTGATGTAATTAAAATCACCCAAAAGCAGCCAGTCTTGGGTGTGCGGGATTTCCAGGTCATATAACCAGTTAGTGTACGTGACACGATCGTCCCCCATGCAAGGTCCATAAATATTAGCTAGAGTCCACGATTGGGTTGATTGCGTACTGACAAATTGTACTACGAGCGCGTAAACGTCAGAGAACAGAACAGTGCCAGCAAACATCGAGCTTTTCCAGATAGTAACAAGACCACCAAAAGCACCTCGAGAGGGAACGAACACAAAACGACCAAATTGCCGCGGCAGCAAGACTTAATAAACGCAAGATCAAAAGAAGTCTTTTTGGTCTCTTGCAAGCATATAATAGAGCAGCCACTAGAAAGTATGACATTATGAAGCGCTAACTGTTTCGGTTCAGAGTTCAGACCTAGTATGTTCCAGGAAAGAACATTCCAGCTACGCAAAAGAGTCATTTGAAGACCGAGAAGATTAAGCTGAGGGATGAGGAGCTTCAACTCCAGCCTCCTCATGCTGGGGTATGACATCCAAAGAAGGAGTGCTGGAAGTAGAGGGCACAGCCGGTGCCGCCAGAGAGTATCTTCGGTGAGTTCAGCCGCTGGAACCGCGCACTGGTTGGTGCCAATAGCTTGCAGCACAGAGATGGGGGTAGGCGGAGGGATCGCGTTGTTATGAGTACCTGGATTGCTGAAAGAAGAAGACGAGCCCATGGAGGGAATTAGATTATTGACTCTAGTGCAAGTGGGAGAATATTGGAAATATGCCCTAGAGGCAATATAAAATGTTATTATACTATTTCTATGTTCATAATTAATTTATATTTTTATGTTATAATTGCATTGGTTCTTGATTATGAGATTCAGAGGAAACCCCAATTGCATTTGTGGAAACATAAGCACCAAGATGATCCCAAGTCATGCCTCTAGAACTAGCTCATGTATTAATGATGATGTTGATTTCCTGATCAATCATGAGAACAAATTGTTACCAGAACAATGATGTTGGATATATACACCCAACTTATGAATTACTAGGAGATGTTATCGTTGTCATGTTTTTACTTTCATATGACTTGTTCATGATTACTAAGTTCCTTACACCATGATAATATCGTATGCCAACATGTTGGATGGTTACTTGGGGTTACCGAACGTCACTCCATAACTGGATATGAATAAAGGTGACTTACGGGTATACCAGAAACGTTTATCTCAGTATCGATAGTTGAAGGCCGGGATTTTCTCCTCTCATGATAGAGAGATACTCTCTGGGCCCACTCAGTGTTACAATGTCATTATCGTCTCGCTTGACACTTGTGATTATGATCATGGGATACAGGAATATTGACACGAATAAAGAGAACAAAATAGGTAATGAGGATAACCGGTATAGTGATCAAGAGGATTTGAATGAGGATACCAATTATCTCACCTTAGGTTTTGTAAACGTATCGCAAACAAAGGGAATGGTATCCGGAACAAAGGTTCGCTCTAGTACTCCATGGATATGTGGGAGTTAATAAGGGTGTCCAGATCCTGTTAACTATTGACCGGAAAGAGTTCTGGGTCATGTCCACTGATTTCAGAACCTATAGGGGGACATGCTCAATGGGTAATAGTGATAATTACCAGAGAAATGAGCACCGAAAGAGTTTTGGGGAGTTCCGAAAGTGTTACGGGTGGTCCCAGAAGGGTTCAGAGAATTCCGGAAAGGTATAACATGATTTCGGAAAGTCCGGATCTATAAAAGGAAAGTTTTTAGTGGTCCTAGAATGGGTTCTAGAGACATATGGAAATCCCATGATTTTATTTGTGAAATAAAGTTGTGAAGTACCATCATGAGATGACCACTCCTAGTGGGCCCATGGGGGGCGCCACTTCCATATGGATGGGCTAGGCCAAATTGGGCAAGGAGGGGAGTCCTTCCCTCCTTGCTCCAACTTGAGGAGGGGAAGGACTCCTCCTCCTTAGGCACACCCTCCTTCTCCACCTATATATATGTACGAAGGGCTCCCTATATTGCAACACACCAATCCAAAGGGGATCTTTCCCGCATAAATCCACACTCTCCTAGTCTAATTGGCCTAAGTGCTTAGACTCGTAATTATACGGGCTCTAATCTCGGTCTAGTTGGTCTTATAGAATTAGACCCCTTTATATGAGAAGCGCCTCTAGTCTCTCTCTCTCTCTCTCTCTCTCTCTCTCTCTCTCTCTCTCTCTCTCTCTCTCTCTCTCTCTCTCTCTCTCTCTCTCTCTCTCTCTCTCTCTCTCTCTCAGAGTTCTTCCTCCTAGACGTCAAAGTCTCGTCCCAAAACCTAAAGGGCATAGATGCATGTGCGAAGAGTGTAAGACTAACATCAACTATGTGGCAATGCTTCCATTCAGCAGAGCCATTCTGTTGATGAATATGGGGGCAGGAGACATGGTGCTCAATGCCTAGGTTTCGAAAAAAGGAGTTAAGCTTTTCATATTCATCCCTCAATCTGTTTGCATGCAAATGATTTTGTGAGTAATCATTCAACATGAACTTGGAATTGGAAAAACACATAGTAAACATCAGCTCTAGATTTGAGGCAATGTATCAATGTAAACTTACTGTAATAATCAATAAACTTGACATAATACTTAAAATCTCCAAAGGAGGTGCATACATGCCCTATACATAAGAGAAAACAAGTTCAAGAGGTATGGAAGATGACCTATTTGACCTAGAAAACGGAAGTTGATGACACTTTCCCTGTTGACAAGCATCACAAAGAGGGATTTTTTTGGACTCATGAAGAAATTCTATTTTTTGACGATGAAGACCTTGATCCACCACTAGAGATGCTAGATGGCCTAGACAATCGTGCCACCATGTGTGGGTGTGCTTGAAAGCAGAGAGAGCTTGTGGTGTCTTATTAGAGCTACCAATGATGGTAGAGGCCTCCAACAGTGCCCCCTCGGAGAAGAACCTTCTTAGAAGCCCGATCCTTGAAAATAAAATAAGTGGGGTGAATTTCAACATAGACATTGTTATCAATGGAGAGTTATTGGTGGAAAGCATACTTCCTGTAGATTGAGGGACATGGAGAACATTGTGAAGGATCAAAGGATTATGAAATGTATGAATCTGAGATGAACCAAAATGAGCAATGGGCATACCTGACCCGTTTGCTGCATGAACCAGATCCTTGTTGGTGTACCTCTGATGCATGGTGAGCTTGTCCAGGTCACTAATTATGTGATCCATGGCCCCTAAGTCTAGGTACCATGTAGGATCAAAAGCTTGGCCGGTGGAGGCATTGTTTGCAGAGCATTCCTTGTGGATGAATGAGTGGTTGAAGCACCGGTAGCAGTCGAAGACGTCATGCCCGGGAAGCTTGCAGAGCTGGCAGATGGCGTCGCTCTTGTCACCGTTCTTGCCGGATTTAGGAGTCCCATGGTTATTGTTGTGGCTCGAGTCACCACAGTTGTGGTTGTGGCCTGGAGATCCACATGTGCGGTTGTTGCTGACGCGGTTACTGCCGCCGCCGCCTCATGTATTGCAGGTGCGGTTGCTGCCTGCACCGCCACCGCCTGAGTTGCGGCTGATATGGTTCACAGAGGAACCGCCCAAGCCGGGGAGCTGGAGAACATGATCATGGTGTTGGTGACGAATCTCAAAATACAGCATGTGAGAGTACAATCATTGAGGGAGACCACCGCCTCTGCCCTCGTGGTGACCGAGGTTACGAGTGGATCGTAGCTAGAGCTGAGGCCGGTTAGAAGATAGATGTTGATGTCCTCTGTATCCAGCTCCTTGCCGACGGCGGCTAGGGCGTTCGTGGGGCGCTTCGCCTTGGTGAAGTAGTTGACTATCATCATGCCACACTTCTGTATGGTGGCAATTTGGCGGTGAAGTTGCATCACATGCACCATGGAGCGGGTCGCGTACGTGCTTTCCAACGCGCTCCACACCGCCGCCGATGAGGGAGAAACAGGACCTGCAGTAGCGTGTTGCTTTAGAGGGTGGGCAGGAGGAATCTGAGGCAGTGCTGGTCCCTTGTCACCCATGAGAGGTACTTGGGGTTGGGAACCGGCGTGGCTCCTTCAGCACCGGCGATCACCTTGTCAGGCGCCGGTTTAGATCCGTTGGCGATGGACATTCAGTGTGCACCGTAAATAGCTGGGAGGATCTGGGCTTTCTAGAGGAGATGGGTGTTAGGGAAAGCTTAACGATGACTAGGCCAGAGAGGGATGGTGACGGCGTGGTCGATGCCACATGATGCCTAGGGATTGGATGGTGACTGCATCGAAAGCGAATGACGCGAGGGCGGAGCTGGTGGCGGCTGCTGTGGTTTAGGAGGTTTTGCTGGAGGTTGAAGACATCTAGATGGAAAGAGATAGGTCTGATACCATGTGAAACAATGGAATTTACAGTTCGGCACACCTCAACCCTAGGCGCCCTGGTCATATATTTATATGCGGTCATATGTGTATAGATTGATCTCATGCGAGCATAATAAAGTACTCCCTCCGTTTCAAAATAGATGACCCAACTTTGTACTAAAGTTAGTACAAAGTTGGTCATCTATTTTGAAACGAAGGGAGTACAAGTTTAAACACAATATACAATTGGATAGAATCTATCTCTAACTAAACCATCTTGGCGCACAAGATAGGCATACGACGACATGATTTGGTTGTTTAACATGAACAAGACTTTGATGGTGAATATGTTTTTCATTTCTCCACCAATCAAACCTTCATTCTTTGTTTGCTACAGTGGAGCAGCCGCAGCAAGGCCCGCCTTTCCCTTCTAGTAGTATATATAGTATTTCCGCATGTTCTTTACAAACGATATTGATGCATGACATAGAAGCGTAAATCAAACCATATTGAAGTATGAAACAATTTCTACAACAAGGCTTAATTAGGTTAGATCATCCTCATCATCCTCTTGTTTCTTCAGCTCATCCTTTGCCCTCAGCAGCAGCGTCGTTCTCCAAGGATCCAGACGTGTCACGACGTCGAATTCCTTGACGGCATCAGTAAATCTGGCGACATCTCCGTCATCCATTGATGCGGCAAGATCAGCTAAAAGTTTGTGCTCACGAGTTCCCGAGAAAGTCGGATCGATTTCCTGGTACCGCGCCAACGACTCTTGCATAGCGACAGCATCGGCTATGCATAGCTTGCAGATGCCTGCATTGACGAGGACGGCTCTGACATGATACATAAGCAGCTTGGTCTTGATTGACTGACGAGCAATCTCTTCAAAAATCTCAGCTGCCTTCTGGTACTGCCCCAGCTGCGCGGCGATCTCGGCGATTACCAGCTTGATGCCGTTCGACTGAGATGTCTGCCCCTCGACGTCGAACAGATCGGCGGCCCTCTCTAGGTAATCCGAAGCCATCTCCAGATCCTGTTCTTGCTGATATATCACGCCAGCGTCCTTGCAGTATCTTGCGGCCATGGCCAACCTGCCGACTTCCAGAAAAAGAACGACGGCCTGGTCCAGCGCTCGCGCGGCTTCATGGGGCGAGAACTTCTTGTAGCGGTTTGCGGCGTCCGCATAGGCCGAGGCGGCTTCGTCCTTGCTATCGAGCTTCAGATGGCAGTTGGCGATCTTGGTGTACACGGATGCGGCTCTACTCCAGCTCTTTGCGAGCTTGAAGAAGGTGGCGGCCCTGTAGTAGAGGTCGGCGGCGGCGTCGTACTGGGAGCCGAAGAGCCCCCAGCCGGAGAGCTTCTTGTCCGCCTTCCTCTCCATGTCGTCCCCGCGCCCCTCGTGGTCTCCCTCTCCCATCGCTACCGCTGCTCCGTTCGCTTGTGTCGACGGCGTATATCGATCTCTTTTTTGTTTTTTGAACTTGTATATCGATCTCTTTATTTACTAGAGGTTGCTTCAACAACCTATCTCCGGCATCCATGATCGACACGGCAATAAAGTCGTGCCACGTACGAATTGCTAATACTACATCTTCGATAGAGATATTTCGATGCACAAAAAAAAAAGATATTTCGCCATGTAAATCTGAACTTTTTAAACGTTACTACAGTTTTGCTAAAGCACATCTAAGTCCTTTGTCATTAATTTTATACGAAGATTCGAGCAAACATTTTCTTTTGTCTTTTTTCTTTTCCTTCCTAGTTTGATTGGGCCACTTAAGTGTGCAATAATTAGGACACAACTTATGCGGCTGGGTTAAAAAGAATCTTAAAACAAAAGCTAGGGTTCCTGCCTCTCGCCGGCGCAGGCGCAGGTCCGCCTAGTCTCCGGTGGTCCTAGGGCCATGGGGGCGTGGTGGATCCTGACAAGGACCGGCTGGAGGGCTCCGTTCAGTTTTGTTAGGGTTTGTGTCCTGATTAGGAATCTAAGAATGCGGCGGCTCCCTGAAAATGGAATAAAGGTCTCTTCGGCTAGCCCCCGCTCCGGCGGTGCGTCTAGTATTGTTGGTGGGCGTGGGAAGGTGAGTCTCCGGTGGATCTATCTTTAGTGGATTTGCTCGGATCTCATCGTTGTTCGTCTAAGTTTGTGTGTCTTCGGTTTGGATCCCTCCAATCTACGTTATTCTTCATCGACGGTGGTTGCTGTTCTGGTGTGCTAGTTCTACGGGGCCTTAACACGACGACTTCCCGACTGTCTACTGCAACAAGTTGTTCCCGACTTCGGTGATGGAGGGGCGACGATGGCGGCGCGTCTTCGGCTCGCTTCAGTGCTTGTAGTCGTCGCCAGGTGGTCTACGAATCTTGATGTAATTTTTATCATTTCTGATGTTCGTTGTACTGTCATGATTGAAGATGAATATATCAGAAGTTTTCTCAAAAAAATCTATCTTAAAACACATTTAATTCTGTAGTATTGTTATCTGACGAATGTCAGCTGAAAAGGAATGGTGATATGTGATGAGAGATGATAGTTTTTTTTGCAGCAATTCTTTTCTTCTTTTTAGAAGTTGCCATGTGTTTGTAGAAATTAGGACGTCGATAATGCTCACACATGTGGCATACTAGACACCCGCCCACACACCGTGTATGGCGTGAGCAGGAGGCAGCCTACACGGGCTGTGTATGGGCGAACATTAGAATTGCCGACACATATGGGCGCAGCTACTTCGTGCCACACACCCAACAAGTACTACTCATCTCCTCCCCGCATGTGTGGCAGGAAGCAAAAACGCCCATCCTGGCGTAGCTACGTTAGGTACCCGTTGGATGATGATTTAGTTGCCATCCGGGATGATAGATGTAGTTATCTAGGATGGCAAATGTAGTTCTAAAAGCATGGCAACTCTATCTGTTTTGCTTACTATAGTTGTCATGTCTAATCTCTACTCCTATTGTCAGAGTTGGTGAATAGTCTCCATGGTTTATTTTCGCTTGTTTTTTTCGTCTCTCCTCCCACCACCCCCTCCCACCCTGGTCCATCGGTTTATTTTTTTCTCCACTCTTTATTACAACTAGAACTTTCCTAACATATAACAAATCATGGATCTAACGTCCTTAAGTTATGCAAATCAATCGATCCCTTTTATAGGTGCAATTTGTTTTAGGAAACAAATAACAGATTTTCAGGAAACAAATAATAGATTTTAATCTAAGTTTCCTAACTTATTCAAATCAGTCGATTCTCTCATTAGTGAAATTTGTTTTAGGAAACAAATAACAAACACATCACAAATTTCCCTCCCAATAGATAGTTTCTTAACATTTGCAAACTTTCCTAATCAGACACGTCACAAACGGGCAGGTACTGATACCTTACCAAACTATGAAACCCCATTTGCATAGAAATCAGTTCAAAATCCTAATTTTCCTAAATTCTTACCTTTCCTTGATAATAACCAATATTTCCTATGTTTTCCACCTATTGAAGAAAATCACCCCTCCATCGATATTAGCATTTTTTCGGAATGAGATCTACGGGTTATGATTTTTTGTGATTCTTTCCAATTGTGACCTCTCCTTCCGCTCCGGCTCCTTCTTGCATAAACACCTCCACCACAGCCAGCTGACGCCACCCCAGACCTCCTGCCTCTCCACACCTTCTCCGCCACCTCCTCCTCATACACTACAAGAAATATGTCAACTTGTGACCTTGACTATTGGTCACTGAAAGGTCATTGTTTTTCATTTGCGACCTTTTTGTGACCAAAAACAGAAGGTCAAAAGCTGGCGGTCGTAAACTGAAATTAACGACCTTCTCTGTGAGAAGGTCCTAGACGTTTACGACCAAAACAGAAGGTCGTTGAACCCATGGCCTTTTGTTTTGGTCATTAGCTGTCCACCCAGGCCACGTCGGATCCGACGTGGCAACCTGACGTGGCAAAATTGCGACCTATTGAAAAGGTCATAAATTAGAATCGGCCCGGTCCATTTTGATGTTTTAGATGGGCCGAGCCCAACAATTTAGACTTTCTAATTTTTTTCCCTATCAATTTTTGGTCGACTTCATGGGCCAAGCCCAACAATCCGGAAGTTTTAATGTTGGGTCATGGGCTTCTTGGCTCAAGAGTTTCAGTTTTTCTTTTTCTCAGAAGATTGGTCCCAAATTGTCAGTTTCTAGTAATGGGACCCGGTTGTCAGGGTCAAGTTCTTTAGATTTCATTTCATAGTAAATAAGTAACCAATATCTAAATCGGCACTGGCAAAATACACTGCTTGAAATAGTAGCCAGAATGGCAATCACAATATTACAACGTGAATACATTTTTTTGTGGGTAAACGCGGATACATCATACAACACAAATACAATGGCAATGACAATATTACAAGCTCTACTGCTTCTGTCGACCTTCTTCAACATGGACCTCCTTCAGTCCTTCTATAGCAGTCACAAACTCTCCTTCTCCTTTCAACCTTCTTTTGCATGGAGCTACTGTGAGAGGAAATCTATGGTTAAGAACAAAATACGTATATAAGCAATTGGGTACATATCACTTTGGAAAGCACAAGATATCATTTGGCTGGACATGAATATCACTTGTGCATGGGACAGTAAAAGGAATTACAACTAAACAACAATTCAGCATGAATTGGTAAAATGAACTGGCAAAGAATGCACTGTCCAACTGATTCAGCATGCGAGTCCGACGGCGACAGCACCAAGCAAATTCAGTAAAGCGTATAAATAGATTCAGACCAATTGGTAAAATGAAATCTACTCTAGGGAGCATCACAGATTCAGACCAATATTTGCAAGCATGTAAATACTGATTCAACACTAGGGAGTACTGACTTTTTCCGGCAGCGAGAAAGCAACTCAATTTGGCAGGCAGTGCAATACCAAGTGAATTTAGAGCAGTAGCACTAGGGACTAGTAGCACTAGGGACTAGGAACTGACAGAAGTAGCACTAGATTCAGTCAAGTGAAAGTGAATTTAGAGCAGCAGCAAAATCAGGGAACATGAGAGAGGTAGAGGGAGGCTCAACCATGAATTGCTGCTGCCCCATGGTTGGGTATGTAATTGTCGCCACTCCTCCTTGTGGATGCCAAGGTTGGAGACGCTGGATCCGTGCGGGCATCCACCTCTATCCACACGAGCTGAAGCAAACCGTAGCAGGTAGTCCACCAGAACCTTCTTCCTCTTTGGTTGCACCAGCAGCGTCTGCAGATTCGCCATGGACGGAGGCTGACTTCTGAAATGAAAAAGAGCACAATGAGATGTTAGCTTTGCCATGATGATATAGTAGTAACAGGGAAGCATACCAGGGATAAACTGTACACGGGGAAGGCGATAAATAACAAAAGCAGCAGTAACATATTCTCATGACAACCAGGACATAACCATCCCAATTCCATTTTACCATGTACTGTACAGTTTAAAATTGAAGCATATCAAGAAGAAATTGTACACAGGCAAGGCTGAAAAGAAGAACAGGACATTAGCATTGTCATGGGCCCCAAAGACAATATTTTAGAAAATATTAGGCATTGTTCATCTTATATAAAGAAAAAAATCATAAATGTCGATCGACTGCTCCAGAAATGTAGTATATAAACCCAGTTGGAATTGATAACTACAAGCTACAGCAGCTCAAAGTGGCAGTAGCTAAAACGCAAGCATTGTTCAAAGACAAACAACAAGAATCCCAGTAATGGATTGAACTCAAGATCCAACATCACCAATCTTATTGTATGCAAACAATCTTATTTTATTTGTTTATATTACTAAAAGAAGGTGTATGAGGTCAGATCAAGAACACTATTATTAAAACAAACATGTCTTCCTTTATGTGAAGAAGTCTGCTCCCTTCATTAATTAGTAGTAATCAATCCATGCTTATCAACCGTGTGCGTGTGCTTGATCATGGTCTGGAGATTACACACATAGAGGAATAGGATCCTAAACACAATAGCATCAAACAGCGGTGGGTGCTCAACCCATTTACCATACACAGGCAACACTTAAACCATAGCATGTGCATATATAACTTGTGTCACATTAGGGGGTTCAGAATGTACTCAATATATTCTAATAAATATAACATGACCGAATTTCTTTTGGTCAACATCACCTCCGAGCAACTTGATGTAACCACCACCGCAGACAAGCTTTTGCTCATGCTTCACCGTGAACTGCAGCACGAGTGTCTTGTCCTTCTTGCTGAACTCAGGGTACTCCGCCGAGATGGCATAGAACCTGTAGTCCACAAGTAGTAGATATGACAATAGCATTAGTATAGATTGTAGTAGTAAGCATGCAAGGAAGCACTACAACATTTGCTAAACTTGTCAGCTAAAGAACTCTATCTCAAAAAGGCCTGAAAGAAGATTACATAAGCACCAGAACACCCTAACGACCACCAATTCTCTTCATAGTTGATGAGACGACATTTACCGTACATAAATCTGATGTAAAAAATTAAGCAATATGATACAGCAGCAGGCAAGTAGTATATATCACTCATGGGCATATGGAGCGAGGCGGGAGGCGAGGCGGAGGTAGTTCATGTGCTCAGTGCGCTTGCGGATGGCGTTCTTTGCATAGATCTGGGCGCCGCCGGCGTTGCCCTTCTCGATGGCATTCTTCACCTTGAGCTTCTGCCATTCAACATATAAACATATAAGTAAAGTATACTAATTCTAGAAGAGAAAACACAAAGCAATAAAGAATAAATGGACAATTTCCCCACAATTTTTTTCCTGATTCAAACATCTAAAGTCCAGCCACTGATGTCTTAAGCATGTGTTGTTGGTATGACCACACATGAGAATCAACTTCAGAGAATAAAAATCACATTTTCTCAAATTATGCAAGAAAATCAAGGGCCCCTGCCCTCCCACTTTCCTAGAACAAAATGAGTACATGAGCAACAGCTCTATAGGACTGATGATGCATGTACTACCTGGGAAAGAGCCACCAGTAGCAGTTTGTTATAGTAGCAGGGTCAGTGAACTTTCCAAATATGGATTCAGCAAATGCATAGTGAGTTCACTTGTTAATTGGCTAGTTGAGTTCTACTAATAACCTACAGGGAAACTAAAACTGTGCTGCTATATATAGACACGCAACGTAGATGAGAAAAATGGAAGACATGAATTTGATGCTATCTTGAAAGTAAAAAAGAACTATATTTATCACAACTTTGAAAAGTAACTAAATAGTGCAATGGTATAATATTTGATACGACAACCAAGAAGTGGTATAATAGAAATGCTGATTAACCAAATTACAAAAGAGTTCCCAAACATTTGGTGCTCACAGGTAGAACTTAAGAATCATTGGTGAATTACTAGTGCAGGTGGGTAAGCTCCAGGTGTATGCGGGTATCCTTGCTGTGGAGGGTAACCTCCCTGCTGCGGCGGGTACCCTGCCGGAGGGTATCCCCATGGCCACCGGGTGGGAACCCATGACCATCATTGCCTCTTCCCATTGCTCTCGAAGGATCTAACTACACATATCATGACCAGACAAATGTTAGTACACGATATATAGAGAAATGTTGTTGTACCCCCCAAGCATAGTGCTTGAATTACAGGACATAAATCTTGCTGTCTTTAAGCACATGAATTTCCAATAAACACGTGATGTACTGTATGTAACAGTTGCTAATATATTTTCTTGTCAGTTAGAGGGCCTGTAGCACCCACCGCCACATTGATGTGTTTATGCCAGCTATAGCAGAACTAATCGTTCTCATTCCAAAACATTTGACTTGGTAAAAGAACCATATGCTTGCGTGAGTGGTGCGTGCAAGCAATCAGACATGGTCCTCTGACTAAAATAAACAGGGCAGCAATAGCCAACCATTCATGCCGACCTGCCTACCCAAATCCCCATCCCAATGTCCATGTGACCAAACCATGCCCATGTACCATCGTGCCTAACAAGCAGCAATCTATCCATACAGGACGGGTGAAACATGCATGTAGTAATCAAACATGAAGGGCATGCATACATGATTAACCAATCAGGGAGAATTTGCGGGTTTTTTGAACCAAAGGCAACAGAGAGATGGAGCAGACCTTCCATTCCATGGCACTGGCAGGAGAAGGAGGATGCTCTCCTCGTCGTGCCGTCGCTGGCTGATGTGCCTCACCTACAGAGAAGAGAAGAGAAGGGACGAGGGGGTCAGGGAGAGACGGAGAAAAAGGACAAGTAGAAGAAGACAAGGTGAGGAGGGATTCATACCGTAGCACCGACCGTCGTCGAGGTCTTGGAGGCTGCGGTGGGTCGCCATGGCCGTTGCTGGTGGCCGTTCCTCCTATCCTACCTGCAGAGATAGAGATAGAGACAGAGACGGGGTGAGATAGAGAGAGAGAGGGCGATTGAAGGAGAAGAAGAGGGGGAGGAGGAGGGATTCATACCAGACAATAAAGCCGTCGTGGATGCCTTGGAGTGCTGCGGTGGGTCGCCATGGACGGGCGGCTAGGGTTTCCGGCCAGTGGGAGGAGGGTGGATCTGACGGCAGCCTGAGCTGCTGCTGGAGTGGATGTGGATCCACTGCTGGAGGTGGAGGGAGGGAGAGAGAGAAGGGTCGCCGGTGATGGAGGAGGCCGGGGTTGGGGGAGGTCGGCGGCGGCGGCGACGGTTGGGTTGGATCGAGACAGGGGAGGAGGAAGATGATGCAGGGCTGGGGCTGGGGTTGGGGGAGTGGAGATCGGCGGCGGGGCCAGGTTTGGGGTTGCGGGAGAGGAGAGGATAAGGCGCGGCTCGGGAAGGAGGGTGCCGCCTCCGGCGACGGGAAGCTAGGGTTAGAGAGTGGTGAGGGAGAGGCCATGGCTATGGCTCGCCGGGCATGACGCCGTCGTCGATGAGAGGCAACGTGTCTGTCGCCGACGAGGCCGAGGCGGGCGACGCACACGTCTACTGTGGAAGAGGCACCGGGGCCATGGGAGAAGGGGCCGGCGTCGGATAGGACACGCAGGTGGGAGATCTAAATCGTTGGAGAGGGAGAGAGAATGAGGAGGGGCACGAGCGGCGAGGTTGGTCGAGAACGAGGGAGACGAGGGGAGAGTGAGGGCGGCGAAAGAGGTGGGTGGCGGCGAGGTTCAGAGGGGTGGGTGGCGGCGACGAGGGGGACGAGAGGGATCTGCATCAGGGGAGAGGGGAGAGGATCTGACGGGGGAGGGAGAGAAAGAAAGAAAGAATGGAGGCGAGGGGGGGGGGGGTGGGTGGAAAATGTCCATGAGGACAGACCTAGGGTTTCGGCTCGGGTGGGTTCGGGCCGTTGGATCCGGAAGCATCCGACGGTGGTTGATGCGTGATCCGCGTGATATGCTCATGGTCCAATCAGAACGCAGCAAAACATTTGATGACCTTAGGCCAACTCCACCGCACGACCCCAAACGGATGTCCGTTTCGTCCGGATTCTGTCCGTTTGGGGTCTCAATGGGTGGCAAAACGGACATGCATGTCCGGGTTAAGTTGGAGGCGCCCAACGGGGCAATCGACCCCAAATTGTCCGCCCCAGCAGCAGGGCCCTCCGCCGCGCCCGGCCCGCCAGCAGAGCAGCGCCAGCACGCGCTCCGCCTCGCCCGCAGCATCTCGCGCCGCGCCCTGCTCCGCGCCTGATGCGCCATGCCATTGCCATTGCCATGCGGCATCTCACAACTGGCGTCACTGTTACCCTGGCCTCATCCCGGAGAATGAGCTCCAGCACGAGCGCGTGGACGCCGGGGAGCAGGGCCACCAGCCGCCGGAGTTCGGCGCACGCGTGGAGCTCGTCCACCAGCCGCCAACGCACCCAGCAGCCGCGCCTCGAGTTTTGCCAGCAGCGCTCCTGGCCGTCCCTGGCACCCTGACTTCGCGCTGCCATAGTTGTGCCCCGCGTCCACGGCCGGCTTCTCCACGTCCATGGCCGCGTCCAAGTCCGGCGTCTCCGGCACCACCGCGTCCATGGACAGCGACAACAAATAACGAGGGCACGCATCCGGCAAGACCAAGCCGTGAGGGCATGCTGCACTTCGCCCTCCGCCCAGCGCGCCCGCGCGCGTTCCGTCCCGCAGCCTGCGTCCTCCGCGCCCTCCACCTAGCGCGCCCGGCGCCCTCGCGCCAGCGCCCGCGTGCCTGCTCCGTCCGCGCGCTCCACCAGCGCCCTCCCCCATGCGCCCGCCGCCACGCCCGCGCCTTTGCTGCCCCGCTGCGCCTGCTCGCCAGCCTCGGCGGCGGGGCCTCAACGACGGTGAGGCGAGGCCGGCCGGCTGGAGCGCGGCGTGCTCCTCAGCACCCACGGCTGTTCTGCCTCTTGGGGATGTGGGTGTGTGGTGGGCCAGAGAGAGGAAAGGAGGAGAGAGAGAGAGAGAGAGGAGTGGGTGGGTGGGTGTGCGGGCCAATGACAGGCGGGCCAGGTTCACATGCAAAAGGACACGCCCCAGACGAGGACGACGCAGAGAGCGTCCGCTCGTGTCCGTTTCAGACCCAAAACCAGCCCAACTTTGGTCCCAGGATGGGGCAAAGCGGACAAAAAACAGACGTTTTTTTAGAATGGGGTCGCGCGTTGGGTCGTCTGGTTTGTCCGTTTTACCCGACATACGCGGACAAAATGGGGTTGCGCGGTGGAGTTGGCCTTATGACCATATAAATTGGTCATGATCGATTCAAGATAAAAAATTTCATTCCATTTTTTAGTGCTCAGAATGAGTTTTTTTGTGAAAGTCCTATCAAATATTTGTTCAAATGATATCATATTTTGCACAAGTTTACATCTTGGATTTGCAAACAATATTGACAAAGGGAGTTTTTATTTCCTTTGCACGAAAAATCAATTTTCCATTTTTCGAGTGCCCAAAATAAGTTTTTTTGAAGGACCTATAATATATTTGTTACAAAATTGTATGAAATCAATTTTCTAAAATACTAGGACATATTTAATGCACAATTGACCAAATGGTTGGTGTAAAAAGTTTTGATCCACCTCTCGTGAAAAAGACAAATTTCACCATTCTAATTGAAAGCGGTCAAATTGAACTGCAGCTGCCTTATAGTTTTCTCTTTATTTTTTCCAAAAATCATTTCTAGGTACATAAGTATCAATTTAATCAGAGAAACACCAAAAAAAAAATCCAAGATTCAACCACTAGCAAGGAAAGGTTATTCCCGCCATTTTGACCGCATTTTGAAACGGGCATGAAAAATTAAAAAAAAAATCAAAAAAATGGAAAACCTTATCATTGTGTGATTATATGTGGCCAAGTTACCAGCAAAAATTATAAACTTGTAATACGGCAATTATTTTAAAAAAGTGTTCTCAGAAACGAGCTATCAAGTGTGAAGATTCATGGTTTTCAAGCCAAATGATCAATCTTATGGCCACATTCATGACATAGTTTGTTCAAATGATATCATATTGTGCACAATGGTGCATCTTGGAATGGCAGACAATGTTGCCTAAGGAAGTTTTCCTTTTCTTTGGACGAAAAATTCATTTTCCATTTTTCGAGTGCCCAAAATGAGTTTTTTGTGAAGGACCTATAATATATTTGTTGCAAAATTGTACCAACTCAATTTTCTAAAATAGTAGGACATATTTAATGCACAATTGACCAAATGGTTAGGTGTCAAATGTTTTTATCCACCTCTGGTGAAAAAGACAAATTTCCGCTGATTCAAGTGGAAACGGGTCAAATTTGAACTGCAGTTGCCTTATAGTTTTCTCTTTATTTTTTCCAAAAATCATTTATAGGTACATAAGTATCTATTTAATTAGAGAAACACCAAAAAAATCCATGATTCAACCACTAGCTAGGAACGGTCATTCCCGCCGTTTTGACTGCATTTTGAAACGGGCATAAAAAATTCAAAAAAAATAAAAGAAATGGAAAACCTTCGCATTGTGTCATTATATGTGACCAAGTTACCAGGAAAAATAATAAACTTGTAATAAGGCAATTCTTTTAAAAAAGTGTTCTCAGAAACGAGCTATCTTATGTGGAGATCAATGGCTTTCAAGCCAGATGATCAATCTTATGGCCACATTAATGGAATAGTTTGTTCAAATGATCTCATATTGTGCACAAGGGTGCATATTGGAATGGCAAACAATGCCTAAGGAAAATTTCATTTTCTTTGGATGAAAAAATCATTTTCCATTTTTCGAGTGCCCCAAATGAGGGTTTTTGTGAAGAACCTACCAAATAATTGTAGCAAAATTGGACCAAATCATTTTTTTAAAATACTAGGCCATATTTAATTCACAATTGACCAAATGGTTGGGTGTCAAAAGCCTTGATCCACCTCTGGTGAAAAAGACAAATTCCCGCTGATTCAGTAGGAAGCGGGTCAGATTTGAACTGTAGCTGCCTCATAGTTTGCTCTTTATTTTTTCCGGAAATCATTTCTAAGTACATAACTATCTATTTAATCAGAGAAACATCAAAATGTTTCCAAGATTCAACAACTAGCTAGGAACGGTCAAGCCCGCTGTTTTGACCACATTTTGAAACGGGCATAAAAAATTCAAAAAAAATCAAAAAATTGGAAAACCTTTGCATTGTGTCATCATATGTGACCAAGTTTCCAGGAAAAATAATAAACTTGTAATACGACAATTATTTTAAAAAAGTGTTCTCAGAAATGAGCTATCATGCGTGAAGATTCATGGCTTTCAAGCCAAATGATCAATCTTATGGCCACATTCATGGCATAGTTTGTTCAAATGATCTCATATTGTGCACAATGGTGCATCTTGGAATTAAAAACAATGTTGCCTAAGGGAGTTTTCATTTTCTGTGCATGGAAAATTCATTTTCCATTTTTCGAGTGCCCGAAATGAGGTTTTTTTGTGAAGGAAGTACCAAATAATTGTTGCAAAGATGGACCAAATCAATTTTATAAAACACTAGGCCATGTTTAATGCACAATTGACAAAATGGTTAGGTGTAAAAAGTTTTTATCCACCTCTGGTGAAAAAGAAAAATTCCCGCCGATTCAGTAGGAAGCGGGTCAAATTTGAATTGCAGCTGCCTCATAGTTTGCTATTTATTTTTTACAAAAATCATTTATAGTTACATAAGTACCTATTTAATCATAAATACATGGTTTGGTGGCGATACATCGAGGTTTGGATGGTGGCCGAGGGCCCCAACTCTAGAGCGCGTAAACTCGCATGCCCGCCGCGTGGTCCCCACGTGACCGTGCCGTTGCCATGTGTTCTGGGCGGCCTAGGCATGTCTAGTGGGTTGGGCACTCCCCAGGTAGGTGCTAGGAAGAAAATCACAACATAAGATTCTCACGAGGAGACCGATCGATGGTCGAACATTAATAAGCAGCCAAGTGTTTGATTAGCGGTACGGGAAATGCACATGGCTAATGGACGTGAGTTTTGGCTGAGGATGACCAGTTACTAAGAAGACCGTCTTCACAAATTTTCAGCTCAAAAGGAGGAGCCTAGGTGGTACTTGCTTTGCAAAGTACCACACTTGACATAAATACGAATGTTAAAGCTGGGCTCAAAATAATGAATGGATTGACCTGGCATTTGGTGGAGGATGGTTATTTGGGCATAGGAAAGCACTGTAGAAAATGGATACCATTTGGACATGCCAAAGTGGTACTTCCTTCACAAAGTGTTTTTCTGAACAGAATAGGAAAATGAATATTTTTGAATTATTTTCGAACTAGGCAAGGAAGGTTTTTTACATATTTGACGAAGATATGGCCCAAAGAATTTATGAGATTTTTTTTGGAAATTTTGGGAATGACAGAAATATAGGTTGCTTCACAACCTAGGGCAAAAACTGCCACATGGACATGACACATAGGCAAAACTGATGAGGTGGTGCCTAGTCATAGCAACCCACCACAATTTACAAGGTTATGACCATCTATATTGGTCATGATCAGCTAGAAATAAGGCAGCGGACCAGTGCTATCTGCTTTATGACCATTTCGTGTAAAGAAATTACGACCTTTCTAGCCAAAATGGTCGTTATAGTTTAGGGTTTGGAGCCTCTCGAACAGCTTTTGACCAATTGGTCTAAAATGGTGATCTATGACCAATTCTTCCAGGGTCACTGACAGAAGGTCACTAGTTGACATATTTCTTGTAGTGATACTCCATTGAATATCCCTCCTCCACGTTTGTCCACGACGGTGTCAAGGGCATGGCGTAGCAGCGTACCAATGATGAAGCGGCAGACTGTGACAAGAGCGAAGCAAGACGCAGAAATGCGTAGACGAGCGGCCGACGTTGAAGGGCAGAGATGCGGCCGGCGTGGCTCGCGATAGCAGGGCGAGCGAAGGGATAGGCGGCAGCAGGCGGGGCGAGCGCAGCCAGCGAGGGTGTGGCGCGCGGCTAGGGTGTGCGTCGCGCTGGGCACAATGGTGCGGTGGCTGCGGTGAACGCGACGGCATCGGCTGTAACATTCCAAATTTTAAATTTGGAATGTTATACATAGGTCATCCTTGCATATCATATTTTATTGCATTTTTGGCTGATCCTAGAAATTCTAAGCAACTCAAGGACCCACAGAGAGAGTTGGGGATTTCGTTATTTTCATATTTGAGTTTTTTTTTCAAATTTTGAAAAGAGGATCATTTGGTTTTAATTGTTTTTCTCTACGATTATTTCTAATATGAAAATAAAAGAGAGGGGATAAAAATGACTTCTCCAAATAAAAGAAATATTGGAGGAAAAATATTAAAATAAAATAAGAATTTTATTTTTTATTGCTATTTTATTTGAATGAGGGAAAAACACGTCTTTCAAAATTGCATTAGAGGCCCAAATAAATGTTCACTTTGTCCGCAATATTATTACACGACCGTGAAAATTTATTTCAGGATTTTTGGACTCCATTTAGTATTTCTTTTATTTTTTTTTCGCGTCAGGATTATTTAAAAAAAAAGTGAACCGACTTAACGGGCCGTGTCCGAACCGAACACTTCGCCCGACCGGCTTTATAAGCATGCTGCCCAGCCCGCCGTCGACCCACCCCGCCGTCTGAACCCTAGCCCGCCGCCATCGCCGACGACTCGCGCCATCGCCGCCTGTCGCCGCCGCCACCCGTCGCCCGCCCCTCCCCCATGGTTTTCATGAATATATGTAAGTTCTTGATCCTATCTTGCAAGAACACACATATATTCATGAAAACATAATAGGTTCAGATCTGAAATCATGGCACTCGGGCCCTAGTGACAAGCATTAAGCATAGCAAAGTCATAGCAACATCAATCTCAGAACATAGTGGATACCAGGGATCAAACCTTAACAAAACTAACTTTATTACATGGTAAATATCATCCAACCCATCACCATCCAGCAAGCCTATGATTGAATTACTCACGCACGGTGGTGAGCATCATGAAATTGGTGATGGAGGATGGTTGATGATGACGACGGCGACGAATCCCCCTCTCCGGAGCCCCGAACGGACTCCAGCTCAGCCCTCCCGAGAGAGATTAGGGCTTGGCGGCGGCTCCGTATCGTAAAACGCGATGAAACTTTCTCTCTGATTTTTTTCTCCGCGAAACGAAATATATGGAGTTGGAGTTGAGGTCGGTAGAGCCTCAGGGGGCCCACGAGGTAGGGGGGCACGCCCGCGGGGGGTGGGCGCGCCCCCACCCTCGTGGACAGGGTGTGGGCCCATGGTCTTGATTCTTTCGCCAGTATTTTTTATATTTTCCAAAACTTTTCTCAGTGGATTTTCAGGTCATTCCGAGAACTTTTGTTTTCTGCACATAAAACAACATCATGGCAGTTCTGCTGAAAACAGCATCAGTCCGGGTTAGTTTCATTCAAATCATGCAATTTAGAGTCCAAAAAAAGGGCAACAGTGTTTGGAAAAGTAGATACGTTGGAGACACATCAACTCCCCCAAGCTTGAACCTTTGCTTGTCCTCAAGCAATTCAGTTGATAAACTGAAAGTGATAAAGAAAAACTTTTACAAACTCTGTTTGCTCTTGTTGTTGTAAATATGTAAAGCCAACATTCAAGTTTTCAGGAAGTATTATGAACTAACCATACTCACAATAACACCTAGGTCTCACAATTACTCATATCAATGGCATAATCAGCTAGCGAGCAATAATAATAAAACTCAGATGACAACACTTTCTCAAAATAATCATAATGTGATATAACAAGATGGTATCTCGCTAGCCCTTTCTGAGACCGCAAAACATAAATGCAGAGCACCTTTAAACATCAAGGACTGACTAAACATTGAAATTCATGGTAAAAGAGATCCAGTCAAGTCATACCCAATATAAACCAACATTAATGAATGCAAATGATAGTGTGCTCTCCAACGGGTGCTTTTTAATAAGAAGGTGATGACTCAACATAAAAGTAAATAGATAGGCCCTTCGCAAAGGGAAGGAGGGGTTTGTAGAGGTGCCAGAGCTTGATTTTAAAATAGAGATTGAATAACATTTTGAGCGGCATACTTTCACTGTCAACGCAACAACTATGAGATGGCTATATCTTCCATACTACATGCATTATAGGCAGTTCCCAAACAGAATGGTAAAAGTTTATACTCCTCCACCACCAACAAGCATCAATCCATGGCTTGCTCGAAACAACGAGTGCCTCCAACTAACAACAGCCCCAGGGGAGTTTTGTAATTATATTGATTTGCTTTGATCTTTTTGGATCATGGGACTGGGCATCCCGGTTAGCGGCCCTTTCTTGTTAATGAGGAGCGGAGTCTACTCCTCTTGAGAATAACACACCTAGCATGGAAGATACATGCAACCCTAGTTGAAACATGAGCTGCTCGAGCATACAAAACAGAATTTCATTTGAAAGTTTGGAGTTTGGCACATACAAATTTACTTGGAACGGCAGGTAATTACCACATATAGGAAGGTATGATGGACTCATATGGAACAACTTTGGGGTTTATGGAGTTTGGATGCACAAGCAGTATTCCCACTTAGTACAGGTGAAGGATAGCAAAAGACTAGGAAGCGGCCGACTGAGAGAGCGATAACAGTCGTGAACATGCATTAAAATTAATTCACACCGAGTACAAGCATGAGTAGGATATAATCCACCATGAACATAAATATCATGAATGCTATGTTGATTTGTTTCAACTACATGCGCATGTGCCAAGTAGAGTCACTCAATTCATTCAAAGGAGGATACCATCCCATCATACCACATCATAATCATTTTAATAGCATGTTGGCACGCAAGGTAAACCATTATAACTCATAGCTAATCAAGCATGGCACAAGCAACTATAATCTCTAAATGTCATTGCAAATATGTTTACTTCATAATAAGCTGAATCAGAAATGATGAACTCATCATATTTACAAAAACAAGAGAGGTCGACTTCATACCAGCTTTTCTCATCTCAATCAGTCCATCATATATCGTCATTATTGCCTTTCACTTGCACGACCGAGCGATGTGTATAATAATAATAGTGCACGTGCATTGGACTAAGCTGGAAACTGCAAGCATTCAACTCAAGAGAGAAGACAGGTAATATGGGCTCTAATTAAATAAACAATCATGCATATGAGAGCCACTAAACATTTTCAATATGGTCTTGTTCTCTCGACCCCCAAAGGAACGAAAAGAAAATAAAACTATTTACACGGGAAAGCTCCCAATAAGTAAGAAGAAGAATGAGAAATCTTTTTGGGTTTTCATTTTAATTTCTACTACAAGCATGGAAATCAAACTAACTAATTTTTTGGTTTTTCTTAAGGTTTATAAAACACACAAGAAGAAAGCGAGAAAAAGAAAATTAAACTAGCATGGATAATACAATGAAAGAGTATGAGCACCGACGACTAGTATAATGTGTGAACTTGAATGTAAAGTCGGTGAGAAATACATACTCCCCCAAGCTTAGGCTTTTGGCCTAAGTTGGTCTATTGCCAAGGACCGCGGCTACTCTCCTCGGTGTACTGAGGAGTGTAATCGGGATACCACTGGCTGGCCATCTCCTCCGGATCCCACTGGTAAGATGATGGACGATAAGGGTCCAGTGCAGGTTCCGGTTCAGGCTCAGGTTCTGGAGTAAATGCTTGGCCTCGATGATCATACACCGCTTCCGGCGTGACAAGAAAATTGCCTGCAGTCAAATAAAAAATAGAGGCGCAGGCAGAATAATAGTCTCATTGTGTTTCTTATTAAATCTCAGGTTATACAGAAGCATCTTATCTTCGTTGTCAACAATAAACTCATGTGCCACCATGATCTTGTAATCTAAAATGTAAGGAGGCAATATTGTCTCCTCTTTCGCATGGTGCCTAATAGGTATCTCAAAATATTTAGCAAGACGTGCAACATAGATACCTCCAAAGATGGGGCATTTTGTACGGTTCAGGCTTAGCCGTTTAGCAATAGCGGCACCCATACTAAAACTGTTATCACCAAACAAGGCGTGGTGAACAATAATAATATCAGGAACATTGAAGTTTCCACTATTTCCACGACCAATTAAGCATCTACTAGCAAATATGGCAAAGTAGAGTAAAAAAGGAAAGTGTATGCTAGAGATTCTCGCATCGGAACCCTTCTTTGGATCCCCTACAGTGATAGTGTTAACAAAGCCATCCACATCTTTACGATGTGGTTCATCTAATTTACCCTCAAAGGGTATTTTACATACCGCGCAAAAATTACGTAAAGACATTTCCCTGAATTCATCATATAAATGAAATGATACTGAAGGCGGTGACTTCTTAGGATAATAATAAAAGTTTTGCACGAAAGTATTGGTGAGTAAGAGATACTAATCGATCCGGTCGCGGAGGAAGTCGGTGAGGCCTGCATTTTCAATCAAATAATAAAATTCTTCATAAATCCCGGCTTCTCTCAAAAAATTGTCGCATGGCCATTCACACGGCCGTACTTCCGCTATGCGAGGAAGATTATACTTGGCCTTTTCCTTCTCTTTAGCTTGTTTTTCCTGGGAGCCTTGGCTAGAAGAGCCCCTCAAAAATCTCCTTAACATTTTCTGAAAATTTCTAAAATTTTAGTAACTTCAAAATAAAAGTGAATAAAACTAAACAAGATTGGTAGTAACTACTCCTACAAGTGCCTAGAGCCTATATCATACATTAGAATTATTTGGGACCTCATAAATTTAACATGCAAGCTCAAGAACATGGTCACCTATGCAGCGAAAATTTGCAATGAATAAAGCACTAGAACAAAAACTAATTGGACCAATGGAGGAGTCACATACCAAGCAACAATCTCCCAAAGCAGTTTTGTGAATGGAGCTTTGAGCAAGGAGATCGAAAATCGCAGGAAAATGAGTTAGAACTCGTGCTTGAGCTGGATGGGGATTATTTTGGGAAGAAGATGGAGTGTGTGGGTGCTGGCATAAGTGGAGGGCGCCACCATGGGCCCACGAGACAGGGGGGCGCGCCTAGGGGGTGTGGGCGCGCCCTCCATCCTCGTGGCCAGGTGCTTGCCCCTCCTGCAGTGTTTTCAGTGCCTAAAATCCTCAAATATTCCATAAAAAACATACTAAATTTGCAGGGCATTTGGAGCACTTTTATTTTCGGGATATTTTTTATTGCACGGATAATTCAGAAAACAGACAAATGATACTATTTTGCTTTATTTATTCTAAATATCAGAAAGTAAAAAGAGGGTACAAAAGGTTGTGCCTTCTAGTTTCATCCATCTCATGATCATCAAAATGAATCCACTAACAAGGTTGATCAAGTCTTGTTAACAAACTCATTCCGAATAATACGGAACCGAAGAAATTTCGAATAACACTAAGTTACCTCAACGGGGATATGAACATCCCCAACAATAAGAATATCATATTTTTTCTTGACAGTTGGAAGAGGAAATTCGAAACCTCCAATAATGATAGTTGGAACTTTTCCAATATAATTGATGCTATGAACTTGAGATTGTTTCCTCAGAAAGTGTACCGTATGCTCATTACCATTAACATGAAAAGTGACATTGCCTTTGTTGCAATCAATAACAGCCCCTGCAATATTCAAAAAGGGTCTACCAAGGATAATCGACATACTATCATCCTCGGGAATATCAAGAATAACAAAGTCCGTTAAGATAGTGACATTTGCAACCACAACAGGCACATCCTCACAAATACCGGCTGTATAGCATTGATTTATCAGCCATTTGCAAAGATATTTCAGTAGGTGTCAACTTACTCAATTCAAGTCTACGATATAAAGAGAGAGGCATAACACTAACACCGGCTCCAAGATCACATAAAGCAGTTTTAACATAATTTCTTTTAATGGAGCATGGTATGGTTGGTACCCCTGGATCTCCAAGTTTCTTTGGTATTCCACCTTTAAAAGTGTAATTAGCAAGCATGGTGGAAATTTCATCTTCCCGTATCTTCCTTTTATTTGTAATGATATCCTTCATATACTTGGCATAAGGATTTACTTTAAGCATATCAGTTAAGCGCATACGTAAGAAGATAGGTGTAACCATTTCAACAAAGCGCACAAAATCCTCATCATCCTTTGTCTTGGATGGTTTAGGAGGAAAGGGCATGGGTTTCTGAACCCATGGTTCTCTTTCTTTACCGTGCTTCCTAGCAACAAAGTCTCTTTTATCATAACGTTCATTCTTTGATTGTGGGTTATCAAGATCAACAGCAGGTTCAATCTCCACTTCATTATTTTTGCTAGGTTGAGCATCAACATGAACATTATCATTAACATTATCACTAGGTTCATGTTGTTTCAGCATCAGAAACAGAAATATCATTGGGATTCTCAGGTGTATCTACAACAGGTTCACTAGAAGCATGCAAAGTCCTATCATTTTTCTTTTTCTTCTTTTTGGAAGAACTAGGTGCCTCTAAATTATTTCTCTGAGAATCTTGCTCGATTCTCTTAGGGTGGCCTTCAGGATACAAAGGTTCCTGAGTCATTCTACCATTCTAGTAGCCACTCTAACAAACAAAGTCATTTTATTATTTAATTCATCAAGCAAATCATTTTGAGCTTTAAGTACTTGCTTAGCTTGAGTGGCAACCATAGAAGCATATTTGCTAATGAGTTTAAGTTCACCTTTAACTCTTGCCATATAATCACTCAAGCGTCCTATCTCGAAAGCATTATTCTTTAATTCTCTACCAACATAAGCGTTAAAACTTTCTTGCCTAGCCATAAAGCATGGGCTATGAAACTTAGTAGATGGGATTTCAACTTTATCATATCTATAGAGAGAATTTACCTTCACTACCTGTGTCGGGTTATCAAGACAATGTGGTTCTTCAACAGGCGGTATATTAAGACCATGTATTTCTTCAATAGGTGGTAAATTCTTAACATCTTCAGCTTTAATACCTTTTTCTTTTATTGATTTCTTTGCCTCTTGCATATCTTTAGGACTGAGAAATAGAACACCTCTCTTCTTTGGAGTGGGTTTAGGAATAGGCTCACGAGTTGTCTCAATTGGTTCAGGAATTGCCTCAGGAATTGGCTCGGGAAGAGTCCAATTATTTTCATTAGTCAACATATTATTCAATAGTAATTCAGCTTCTTTGACTTTTCTTTCCCTGAAAACACAACCAGCACAACTATCCAAGTAGTCCTTGGAAGCATCGGTTAGTGCATTACAAAAGATATCAAGTACTTCATTTTTCTTAAGAGGATGTGTCGATGGGAAACGACACCTATGGGATCACTGGAATCCCTTCTACGGTTGCGGGGCGCTGGGATCGTGAGAAGAGCGGGACTAGTAGACAACACAAAGGGGGATTTACCTAGGTTCGGGCTGCAAAGATGAGTAAAACCCTACGATCCTACTTTTGGTGGATGTATTAGTGTTCTTGGGCTCTCGAACTAGCTCTAGGTGCTGCTAGGTTCCAAAGAGCCGAATCCTTTCTCTGTGTGCCATGGGCCTCCTTTTATAGGTGAAAGGGGGCCGCCACAGTGGCACACATGAGGTGGAATGTGCTACAGCGTTGCAAGCTTATCGCTCATATTACAGGACAAGACACATTTAATGCGAGGCTTAGGTGTCCCTTCGCTTTATTGGGGACGGGAGCGAGGCCCGTCCCGTCCGTCGCCGCCCCTCCTCGCTTCGACATGCACCCTGGCCAGCAATGCAAGCAGTGCCATGTAGGCAGGCAGGCAGCTGAGGTGGCGCGGCGGTGGAGCCTCCACGAAGAGTTGCATGTTGCCACGCAGGTGCCTGCCCAGCTGGTTGGGTCGGTAGCTGCATGCGAACGGCGATGAAGACTTGGCTGGCGCGGGCCTGGAAGTGGCCCTGCCGGTGCGCTTGGCGAGGGTCTTGCCGGGTGGCCCGGCAAGGGTCTCGCCGTGGCACGCTAGCTTCCCCGACAAGGATCTTGCCGGGGGTCTTGTGGGTTTCTTTGGTGAGGATAGTTGCCTTCCTATCCTCATTTGATCTTGAGCATTCTATGTCTTCACAAAGATCTGCATGCCACCACGGAGGTGCCTCCCGAGCCCTGTCTCAACGAACTTGTCGAGCGCTGGTGGGCTCAAGGGTGGCCCACTTCGGTTGGCGTGGGCGAGCTGCCCCGGCAAGGGTCTTGCCGGGGCCGCTGAGGCTGCCCCGGCAAGGGTCTTGCCGGGGCCGCTGAGGCTGCCCCGGCAAGGGTCCTTGCCGAGGAAACCTGCTTCGTCCATCTGATCTTCATGGCCTTGGTTCTTGTCGTTGCTTTGTTTTCCCGGTGGCTTCGGCTTCTCTCCAGCTTCCCCTTCCTGCCCTGTTATGTGTGGCCCTGGTGGGAGGCTCTGACTGCCCGTGCACAAGTAAAGGGGTCAAAAGCAGGGCCCCTACTTTTGTACACTGACAGGAGCCCCCGGGCCTGGGCCATACATAAGCGCAGCGCGTTGTTGGGCCAGGCCCAGAACGGTGCATGGGCAGTTGGGGCGGATTTTTACCGCGGCCACTGTTCCGTCCGCCGCGCTTCCCCACGACCCGCGTTGAACGCGCGACGTGGGGGTCGTGCACGCGCGTGACATGGGCATGCTGGCGTCACCTTGTGGTTGACAGTAAAGAGGCGGCTTGCGTGTCTCTTCGAGACCGCAGGGCGGCCTCCCATTTACTGCTCTTGCTCGGGAACCGTCGTTCCACGCGTCCCACCGCGCACGACCCTTGCGCCACGTCCGCTGCATGCACAACACAGAGCGAATGACATGTGGAGGGGACGTGGGTAGTCGCGGGCATGCGGGTCGATTCCCACGCGCCTTCAATGGAGCGGGGAGGGCGGTCGACGGCCCTGCTTGCTCTCACTTCGAGAAGCCGGATTGGCCGAGAGGGGGCGGCCGAGCCTCGCCCCTGCGTCTTTATAAAGAGGGGAGCGGGCGGAACGGTGCCCTTCATCCTCTCGCCATCTGCCTCTCCCCATTCCTGCTTTCTTTCTTCTTTTGCCATGGCGAGGGGGCGTGGCGACGCTTCATCGGTGGCGGCGAGGGTTTCGGCCAAGCAGCGCATCAATCCTCCCCAAGAGCTCATAGCAGCGGAGCCGGCCGCTATAGGAAGGGGGAGGGGACGAGGTCGGGGCCGTCGTGGTGCCCGAGGGAGAGGAGGATGGGGCGGCAGGTCAGCCTCGCCTCCTCCAGTAGCCCCTCCTCCGATGGAGGGTCACGCCGGGGACAACCCCTGCGAATTCTTCGTCAGGCTGCGCCGTCCACCGCGCCGTCGTCTGCGCCTCCCGACTCCATTTGCGCGGGAGATGGAGCTGGATCCGCCACGGGCGCTGCGGCTGCACATGAGGGGTTGTGGGAACAGTGGCACCTGGGTCGACGTCGAGTTCCCCGCCCCTCACGTCATGTATCTTCACCGAGGGTGGAAGACCTTCGCTCGCCTCCATAGCTTGACGGATGGGCTCGCTCTCCATTTCAAATTAATGGAGGGTGGCCTCCTCTTCGTCAAGATCTTCGGGCACTTCGGGACCCGCGTGAGGTGCTGCGTAGAGAGCTCCTCCGATGATGAAGATTCCTCCTCAAGCGAGAGTGGCGAGGAAGACAATGGCAGCAACGACGAGGGTAGCGGGCGGTAGGATGACGGGTCCGACTAGGTGTCAGGCGCCGCTCCGGGCGGCATCGGCGACCCCATCATCCGTATCGCCGGCCCCTTGAACTTCTCGGGGTCGTCTCCTTGGGCGGCTGGCGTAGGGAGGCTGCGGAAGAGGAAGAGGGCGGGCGGCAAGGCCGTCAAGTTGGGGTACGTGGGCACCGACACCTTCGTCGCGTGTTGCCGTCCTGCCTCCGGCGCCGCCATCACCATCCAGCCCTTGGACGGCCACTGAGATGTTCTCTTGGTGTCTTCTGCCACTCGTAGCTCGCCTAGGCGCCCCTTTTGCCCTTCTGCTTTCTTGTTCCATTTCCTGAGGAGAGGGAGAAGAAAGGGATTACGGGCACCTTATATCTTTTTAGTCTTGTAAGCCTTCGGGCCTTTGCTAGCTTTAGAACTTCTAATCCCCCTTTTTCATGTTTTTCATTTCGTATGGACTGTACCTGTACGGGATGTTTTTTAATGACAAAGGGATGTTTGTCGGGATTTTCGTTCGCGGGAGGAATCCACGACAAGGAGTGAATCCTTGTTGTCTTTAAGACAAACGCCTTTTTTTCCTGGCAACATGCCTTGTTGTTTCCCCACCTCGCTCGACCTTTCTCGCGCTCTTGGCGGAGGCAGGGATGAGGTGGGCTTAGGCTCCTCGTTCCTTTTCTTTGCTGCCGCGGCTACGACCAAATTCAGACTCAGGGGATAACCATCGGGTGCCAAAAAAGGGGGAGCACGGTGGCTCAGAGATAGAACGGGGTTTCGCGTATCCCAGTCCATAACGAAATGCATGATAAGGGATAGAGAACTTATCTGGATCTGCAGCCCCTGGCAACCTTGGCTTGCCGTGGATGGATCCTGGTTCTTGCAGCCTCCCGGCAACTCTGGCTTGCTGGGGCCCGGATGCCGGCCCGTTCCCTTTCTTCCAAAATAGCTCGGCAAGAATACTTATGTGCCCTGCGAACCAAAGAAGACAAAGAAGAACAGAGAGACGCGCACTCGACCTCTAAGCTAGAGGTTAGTCGCCGCTAAGCACTATCAACCCTAACCAAGGAAGAGACTCAACCTAGCATGCATGCTATAACTTAGGGCGCAAGCGCTTCGTTTATTTATGCTCAGGGTCTGCGCCTAGCTTTGTACAAAGGGTTACATGCCTTGCCGACAAGGCTTGTACAAAAGGGTGGCTTGCCGGGAGGCCCGGCAGCCACGCCTTATGGGTAAAACTTGCGAAGATGCTCGATGTTCCAGGAGTTGTTCACTGGAACGACATCTTTGGTCTCCAGCCAGACTGTGCCGGGCCTGGTGACTCACGTTACCCGATAAGGGCCTTCCCACTTTGGCGTCAACTTGTTGGAATTCTTGGCCGACTGAACGTGCCGAAGAACAAGGTCGCTTTCCTCAAAGCTCCGGGCATGAACCTGGCGGCTATGGTAGCGGCGCAAAGCTTGCTGGTAGCACGCTGCTCTCACAGCCGCCCGGAGACGATCTTCCTCAAGGAGCGTCACGTCATCTTGGCGCAACTGCTCTTGCTCAAGCTCATCGTAAGCGAGCACTTGAGGTGACCCGTATATGATTTCTGTGGGGAGAACTGCTTCTGCCCCGTAAACCAGGGCAAAGGGTGTCTGGCCGGTGGCTCGATTTGGCGTCGTCCTGATCGACCAAAGAACCGCCGGAAACTCGTCAATCCAGCGCCTTCCACTCTTGTGTAGCCTGTCAAAAGTCTTCGTCCTTAAGCCTCACAGGACTTCAGCATTTGTTCTCTCCGCTTGGCCGTTGCTCCGTGGATGTGCCACGGAAGCAAAACAGACCCTGCTGCAGAGATCCTCAACGTGTTGCATGAAGGCATGGCTTGTGAACTGTGTTCCGTTGTCGGTGATGATCCTGTTGGGCACCCCAAAACGGCACACTAGTCCCTTGAAGAACTTGATGGCTGACTGCGCTGTCACCTTCCTCGCTGCCTCCACCTCTGGCCACTTTGTGAACTTGTCAACTGCGACATACAAGTACTCAAAGCCCCCCGACAGCACGGGGGAAAGGGCCCAATATGTCGAGCTCCCAGACCGAGAAGGGCCAGGAGAGAGGGATAGTTTGAAGGGCTTGAGCTGGTTGATGGAGCTTCTTCGAATGGAACTGGCACGCTTCACACTTGGTTACTAGTGTTGTCGCATCACGGAGGCGGTGGGCGGAAGAAACCCTTGCGGAAGGCCTTGCCGGCAAGGGCCCTCGACCCTATGTGGGAACCACATATGCCTCCATGTATCTCTACCAACAGCTTTAGTCCTTCCTCCCAGGAGATGCACATCAATTTCACCCCATTCGGTCTTCTTCTGTACAACACGTTATCAATGAATTGGTACAGAGCAGACCGGCGGGCTACTCTTCCTGCCTCTACCTGGTCCTCAGGAAGCTCTCCTTTTTGAAGGAACCGGACGGTGTGCTATGCCCATGCCGGAGCCTTTGGCTCGACGGCAAGGACCAAAGGTGTATCTTCTACCACGGGAGCGGCCGCCTCCACGGCCATGACCTGAGGTCCTGCCGGAGTCGGTTGCCCCGTGGCAGGATTGGCATCCATGGCAACATCTTCGCTGGCGGCTCCGGGGAACTCGGTGGGGAAGTACTTGCCGGGGCCTAGCTTCCTCCGCTTGCTTTGCCCGGTCGACGGCTCAACGGATGTTTGGGTTAATTGAAGCACAAAAGTACCTGGTTCCACAGGTAGCTTGAGGGCAGCGCGCTTTGACAGGTAGTCGGCGATGTCGTTATCCGCCCGAGGGACATGCTCCGCCTGTATACCATCAAAGCGCTCCTCCAGTTTCCTCACCTCATCTACGTAAGCTTCCATCAACGGGCTTTGATAGTCTTTGTTAATTTGCCTGACGACGAGCTGGGAGTCGCCCCTGACGATGAGCTTCTTAACTCCGAGGTCTACCGTGATCCTGAGACCGGCAAGCAAACCCTCGTACTCGTCAGTGTTGTTGGTTGACATCTCCCGGGGAAAGTGCATCTGGATAACATACTTGAGGTGCTCTCCGGTGGGTGCGACAAGTAGCACACCAGCACCGGCGCCCTGCAGCGAGAAGGCACCATCAAAGTACATGACCCAGTTGCGGCTCGTTTCCTTGCCGGGGAGAGCGGTCTCCTGTACCTCTTCGTCAAGCGTCGAGGTCCATTCCACAACAAACTCTGCCAAGACTCTGCTCTGAATCGTCGAGGTACTTTCAATTTTCAAACCAAAACTCGACAGTTCCAGGGCCCATTCCACGATCCTCCCCATTGCATCTGGGTTGTGCAATATCCATTGCAATGGGAGGCGGGTGACTACCGTGATCTCGTGCGCTTGGAAGTAGTGGAGCAGCTTCCTCGAATCCATAAGGAGGCCGAAGAGCAGCTTTTGCACACCTGAGTATCTCGACCTAGCCCCCTGCAAGAGGGAGCTAACGAAGTACACTGGGTGCTGCACGATCTTCTTCTTCTGCGCCTCTTCACCCGGCCGCGTGGGTCCTGTTGCGCTGGCGTCAACCCCTGCCGGGGACTCAATCTTGCCGGGATCGAGCCCTGCCGGAGAGGGTTTCGGCTCACTATCTATTGGCTCTGCCGCTACTGCTGCCTTTTTGTCGACCTCTCTCTGCGCCACTAGTGCAGTGCTAACCACTTGATTTGTTGCCGCTAGGTAAAGCATCAACGATTCTTGTGGTTTGGGCACAACCAGCACTGGGGTAGAGGAGAGGTATTTCTTCAAATCCTGCAGCGCTGCCTCGTCCTCTGGGGTCCACTCCACTGGCCCAGCCTTCTTCAAGATCTTGAAAAAAGGAAGGGCACGCTCCGCGGACTTGGTGATGAACCGCCTCATGGCGGCAATGTAACCAGTGAGCCGACGCATGTCCTTGATCCGCTTGGGCGCCTCAATCTGCTCGATGGCCTTGATCTTATCTGGGTTTGCTTCAATTCCGCGCTGGGACACGAAGAACCCAAGAAGCTTGCCGGACGGGACTGTCAGTGTCAAAACTGGTGGATCTTGGGTAGGGGGTCCCGATCTGTGCGTCTTAGGCTGATGGTAACAGGAAGCAAGGGACACAATGTTTACCCAGGTTCGGGCCCTCTCGATGGAAGTAAAACCCTACTTCCAGCTTGAATAATATTGAAGATATGAGTAGTACAAGAGTAGATCTACCACGAGATCTTAGAGGCTAAACCCTAGGAGCTAGCCTATGATGGTATGATTGTAATTGTGATCGGTCTTCTAAGGACCAACCTCTCCGGTTTATATAGACACCAGAGAGGGCTAGGGTTTACATGGAGTTGGTTACAAGGAAGGAAATATAATATCCGGATCGCCAAGCTTGTCTTCCACGCAAAGGAGAGTCCCATCCGGACACGGGCCGGAGTCTTGAGTCTTGTATCTTCACGCTTCAATAGTCCGGACGACGTATATAGTCCGGCTGTCCGGATACCCCCTAATCCAGGATTCCCTCAGTCGCCCCTGAACCAGGCTTCAATGACGATGAGTCTGGCGCGCAGTCTTTTCTTCGGCATTGCAAGGCGGGTTCCTCCTCCAAATAATCCAAAGTAACCATCGAACACGTAGACCGTGTCCGGATCTGCAAAATGATCTTCACATACCATTGTAGGGAACATAGCATAAATCCGTTCTGCTGGCAATCTTCGTACGTCGTGCCCTTGCATCGTGGCCTGGTCCAACATGAACCGGCGTTTCTTGCCCCACCTCGAGTCGCATTGCGAGGCGGTTTTATTGGCACGTCCTGCCAAAGCAGAGATCATGTTTCTCTTATTACGGGATCTTTCATCAATATGGGCGTGCGTGACCCCACGACGACCATTGGTATGACTCCGTGTATGTTTGGATAAGCCTCAAGCGGTCACGCTGAGGACTCTTGGTATTCATCCTCTTTATAAAGGGGTCGAGGCCTACGCCTCTTTTCCACCTCCCTTGCACCTTCTCGCACCTCGAGCTCCAACACCCGAGATCTAAGCTCAAACACCCCAGATCCTCCAATATGTCCGGATCCAACCCTAAAGGCCGGTGGGTGGCCTCCTCGATCCAAGAGGAGGACATTACGAGGCTTAGGGAGGCCAGATACCTGAACGCCGATATCCAGCACAGGCTTCCTGCTCCAGGGCAGGTTATCCCTACACCGGAGCCCAATGAGAGCGTTGTGTTTGTCCTCACTTCCTCTAAGACCTGGGCCTCATCGTCGACCCCTTTTTGAGGGGGCTCATGTTCTACTATGGGTTGAATTTTCATGATCTGGCTCCGGACGCTATCCTCCATATCCCGTCATTCATTATTGTGTGCGAGGCTTTTCTCCACGTCACCCCACACTTTGGCTTATGGCTCAAGACCTTCAGTGTGAAGCCGAAGATGATCGAGGGGCGACATGCGGAGTGCATTGCTCCTACGCTAGCTTCACGGCTGCCTCTCCATCTGCATGATATAAGGGATGTATCTCCTTTCACATTAGAATTGTTCTGTAGCTCAGCTGGTTCGCTCTCGCGCCGTGCAGGCCGTGGTTTTGGGTTCGAAGCCCCGAACTGCCAATTTTTATTTTCTCTTTTCATGCGCCCCTGACAGATGGGCCCACATGTCAAAAGAGAGAGAAAGGGGAGTTGACAAATGGGATAAGGGTATTTTAATCATCTACCTTCGATCAACGTCCATTGACCTGACGACTACGGTGAAAAATGGTCTTTTTGAGGTTGTGTCCAACAGAACAATGGCATATATATAAGTAATCCGAAAGTTAGCAGTCGTTGGCTTCAGCCCCCACGCATACAATTCGGGGGTGTTCACGAAAAATATGCTTAATCACACTTGATTCAACGTCTTGGTCCATTAAGGAGGTGATCGCTCGTCGAACTAGGCAACCAGACTATATAGCTGTAACATATTCGCTTAGCCATGAGAATCTAACGGTGGGGATACTATGTAGCCCCTAGTACCTTCGCGTGCATCCGAATACGGGTGCGTGTGTACATGGCCGGGAAACGACCCTTCGTTAATGCGGAGGAATCCTAAAGATTCCTGTGAGTCTTCGAGTGGTTGAACAGTCTCTCGCTGTATCATGACAGTCAATTTTCAGCTTTCTCTACTGAGGTGCTCATCCGGAATAACCAGGGCACAATCGCAGTAGTTCTCCTTTGGCTGCCTTAGCCGATAAGAATGGAACGTAAGGCGGAAAAACCCAGGAGCCGGGTAAACCCAACATTTGACCAAAGACATGATTCGGAGCTGATGCATATAAGGCCAAACTTGTGACGCCGAACACTCCCGAAGGTATTCTGACTTTATAACAAAGGATGGGCTCAAGAATGCCATTCATTATAAACCCTGTATTTCCAGGTACGTGCGTTAATCTGTTGTGGCGAAATGCCAATAACGGCAGTATCCTCTGTGGGTATGGAACCCATGGGATGGTTAAACAACAAGAGGCAATAGAAAAGGTTTACAGGAGGCTTAATCTAAAAAGAAACCTGTTGAGCAGGGGCCTGCTTGCGTCCAGTGCCTTTGTCTCTGTTGTGCGTATCCTAGAAGGGTATCATGTGACGTTGGTGTGGAAAAAAAAGAAAACTCATAGGAGAGTGCAACGTAAGTATGCCATGGATAGTAAAAGTGTAAGATGTTGGCCTGCCAATAAGGTTGAGCCAAGTGTGGGGCTATATTAAATATTTATAGCCCCTGGTGTCCGCTATGGGATTACATGTACGGTGCCCTGGTTTAGTTTTATCCGGGCTACCGGACTCGTCTAACCGTGTCTGTGGTCTTAATGACCAGTCATGATTTTTGGAGGGGTGCGATAGTGAAGAGTAGTTCTTCGCTTCTGGAGTTGCCTGGGGAGCCAAATGTTACTTCCAGTATGACGGAGCCCCTGCCGTAGGCTTCAACGCCTGGTATCACCCCTTCAAAGTTGGTGTTGCTTTGGCTAATTCTGGATGAGTTTATCCTCATCCTATGGACAGTGTCCTCGTATATTAAGTTGAGACTACTTCCGCTGTCCATGAGTAAACGGGTGAGACGGTATCCGTCGATTATTGGGTCAAGCACCAAGGCCTTTGATCCTCCGTGCCGAATACTAGTTCGGCCGTCCATGTGATCGAAGGTGATCGGATAAGACATCTAGTGCGCGTCTCTATGCAAGCGTTCGTGCCTTATCGTGGATGTGTGAGTCGCGCGGATCATGTTTTACTGTTTTAACCTCTGACGGGAATTTTTTCTTTCCCCCGGTGTTCGGCTGGCTAGGTTCATCCTCGTCTTCACTTGGTGTTTCTCTCCCCTTGTGTTCGGCATTTAATTTGCCAGCCTTCTTGAAGACCCAGCATTCTCTATGCGTGTGGTTCGCAGGTTTCTCCGGGGTGCCATGAATTTGGCACATTCTGTCCAGGACTCTGTTCAGACCGGACGGTCCCTCTTCTTGCCTTTAAATGACTTCTTTTTTTGATCGGTCGAGGGCCCTGAATCCGGCATTGACCGTTGTGTTGTCGGGCTCTCTTCCTTGTTTTGGTGTTTACATTTATCACGCCGTAGCTTCCGTTGCCATCCCTTATTTGGATGTGTTGGGGTCGCTCGTGCCTTCTGGGCTAGCCAGCTATCTTCACCCGCATAAGCGGGTCATAAAACTGCTAAGGCTGCCATTGTCCTTAGCTTTTCTTGGCGAGGTGTGCAGCGAGCCACTCATCGCGGATACTGTGTTTGAATGCCGCTAGGGCTTCGGCGTCCGGACAATCGACAATTTGATTCTTATTAGTGAGGAATCTGTTCCAAAGCTTGCGAGCGGACTCTCCGGGCTGTTGGATTATGTGACTGAGATCGTCCGCATCCGGAGGCCAGACATAAGTCCCTTGAAAATTGGCCCTGAAAGCGTCCTCGAGTTCCTCCAACTCCCAATTAAATTTTCGGGGAGGCTTTTCAACCAGTGTCGAGCTGGTCCCTTCAACTCGAGGGGAACTTATTTGATGGCGTGGAGGTCGTCCCCACGAGCCATGTGAATATGCAGGATAAAATCCTCGATCCAGACCCCAGGGTCTGTTGTTCTGTCGTATGCCTCTATGTTCACAGGTTTAAAACCTTGTGGGAATTCATGGTCCAGTACTTCTTCGGCGAAGCACAGGGGTTGAGCAGCCCCTCTGTATCTGGACGTGCTGTGGCATACAGTCGGCTGTTGTTGCATCTGGTGTTTATTACGAACTGGTATTTGGCTTGTATGATCATTTTGGTAACCACAATCCCTTGCCGGGGTGTGTCCTTTAGATCCGTAGATGGACCTGACTGCACCGACTTTCTTATCCAGATGCTCACGTAGATCGTGCGCGGCATCAGTAGCCGTTCTGTAGCGGTTGTGAAGCGGTACGTCTGGTCTCCTGGTCATATTATTTTTTGGTGGAACGGCCTCGTCGTCGAATTCTGGCAGTAGCTTGCGTTTTGGGTAGCTCTTTGTATGGCGATCATCGCCATATCTTTCTTCAGTGTCTAGCACTTTATTCCATCTGCGATTGAGCGTTTCCTGGGCGGCTTTGAGCCGTTACTTCTGCTTATTTAGACTTCTCGCCGTGGCCATAAGCTTTCTGTGGAGGTTGTCTCATTCCACGCGTTCTTCCGGAATGATGAATGCATCATCGTCCGGACTGTGTTCCTATCCTGGGGCAGTTTGATGAGCCTGTCCCTCCGGATCATTGTGATCGGGCATCTGCTCCGAACTCGGTTCGGCGTGACCTGGCTTGTCCTGCTCCGTCGCCGGGTCCATGTGGTCGTTATTGCCTTCGGGGTTTACTGGTATGTCGATCCTTCTTGCGCTCTTGTTGCTATTTTTACTGTTGCTGGACTTGGAGTGGCGTCTGCGCCGCCGTTTTGGATTTTGCCCGGGTGTTTTATCTTCCGGATTATCGCTGTCGTCCTCCTTGGGCGTATCCACCATGTATATATCGTGTGACGAGGTAGTAGTCCCGCGCCTCAGAGATTCTGAAGCTTCTCCTGCATCGTCGTCCATACCGTCGATGTCTTCGGAGTCGAAGTCAAGCACGTCGGTTAAATCATCGACCGTGGCAATGAAGTGGGTGGTCGGTGGGCCGCGAATTCCTTCGTCGCCTGCTTCCCACTCAAGCCGGACATAGTTCGGCCCAGAGTCTCCTGACAAACAGAGAGACTTTAATGAGTTCAGCATGTCGCCAAAAGGCGAGTCTTTGGAAAGATATCCGCAGCAGTAAACTCCATCACGGAGCCCAGCCAGTTGGCGGGCTCGAATGCTGTGGCTGGAACCAACAACCGGATCTGAGTCCGGGGTTGAACCCTGAGCTTCCACAGAGGTAAGGCCTGCGTTCGGCTCCACCGCCGATGAGTGTGCGGCCTGCGGGGCGGAGTCCATCCCCCCATCCTTAGGCGACGCAGCCTGCTCCGGATTTAAGTCCGGGGCTATTGCAGGGGTGATATTCCAAACATTGTCCGACAGCAGGTCTAGGCCGTGCTCATTGCGACTGTCCGGTGTTCCTGGCACAGACCCGAATCCGTCGAAGATCAAGTCTCCATGAATATCCTCCATGTATTTCAAGTTTCCGGACCTGACCTGGTGGCCAGGGGCGTAGCTGTTGATCTGCTCCAGATGGCCAAGCGAATTGGCCCACAATGCGAAGCCACCGAACACGAAGATCTGTCTGGGGAGAAAGGTCTCCCCCTTGGCCGTGTTGTTGACGATTGAAGGCGCCATCAAGCCTTGCAGCAATGACACAGAGGAACTCTCAATGAAAGCACCAATGTCGGTGTCAAAACCGGCAGATCTCGGGTAGGGGGTCCCGATCTGTGCGTCTTAGGCTGATGGTAACAGGAAGCAATGGACACAATGTTTACCCAGGTTCGGGCCCTCTCGATGGAGGTAAAACCCTACTTCCTGCTTGATTAATATTGAAGATATGAGTAGTACAAGAGTAGATCTACCACGAGATCATAGAGGCTAAACCCTAGGAGCTAGCCTATGATGGTATGATTGTAATTGTGATCGGTCTTCTAAGGACCAACCTCTCCGGTTTATATAGACACCAGAGAGGGCTAGTGTCGGTGTCAAAACCGGCGGATCTCGGGTAGGGGGTCCCAAACTGTGCGTCTATGCGGATGGTAACAGGAGACAAGGGACACAATGTTTTACCCAGGTTCGGGCCCTCTTGATGGAGGTAAAACCCTATGTCCTGCTTGATTAATATTGATGATGTGTGTTATAAGAGTGGATCTACCACGAGATCAAGGAGGCTAAACCCTAGAAGTTAGCCTATGGTATGATTGTTGTATATGAGATTGTCTATCGACTAGCCTGGCCTCGGTTTATATAATGCACCAGAGGCCTTGGATAACAAGAGTCCTAGCCGAATCGCCGGTGGGGAGAGTCCTTTTCTTGATCGCCAAGTCTTGTGGAATCTTCCTTGTATGCGGCAAGCTGTCGGACTGGCCCATGAGTATCTGACCATGGGGTCCTCGGCCCAATCTAACCGATTGGGGGCGGCGTGGTGAGTACCCCTAGTCCAGGACACCGTCGATAGCCTCTGAACCGGTCTTCAAGTTAGGGGCGCTCCTTGATTCTTCGAACTGTTCTTCATCTTGGTTGCGGTCTTGAAAACTGGTTCAACAAATCTTCTCATCTTGATCTTGAGGATCGCGAAATGCATTCAACGAGTTTACCGTCGGTATCCGAGGATCCCCTTTAAGTTCTGGCCTTTATCAATGCCTTGTTATTTTATGCCACACCTCGGGTTTGAAGTTATTCCGGGAGGCGGTGTCCTCTTGCGTCCCGAGCTCTAACGGGACTGCATTGAGTATCTTTGCAGCCGAGCACCAACGCGGACTGCTTCCCAGCTCTATCGCGGACTATGTATCCGAGTTCCAACGCCGGACGGTATCCGAGCTCCAACGCGGACTATATCCGAGGTGTCGTAAATCACCTTGGTTCAAAGAAGTTTGAAGGAGTTTAGCGAGCTTAATGCGGAAATGCCCTCTATGGAGCCAGCCACTAGCGCCCGTGCTTTATGCGGACTGCTTCGGTGGTGCACCACCCGAATGTGGGCGATTTTTGTCAATATTTTGATTGGCGCAATTTATTCTCTGCCGAGATACATAGCGGTAGCCCTCAAGGTGGGTATCGGTCTAAAACCGAGATGCACATGAAGGAGGACATAAGACCGCTGATCCCGTGGCAGCTGAGACTCGGTCGATTTGCAAAATCGATCCGAGGATCAAATCCTAACTCGGCAGGATACTTGGGACACAAAAGCGGCGTGCTCAGTCCTCAAGACTCAGGTTGGGTGCGGCCGACCAACCTGAGGATCAAAATCTCCTCGGAGACTGTCTTACACTTAAAATTTTCTGCATTGGACATGGAATGCAGTAGCCCCCGAGACACTGGTCGGGTGGCAACGCCAGATCAAGGGATCGATGTGCCCCTTTAATATTTGTAAATAATAAGCCCGAAGCCCAGTAGCCCCCGAGCCTTAATGCGGGCACGGGAGGCCGAATTAAGGATCGATATCCATAATAAAATCACAAATTATGTGTAATGACTCTATGTATCCAAGTACTTTATGCCATTAATGCTCGGATCCGCATTGTACAAAACTTTGTTGACCGACCATCGGCTTCCACCTCCTCGGCCAATAGCCGAGGAGTGTTTGTCCTACTTTATAAAGCTTTTATGAGGGCAAAGATTTACGGCAAACAAGGCAATCTGGCCATAGGTTTTATAAACAAAGGTACGCAGAGAGATATGTTATATTACTGTTTAACAGAAGAAATGTCTTCCAAAGAAAATAGTCCCGCTATCGGTTCCTTTCTTTGGGTTGTCATGCTAAGCATGATCATGAAACCTCAGCTCAATGTAAGAGCAAAATATCGAGGATTTAGTTTGGGAGGCGAGTTACTAGCCCCGGTAGTGTTGGCTGACGATCGAGGTCAAGCCGGAAACACTTGACCAATTTTATGAATGGCCCGTCATTTAATATAGTCATCGGATCGCTGACCAGTTTACACCTATTGTGACGATCGGTTTTGGCTTTCTCCAGAGGTGCTTGACCATGCGAGCTGGAAGCACAATCGCGATGGTTCTCCTTTGCACACCTAGCGAACAAAGCGGAACATAGGAGGCAAGCGAGGCAGGCAACCCAACTATTGACCGAAGACATAATTGAAACCGATGCATATATAGCAATATCAAGAATGTTTTGCGAATCTCTAAAGGTGTCCGGCGTTGCCTTTGCGAGAGTTGTGCTGAAAACACACAAATAGGTTAAAAGTGCCAAAAGCTTGGAAAACCAAAAAACGTCAGTAAAAACATGACGTCCGAACAAGATCAAGTGTTCGGTGCCAATCCGAAAATTGGACTTTAGAAAAAAAAGTGCTTCTGCCGTGCTTTAACTTTGCAACGACTAAGAAGAAAAACACTTAGTATGAAACGGCTCAAATAAACATAAGAGCCCCCAAGTGACTTGGGTAAAAGTTGACTATAAAATATAAGGTGACATGTAGAATGCCTTCTAGCCAGATTGTAGATCGTTTGTCGTAGCGGACCTTTTCGCTTCAACCTCTGGACCCAATAGTCCGGAGTGTGTCCGAATACCTCGCGGTTATAAAAACCGGGGCATGCGTGGAGACCAGGCGAGGGGTCATTAGTGCTTTATCGAGACAAGTGCCCAACTAGTTATGTTATATTACATGGTTAGTAAGAAACATCTTCCAGGAGAATAGTTCCTTTAGGGGTTCCTTTCACAGGAGGCATGCCCTAAAGTGCATGTCGGACTGCGAAAAGAGAGAAAAACATCCGGGGAAGGTAAATAAATAGGTAAGAAATCATCTTTTAGTTCACCGATCGAGTATTCCCTTAAGAACGCTAGCTTTAGGCTTCACTCGGTCGAGGTACACATCCGGCTGACCGGCGGTAACAATCGCAGAGGTGCTCCTTTACCACCTAGCGAACAATCGGGAGCGAGGGGTAAGCACAGAAGCCCGGCAACCCAGCTTGGCCAAAACTTAAGTCATATCGATGCATATAATGGTGAATAAAAGGTACATGCGGAAGTGTGACACATGTGTTGGGCATAAAGCCCGTATTAATAAGCTTCTTGTTAAAGAAGCCCCCAGGTATAATGAGCGCGGGTAGCGCGTCAAGTATATGCAAACAAAGTTTGGACAAGGAAAATTTTTACAAGCAACTTTTTTTCCCAAAAAGTATAATGCTTGGTCGAACCGAACACAAGTTAGAAATTTAAAACTTTGAGCATGAAGGCAACTTAGCTGGTTAATGTGTTCGGTATTGACGACGCGGTCCAAGCTTGATGCGGGACAAGGTTCCATCCTCCAAGCCGATCCCGAGGTGGCGGAGCAAAGAGCTCGTCGCTCCGAAGTGGTGACATAGCGCGGTCAATGCAGGACGACAGAGTGATGCCCAAGTCCCCTGCATGGGGTAATGAAGTGTTGACGAAGCCCCCCGTCCAGCCGAGGTGACGCCAAAGGATATAGTCCGGCTGGATCATTTTCCTATGCACAAAAAATAGTGCAGACCGGAGATAATAGTAATAATGATAATTAAAAAAAATCGTTGCATAATAAATAATTTATGCAAAGTGAGTAATGAAAGAAATATGGCCTGGCGCCGAAGTCAATGTAGATGCAGGTCGTCGGCGTAATGCAATAAAGGTGTGGCAAAGCGTGGATTCACAGGTCGGTCCGAGTTCCGGATGCGGCGTTCGCCGGACTATGTACGGAAACTGACCGAACCATCATGCGACCGTCGATAATGCGGCCACCATTTGATAGACCTGTGTACATATGATGGACAAACCAGAGTAATAATTCCTTGGGAAAAATTAACCCAAACAAGCAAAAAGAAATACTAGGATTAATAGCACCTGGTTTATTTGTTGTAGCAATCCGAAGGAAGGTGATTCCCAAAATTGGGACTCGATCCGTGCACCCATCGCCTGGTCGGCTAGTGGCGCCGAAGTGTCGGAGTAGGTTGATGAAGAGATGGCGAAGCCCCGGTCCAGCCGAGATGTCGAAGTAGGTCGGCGTGATGGACACCAACTTGAAGAAGCAATAGTGCGCCCTCGCCGATGCGGTCGTGGCGTGGTCGATGCCGGCTTGATGAAGCGACCGTGCGGCGATGCGGTATGCCCGCTTCGTGTAATCCGTGGGCGGCGATGTTGGTGATGATTTATCCTTCGCGATGCGGACTCTTGTTTGGCTTGCCGAGATGATGATCCGGAGAAGTTGAGCTCGGCTCAACAAAGTGACGACGATGCTGGCGCGCAGTTGGCAGCCTGGAGCAATATTGCCGGATTGGTTTGACACCAGCATGATGTTGAAGATCATGTTCAAAAGATCTTAAAGTTAGTGGGATGTGTTCGGGAAAAAAACACAATACCCCGTATAAAACTTCCTTCAAAAAGGATGTCCGAAATCCCGTTCATAAAAAAGACGAACTCGGGTCGAATTCGTTTTCACGTAGAAAACAGATCCGAAAAGTGATGCACTAATCGGAAGGTTCCCGGAGTTTGGATGGTCGGATCGAGCTGAAATTGTGAGGGGTGGTAGATATAGGAATTCCACAGTCGATCAACGGTTGGATCTTCCAAAGGAGGACCGAGCTAGAAGCTGGACACCACGCCCTAAACTCGTCCGGATTCTCGTCCAGATTCAATGAGGCTCTGGTATATCGGAGATTGCCAGAGATTCCTCCATCGGAACTCGACGGAATTTTCCAGGGTTGTTGTAGACTCAATTCCGCACAATTCCACGAAGCAATCGTCAAACCGGCGCTTTCGAGGAGGCGGTGACGGCGGATACAAGTTCGCTCTCCAGAAAAACAGCACGGTCGCCCGAGGGCAATGTTGACGTTGAGCCCCCGGTCTCCCTGGATGATCCCTCCATGATCTTGATAGAGATCGGAGCTGATGTTGATGAAGGCCCTCATCCGAACATGACGATCGGAGATAGAGGCGATCCTTGGTCGAACCAAGGTGACCGGTCGAGCTGGTGATGAATATGCGAAGTTGCAGTTGATCTGCAGGCGAGCCATCGACCTCTTGCCGAACACGGAGGAACTCTCAATGAAAGCACCAATGTCGGTGTCAAAACCGGCGGATCTCGGGTAGGGGTCCCGAACTATGCGTCTAGGCGGATGGTAACAGGAGACAAGGGACATGATGTTTTACCCGAGTTGGGCCCTCTTGATGGAGGTAAAACCCTACGCCCTGCTTGATTAATATTGATGATGTGTGTTACAAGAGTGGATCTACCACGAGATCAAGGAGGCTAAACCCTAGAAGTTAGCCTATGGTATGATTGTTGTATATGAGATTGTCTATCGACTAGCCTGGCCTCGGTTTATATAATGAACGAGGCCTTGGATAACTAAAGTCCTAACCCGAATCACCCGGTGGGGAGGAGTCCTTGTCTTGATCGCCAAGTCTTGTGGAATCTTCCTTGTATGCGGCAACTGTCCGGACTGGCCCATGAGTATACGGCCATGGGGGTCCTCGGCCCAATCTAACCGATTGGGGGATGACGTGGTGAGTACCCCCTAGTCCTGGACACCGTCAGCTAGGGTTTACACGGAGTCGGTTACAAGGAAGAAAATATAATATCCGGATCACCAAGCTTGTCTTCCACGCAAAGGAGAGTCCCATCCGGACACGGGCCGAAGTCTTGAGTCTTGTATCTTCACGCTTCAATAGTCCGGACGGTGTATACAGTCCGGCTGTCCGGATGCCCCCTAATCCAGGACTCCCTCAGGGACGCCGAAGACGCACTTCTCAGGGTTCAATTTGAGGTTGATCTTGCGCAGGTTTGTAAATGTTTCCTCCAGATCTTGCACAAGGGTCGCCTTGTCCTTGGTTTGGACCACTATGTCATCCATATAAGCTTCCATATTTCTATGTAGCTCGGGCTCAAAACCAATTTGGACTGCTCTTGCAAAGGTCGAGCCAGCACTCTTCAACCCGAAAGGCATCCGTAAAAAGCAATACGTACCACATGGGGTGATGAATGCTGTCTTTTCCTCATCTTCTTTTGTCATGAAGATCTGGTGGTTTCCCGAGTAGGCGTCAAGGAACGATAACAGGTCACACCCACCCGTGGAGTCAACAATCTAGTCGATGCGCGACAACGGAAAGGGATCCTTTGGACATGCCTTATTGATGTCTGTGTAGTCAATACACAGTCTCCACTTCCCATTTGCCTTGCGCACCACTACCGGATTGGCCAATCACGTCGGATGGAGTACTCCTCTCACCAAGCCTGCCGCCTCTAGCTTTCTGATTTCCTCCATGATGAAATCCTACCTCTCCAGAGCTTGCTTCCTGACCTTGTGCTTGACGGGCCGCGCAGGAGGACAGACAACAAGGTGGTGCTCAATCACCTCCCAGGGAACGCCGGGGATGTCGGAGGCTTGCCATGCAAACACATCGACATTCGCCCGCAGGAAAGTGACGAGCTCGCTTTCCTATTTGCTATCGAGGGTGGAGCTTATAGTAAAAGCTCCCCCCGTGCTGTCCTCCTTGACGGGCACCTTCTTGGTCTCTGGTGGCGTGGCTCTGGACTTCTTGCCCTTGCCGGCGGAGCTCTCTGGCGCGTTCTCAACGGAAGCACAACACCCCGAAGAGGTGCGCTTGCCGGAGTGGGTGCAAGGGGTCTCGCCGGTCTTCTTTTCTCCCGGGGCTCCATCGGCAGGAGCAGGTACCTTAGCGGCAGCTACTGCAACTGCTTCCCGGTAGAGTTGGTCGGTGCAAATCAGCACATCTTTCTTGTCGGAGGGGACGGTGATGATGTTCATCAGCCCGGGCATCTTCAGCATGTTGTAGGCGTAGTGTGAAGCCGCCATGAACTTGGCTAGCACTGGGCGGCCGAGGATCCCGTTGTAAGGCAAGGGGATCTCGGCTACGTCAAAAACAATCCTCTCCGTCCAGTGGTTCAGTTCGCCTCCGAATGTCACGGGCAGCGTGATCTTTCCTTTTGGCTGGCTCCTCCCCGGGTTAACCCCTTGGAATGTACCAGTCTCCTCGAGGTCTCCATCAGGGATCTGCAGCCTTCTGACCACAACGGGCGAGATCAAGTTCAGGCCGGCCCCGCCGCCAACCAACATCTTTGTCATCTTGAGGTTGTGGATTGTTGGTGAAACCAACAATGGCAGACACCCGACCACAGTGGTGCGGTCTGGGTGGTCCTTGGTGTCGAAGTTGATGGGTGTGCTGGACCATTTCAGCGGCTTCTGTCCGTCAAACCCTGGCTCCAACGCTGTGATCTCACGCGCCCACTGCTTGAGTTGGCAGTGAGACGTATGCAGCGAGGCGCCACCATCGACGCACATGGCCTCCGTGGCTTTCTGAAACTCATGGTCGCCGGACTCGTCATCCTCGTCATGATCATCGTCTTCCTGCTTCTTGTCGGGACCCCGAGCAGGCCTCTCTTGCTGTTTGTCCTTGCCGCGGCGGCCTCCCTGGCCGCCATGTTTCTTGCCGGATCCCTCGGCACCATATGGGCCTTTCTCCTTGTCCCGCCGCTCATACTCGGCTTTCTGCTTCTCGGCGAGCAGCTCTACCTGCCGGAAGTTTTGGAGGTCATGGCCCTTGGTGCGGTGGATCTTGCAATACTGCTTGTCGGAGCCTCCTGGCTTATCGGCGGCCGCCAAGGCCCGGCAAGCGGCACACCCGGCAACCTCCTTGCCGGGGTCACTTGCCTTGGGTTTCTTGGTGGCGCCAGTATCGTCGGATCCCTTGACGGCAAGCACGGTTTTGCTCCTGCGCTTCCTGTTATGGCGCCGGCCTTTCTTCGCAGGGGTGGTGGTCTCATTCGTGGAGTCGGTTTCCGCGCCGACGTCTTCGCCGGGGTACTTCCTTCCCGCCTCAGCACGAGCGCATCGATCGGCGAGACCATAAAGCTCGGCCACATCCTTAACCTTGTTCATCGCCAGCTCTTCAGACATCTTGCGATTGCGCACGTTCTGATGGAACGCACTGATCATGGCGGCAGGATGAACGTCGGGGATGTTGTACTGCACTCGGCTGAACCTTTGGATGTATTTGCGCAAGTTTTCTCCTTCTTTCTAGGGGATGATGTGTAAATCACTCGCCTGGCCATGAGCTTGGTGACCCCCGGTAAAGGCGCCAACAAACTCATGGCACAAATCTGCCCAAGAAGAGATGGAGTCCACCAGCAAGTGCATCAACCATGACATAACATTAGGCTTGAGTGCCAACGGGAAGTAGTTGGCAAGAACCTTATCATCGCGGGCCCCAACAGCTTGCATCGCGATGGTGTAGATGCTGAGGAACTCTGATGGGTGAGTCTTGCCATTTTACTTCTCGCCGGCTTGAACGTGCGGTGGGGGGGCCACTGGAACTGCCACAGCTCACGGGTGAAAGCCGGACAACCCACCTCATAAGGTAGGCCGCCGTAGCCTCCCGGTGATGGGTGGTCCGTAGCGGGCCCTAACCGCCTGTCCGACTGGTGGTGCGCATCACGTCGGCGCTCGATCATGGTCGAGCGTCCTCATGAGCCCGCTCCCAAAGGACTTGGCGCTGATCGCGGTTGGTTCGCGGGTCGGACGACGCGATGGAGATATCGTCTCGAGCGTTGTCGCGGTGAACCGACGCCCAGGGTGGCCGGGATGGATGAGGGGAGTGCACCGTGGCTGCATCGTCTCCTACATGGTCTCCGCTGGGATGCGGTGGCCCGATGGAGCGATGACCTACGGGTCCTGCCGGCCGCAACTCATTGTTGTTGGCGATGACGACGAGGCTCTGCACGGTGGCCCTCCACTCGCCGAGCTTCTCCGCGGCGGGAGGAGAATCGAGGAGCAGCTGCGCGCGCTAGGGCTTCCGCTGGCGTGGGTGGCCGCGAAATCTGGGTGGACCACGATGCGTCTCGACTCCTAACCACGTTAGAAGGAGCTGCATCATGGCCCCGCAGCCGTTCGCCACCTCCACCAGCACCTCGGCGTGTATGCTGGCCCTCTTCTTCATCTGATGGACACACAAGATTCTTCTCAGGGTGGCGCGCAGGGTCACCGGCAGGGCGACGCTGCTCATCACGCACAACCTGAGAGGAGCGCGCCGTGGGCGCCGGTGTTGGCATCTTGGAGGTTGCCGTGCTGCCGCCTGGTGGGACGGCGGCGCCCCTGGAGGGCCCCGCGCCGCCTGCGGGGGGCCTGGCTCCACCTCCGGAGCCCGCGACTGGTGGCTTGTCGCCTGGCATGCGAATGATGCCGCTTGTTAGGCCGGGACCATCAGGGTGATGTAGATGTTCGCGGGCCGCGCCACGGGTTCTCTCCGCGACTGGCCCACTACCGGTCCGCGCCGGTACCAACCCGGTCCCGGACGAACCGATCGCCGTGGTCGTCTTCTTCTTAGGAGCCATGGCGATGAAGAATAGCTAGGTCAACTGCTGGACCAGATCCTCACGATTGCACTATCCCATACCTGGCGCCAAAGATGTCGGTGGGAAACAACACCTATGGGATCACTGGAATCCCTTCTACGGTTGCGGGGTGCGGGGATCGTGAGAAGATCGGGACTAGTAGACAACACAAAGGGGGATTTACCCTGGTTCGGGCCGCAAAGATGCGTAAAACCCTACGATCCTGCTTTTGGTGGATGTATTAGTGTTCTTGGGCTCTCGAACTAGCTCTAGGTGCTGCGAGGTTCCAAAGAACCGAATCCGTTCTCTGTGTGCCATGGGCCTCTTTTATAGGTGAAAGGGGCTGCCACAGTGGCACACAGGAGGTGGAAAGTGCTTCAGCGTTGCAAGCTTATCGCTCGTATTATAGGACAAGACGCATTTAATGCGAGGCTTAGGTGTCCCTTTGCTTTATTGGGGACGGGAGCGAGGCCCGGCCCGTCCGTCGCCGCCCCTCCTCGCTTCGACACGCGCCCTGGCCAGCGATGCATGCGGTGCCATGTAGGCAGGCAGGCAGCTAAGGTGGCGCGGCGGTGCAACCTCCACGAAGAGCTGCATGTTGCTACGCAGGTGCCTGCGCAGCTGGTTGGGTCGGCAGCTGCATGCGAACGGTGGTGAAGACTTGGCTGGCGCGGGCCTAGCAGTGGCCTTACCGGTGCGCTTGGCGAGGGTCTCGCCGGGTGGCCCGGCAAGGGTCTCGCCGGGTGGCCCGGCAAGGGTCTCGCCGGGTGGCCCGGCAAGGGTCTTGCCGTGGCACGCTAGCTTCCCCGGCAAGGATCTTGCCGGGGGTCTTGTGGGTTTCTTTGGTGAGGATAGTTGCCTTCCTATCCTCATTTGATCTTGAGCATTCTATGTCTTCACAAAGATCTGCATGCCACCACGGAGGTGCCTCCTGAGCCCTGTCTCAACGCACTTATCGAACGCTGGTGGGCTCAAGGGTGGCCCACTTTGGTTGGCGTGGGTGAGCTGCCCCGGCAAGGGTCTTGTCGGGGCCGCTGAGGCTGCCCCGGCAAGGGTCCTTGCCGGGGAAACCTGCTTCATCCATCTGAACTTCGTGGCCTTGGTTCTTGTCGTTGCTTTGTTTTCCCTGTGGCTTCGGCTTCTCTCCGGCTTCCCCTTCCTTCCCTGTTATGTTTGGCCGTGGCGGGAGACTCTTACTGCCCGTGCACAAGTAAAGGGGTCAAAAGCAGGGCCCCTACTTTTGTACACCGACAGGATGATCAGGCAAAGCATTAAGTAATCGGAGAAGCCTCCCCCAAGCTTGTGGGAGACTCTCTTCTTTGATTTGCACAAAATTATATATTTCCCGCAAGGCAGCTTGTTTCTTATGACCAGGAAATATTTAGCGAAGTAATAAATCATATCCAGGGACTACGCACACAACCAGGATCAAGAGAACTAAACCAAGTCTTAGCATCACCCTTTAATGAGAACGGAAATATCTTAAGGATATAATAATAGCGAGACTTCTCATCATTAGTAAACAGGGTGGCTATATCATTCAACTTGGTAAGATGTGCTACAACTGTTTCAGATTCAAGGCCATAAAAAGGATCAGATTCAACCAAAGTAATTATTTCAGGATCAACAGAGAATTCATAATCCTTATCAGTAACACAGATAGCTGAAGTAACAAAAGCAGGGTCAGGTTTCATTCTAGCATTAAGAGACTGCTGCTTCCATTTAGCTAATAACTTATTAAGATCATATCTATCTTTGCAAGCAAAGATAGCTCTAGCAGCTTCCTCATCCATAACATAACCCTCAGGAACAACAGGTAATTCATAATCAGGGGGAGAACTTTCATCATCACTATCATCCATAATAGCATCTTCAATAATTTCATTCTCTCTAACCCTAGCAAGTTGTTCATCAAGAAATTAACCTAATGGCAAAGCACTATCACGCACAGAAGTAGTTTCATCATAAGTATCATGCATAGCAGAAGTGGCATCATCAATAACATGCGACATATCAGAATTCATATCAGTAGCAGGTTTAGGTGTCGCAAGCTTACTCAAAACAGAAGGAGAATCTAGTGCAGAGCTAGATGGCAGTTCCTTACCTCCCCTCGTAGTTGAGGGAAAAATCTTTGTTCTTTCGTCTTTCAAGTTCCTCATAGTGATCAACAGATATAAATCCCAAGTAACTCAAAGAATAGAGCTATGGTCCCCGGCAACGGCGCCAAAAAATAGTCTTGATAACCCACAAGTGTAGGGGATCGCAATAGCTTTCGAGGGTAGAGTATTCAACCCAAATTTATTGATTCGACACAAGGGGAGCCAAATAATATTCTTAAGTATTAGCAGTTGAGTTGTCAATTCAACCACACCTGGATAACTTAGTATCTGCATCAAAGTATTTAGTAGCAAAGTAGTATGATAGTAATGGTAACAGTGGCAAAGTAAAGATAATAGTTTTGTAGTAATTGTAACAGTAGCAGCGGAAAAGTAAATAAGCGAAACTCAATATGTGAAAAGCTCGTAGGCATTGGATCAGTGATGGATAATTATGTCGGATGCAATTCCTCATGTAATAGCTATAAATAGGGTGACACATAACTAGCTCCAGTTCATCAATGTAATGTAGGCATGTATTCTGAATATAGTCATACGTGCTTATGGAAAAGAACTTGCAAGACATCTTTTGTCCTACCCTCCCGTGGCAGTGGGGTCCTAGCGGAAACTAAGGGATATTAAGGCCTCCTTTTAATAGAGAATCAGACCAAAGCATTAACATATAGTGAATACATGAACTCCTCAAACTACGGTCATCACCGAGAAGTATCCCGATTATTGTCACATCGGGGTTGTCGGATCATAACACATAATAGGTGACTGTAGACTTGCAAGATAGGATCAAGAACACACATATATTCATGAAAACATAATAGGTTCCGATCTGAAATCATGGCTTTTCGGGCCCTAGTGACAAGCATTAAGCATAGCAAAGTCATAGCAACATCAATCTCAGAACATAGTGGATACTAGGGATCAAACCCTAACAAAACTAACTTGATTACATGGTAAATCTCATCCAACCCATCACCGTCGAGCAAGCCTACGATGGAATTACTCACGCATGGCGGTGAGCATCATGAAATTGGTGATGGAGGATGGTTGATGATGACGACGGCGACGAATCCCCCTCTTCGGAGCCCCGAACGGACTCCGGATCAGCCCTCCCGAGAGAGATTAGGGCTTGGTGGCGGCTCTGTATCGTAAAACGCGATAAAACTTTCTCTTTGATTTTTTTCTCCACGAAACGGAATATATGGAGTTGGAGTTGAGGTCGGTGGAGCCTCAGGGGACCCACGAGATAGGGGGCGCGCCCAGGGGGTGGGCGCGCCCCCACCATCATGGACAGGGTGTGGGCCCCCTGGTCTTGATTCTTTCGCCAGTATTTTTTATATTTTCCAAAACTTGTCTCCGTGGATTTCAGGTCATTCCGAGAACTTTTGTTTTCTGCACATAAAACAACATCATGGCAGTTCTGCTGAAAACAGCGACATTCCGGGTTAGTTTCATTCAATTCATGCAAGTTAGAGTCCAAAACAAGGGCAAAAGTTTTTGCAAGTTAGAGTGATCACAGTACTGGTACTCCCTACAGTACCTACTACTATGCCCTAACTTGCTTGAGTAGAGTAGTAGAGTAGGACTCTGCTCTACTACTAGCACCAGAGGAGTAGTATGTTCTAATCTAAAATAGTTACAAACTTCAATGCCCGAGCGTGGTATGACTATGAACCGTGCTCAAAGACCGCGTCTACGTGGTGTTTGGAATTATATGCAAAAAAATAGCAAGATGTCCGTGCATTGCACGGCACACCATCATCACCAACTCGGTTTTTTCTCTACTCCTACTCCTATAAAAGACTCAGTTGGTGATGATGGAGGCGAGGAGGCGTGTTCAGCCGGGCGTGCAACGGACATCGCAGTACTATTCGATTTGTTATAAAAACAAAGAAGAGTAGTAGAGATAGAGATAACAATAGAGATAGAGACTTAGGGAGGAGCACGAGGTTGTGGGAGATAAGGATGAACGAGGCAGGGCCTTATCTGTAAATGTGGAGAGAGGTGCGGGTATCTTTTGTAAAATTGTCATGGTTGGCTTTCTATCCGTCAGATATAGATCGGACGGTCTATATTACAAGATGTCAGGCACACCATCATCACCAACTCGGTTTTCTATAAGAGTAGATAGATAGAGACTAGGGAGTACTAGTAAGGATTCCATCTACTGCTTGGTGTGCTACTCCTGTGCTCCATTCGGCGGCCGCAACGTCCCCTACAGCCACTCCCTCCTGCGCTCCATTCAGCGGGCGCTATTGAAATTTGGGGAGCGCACTCTTGCGACTGCTGGCAGCCACGACTTCACCGACGATGACTTCTTCCCCGACCTCGGCAACCTCTTCCTCAACGACATGGACGACAACCTCAACGCCAACGGTGCTACTCCCGTTGCACCGTATGTGTTTTTGTCCTTCCTGTTCGAAATCGTGGTAGAATTCATGTTTCTACTTTGTATCCTACTACTATGCTAGTCCACATGATTAGTTTCATCTCTGTTATAGCTGTCATGATTTATTTTGTGCTTATTCAGATTAAATCTCGTAGTAACTTGCTCATATATTCAACTGGCGCAATGTCCCCTACAGCCACACCTGTTTCATGGACAGCCTGGTCGATGCCTCCAAGGAGCCCTTCGTCTACTGCTATGAGTGCTCAATGCCGTTTTGGGGCCCACTGGCGGACATGGTGCATCACCTCACGAATGCGTGCAGTGGTCACTACTGGCCCTTGGTGGAGAACATCAAGTATGAGACATGCTACCCGTTCACCATGCCGGAGTCGCTGGAGGATCACTGCCGCCTGCTAGTCTCGGAGGAGGACGGCAGCGTCTTCCTCTTGATCGTGGGCACCGACGAGGCCAGCGAGCCGCCGCCCGTCTCGTAGTGTGCGTCGGGCGCCGCCGTGGCCGACATCGAGACGAGGCTGATGTACGGGTGCATGCTCAGTGTTACTACCCCTCCGGGTCACGTGGGCGGTGATGACCCACAAGTATAGGGGATTTATCGTAGTCCTTTTGATAAGTAAGAGTGTCGAACCCAACGAGGAGCAGAAGGAAATGACAAGCGGTTTTTAGTAAGGTATTCTCTGCAAGCACTAAAATCGTAGGTAACAGATAGTTTTGTGATAAGATTATCTGTAACGGGTAACAAGCAATGAAAGTAAATAAAGTGCAGCAGGGCGGCCCAATCCTTTTTGTAGCAAAGGACAAGCTTGGACAATTTCTTATAATGAGAAAAGCGCTCCCGAGGACACATGGGAATTATCGTCAAGCTAGTTTTCATCACGCTCATATGATTTGCGTTCGGTACTTTGATAATTTGATATGTGGGTGGACCGGTGCTTGGGTACTGCCCTTTCTTGGACAAGCATCCAACTTATGATTAACCGCTATTGCAAGCATCCGCAACTACAAAAGAAGTATTAAGGTAAACCTAACCATAGCATGAAACTAGTGGATCCAAATCAGCCCCTTACGAAGCAACGCATAAACTAGGGTTTGAGCTTCTGTCACTCTAGCAACCCATCATCTACTTATTACTTCCCAATGCCTTCCTCTAGGCCCAAATAATGGTGAAGTGTCATGTAGTCGATGTTCACATAACACCACTAGAGGAGAGACAACATACATCTCATCAAAATATCGAACGAATACCAAATTCACATGACTACTAATAGCAAGACTTCACCTATGTCCCCAGGAACAAACGTAACTACTCACAAAGCATATTCATGTTCATAATCAGAGGAGTATTAATATGCATTAAGGATCTGAACATATGATCTTCCACCAAGTAAACCAATTAGCATCAACTACAAGGAGTAATCAACACTACTAGCAACCCACAGGTACCAATTTGTGGTTTTGATACAAGATTGGATACAAGAGATGAACTAGGGTTTTGAGAGGAGATGGTGCTGGTGAAGACGTTGATGGAGATTGACCCCCTCCCGATGAGAGGATCGTTGGTGATGCGATGGTGATGATTTCCCCCTCCGGGAAGTTTCCCAGCGAACAGCTCGCGCGGAGCCCTTGATTAGTTCATGAGGTTCCGCCTCGTGGCGGCGGAGTTTCGTCCGTAAGCTTGCTTATGATTTTTCCAGGTAAGAGCATTCATATAGCAGAAGATGGGCACGGAGGGCCACCAGGGGCACGAGACGAGGCGCGCCAGGGGGGCGCGCCCCCACCCTCCTGGCCAGGGTGTTGGCCCCCTCTGGTATTTTCTTCGCTCAATAATTCTTATTAATTCCAAAAGTGACTTCCGTGGAGTTTCAGGATTTTTGGAGCTGTGCAGAATAGGTTTCCAATATTTGCTCCTTTTCCAGCCAGAATCCTAGCTGCCGGCATTCTCCCTCTTCATGATAAACCTTGTAAAATAAGAGAGAATAGCCATAAGTATTGTGACATAATGTGTAATAATAGCCCATAATGCAATAAATATTGATATAAAAGCATGATGCAAAATGGACGTATCAACTCCCCCAAGCTTAGACCTCGCTTGTCCTCGCGGAAGCTGAAATCAAAAAAATATGTGCACATGTTCAGAGATAGCGGTGTCGATAAAAATAAAATATGGAGATGAGGGCATCATGATCATTCTTATAACATCAACATATATAGATTTTATCATACGATTTCTTATGCTCAAGTAACAATCTATTCACAATGCAAGTATGGATCATAAACTTCATTGGGAACTAACAAACTATAATCTCAGTCATTGAAGCAATTGCAACTTATCATAACATCAGAAAGAGTCAAGAATAGAGCTTTTCAGCGAGTCCACATACTCAACTATCATATAGTCTTCTACAATTGCTAACACTCACACAATACTTATGGTTATGGAGTTTCAACCGGGCATTGAGAAAGATAGGGGTTTATTGTGTTGCCACCCAACGTATTCACCTTTGGGTGATGTCAACAATAATAGTTCATACTAACTTACATCCAATTGGATATATATATATCAGGATCTTTCCAACACGAGGTGCTTGCCAAAGGATAAAATGAAAAAGGGAAAGGTGAAGATCACCTTGACTCTTGCATAAAGTAAAAGACATAAAGCAAAAGATAGGCCCTTCGTAGAGGGAAGCAGAGGTTGTCATGTGCTTTTAGGGTTGGATGCACAAAATCTTAATGCGAAAGAACGTCACTTTATATTGCCACTTGTGATATGGACCTTTATTATGCAGTCCGTCACTTTTATTACTTTCATATCACACGATCGTATAAAGCTTATTTTCTCCGCACTTATAAGTCATACATATTTAGAGAGCAATTTTTATTGCTTGCAACATGACAACTTACTTGAAGGATCTTACTCAATCCATAGGTAGGTATGGTGGACTCTCATGGCAAAAACTGGGTTTAAGGATATTTGGAAGCACAAGTAGTATCTCTACTTGGTGCAAGGAATTTGGCTAGCATGAGGGGGAAAGGCAAGCTCAACATGTTAGGAAGATCCATGACAATATACTTTAACTGAGATGTGAGAAAACATAAACCATTATGTTGTCTTCCTTGTCCAACATCAACTCTTTAGCATGTCATACTTAATGAGTGCTCACAATCATAAAAGATGTCAAAGATAGTATATTTATATGTGAAAACCTCTCTTTCCTTATTACTTCCTATTAATTGCAACGATGACCAAAACTACGTTTGTCAACTCTCAACAACTTTTATGCCTCATTCTCTTTATATGTGAACTCATTACTATCCATAAGATCAATATGAACTCCTTTATTCTTTTTATTCTTTCTATTTTCTCAAGATCATAGCAAGATATCAAAGCCCTTGACTCAACACTAATCTTTATTGTAGATATCTCACGGACTCGATTACATAAAGAGATCACAAAGCAAAACTCAAAACTACTTCATACCAAAACTTCAATCTACTATATGTAGATATTACTAAAAGGATCAAACTAAGAAAAAGGTAAAGATAGGAGTGTGATGGTGATACGATACCGGGGCACCTCCCCCAAGTTTGGCATATGCCAAGGGGAGTGCCCATACCCATGTGATTATGTCCTCGGAGGTGATGAAGGTGGTGATGATGATGGCGAATAATCGCACATCGAGCGTAAAAGCTCCTCCAACTTGCGGATAATGCCCTTGAGTCTGACGATATGATCCTTCAACAAAATATTTTCCTATGTGAGATACTTGTTTTGTATGAGAGCTAACTCAATGATCTTGAAAGCTTCAATCTCTGTTGGAGTAAAGAGGCTGGGTAGAGGTTGAGGGATGTCTTCTTCTTCCACCGCCGGAGCTTGATCCTCCATGGCCTTCTTGATCCCTTCATCCTTGTTGATCTCCTCCGGTTCTTCTCTTTTCAGCTCTATCTTGAATAACCAAGCATCCTTGTCTTCATTGTTGAAGGAGGTGATGCCATGATGCTCTAGATCTGCCAGAAAAACAGCTCGAAACAAAAACAGAGGATTTTTGCGTGATACGGTGGTCAAAACCTTCGGGAGATTATATAATGAATTTTTACCGACCAAAAGAAGTAACATGCAAGAAAACGGAGTCCGGGAGGCACACACGGTGCCCACGAGACAGGGGGCACGCCTAGTAGGGGGGGGGGCCGTCCACCCTCGTGGAGGCCTCTTGTCCTTCCCGGATTACTTTTTGCTTTCCAAAATTCTTAAATATTCCAAAACAAAGAAAAATTGCCTTTAGAATTGTTTTGGAGTCGGTTTACTTACCGTACCACATACCTATTCCTTTTCGGAGTCTGAAACATTCTGGAAGGTTTCCCTTATGTATTCCTCCGGGGTTACAGTCTCAATAATATTAGTTTAATATTGATAGGATTACGTGAGATATAATGTTTGATTCTTTGACCGTTCACCACCCTCGGACTTGTGCCTTCGAAGTTGTTAGTTTTTATGGCACCGGAACGATAGACCTCCTCAATAACGTAAGGACCTTCCCACTTAGAGAGAAGTTTTCCTGCAAAAAATCTTAAACGAGAGTTGAATAGCAACACATAATCACCTACGTTAAATTCCCGCTTTTGTATTCTTTTGTCATGACATCTTTTAACTTTTTCCTTAAACAGCTTGGCATTCTCGTAGGCTTGGGTTCTCCATTCATCAAGCGAGCTAATATCAAATACCTCTTCTCACCGGCAAGTTTGAAATCATTGTTGAGCTCTTTAATAGCCCAATATGCTTTATGTTCAAGTTCGAGAGGTAAGTGACATGCTTTTCCATAAACCATCTTATATGGAGACATACCCATAGGATTTTTATATGCATCATCAAGTTTCTTGGACCAACTCTTCCTAGATCTATTGACAGTCTTCTGCAAAATTAATTTGAGCTCTCTATTGCTCAATTCTACTTGACCACTAGACTGTGGGTGATAAGGGGATGCAATTCTATGATTAACATCATACTTAGCAAGAATTTTACGAAAAGCACCATGAATAAAATGTGAACCACCATCAGTCATAAGATATCTAGGGACTCCGAACCTCAGAAAAATAACTTCTTTAAGCATCTTAATAGAGGTGTTATGATCAGCACTACTAGTTGGAATAGCTTCTACCCACTTAGTAATGTAATCACCATCAACTAGAATATGTGTGTAACCATTAGAGGCAGGAAAAGGTCCCATATAATTAAAGCCCCAAACATCAAATGGTTCAATAACAAGAGAATAATTCCTAGGAATTTCTTGACGTCTACTAATATTACCAATTCTTTGACATTCATCACAAGACAAGACAAACTTACGGGCATATTTGAAGAGAGTAGGCCAATAAAATCCGGATTGCAATACCTTATGTGCAGTTCTATCTCCAGCGTGGTGTCCTCCATATGGTTCGGAGTGACACTTGCGTAGGATCTATTCCTGTTCATGCTCAGGTACACAATGTCTAATAACACCATCTACTCCTTCTTTATAAAGGTGTGGGTCATCCCAGAAGTAATGTCTTAAATCATAAAAGAACTTTTTCTTTTGCTGGTATGTGAAACTAGGTGGTATAAATTTAGCAACAATGTAATTAGCATAATCAGCATACCATGGAGCAGTACGAGAAGCATTAATGACCGCTAATTGTTCATCAGGAAAGCTATCATCAGTAGGTAGTGGGTCATCAAGAGCGTTCTCTAACCTAGACAAGTTGTCTGCAACAGGGTTCTTAGCTCCCTTTCTATCAATAATATGCAAATCAAATTCTTGGAGCAAGAGAACCCATCTAATAAGTCTAGGCTTAGCATCTTTCTTTTCCATAAGATATTTAATAGCAACATGATCAGTGTGAATAGTAACTTTAGAATCGACAATGTAAGGTCTGGACTTATCACAAGCAAATACCACTGCTAAGAACTCTTTTTCAGTAGTAGCATAATTTCTTTGGGCAGTATCAAGAGTTTTACTATTATACTGGATAACATTTAATTTCTTATCAACTCTTTGCCCTAGAACAGCACCTACAACATAATCACTAGCATCACACATAATTTCAAAAGGTAAATTCCAATCAGGTGGCTGAACAATAGGTGCAGTGATCAAAGCTTTCTTAAGTATTTCAAATGCTTCTACACAATCATCATCAAAGACAAAAGGAAAATCTTTTTGCAATAAATTAGTCAGAGGCCTAGAGATTTTAGAAAAGTCCTTAATGAACCTCCTATAGAAACCGGCATGACCAAGGAAACTTCTTATACCTTTAATGTCCTTGGGACATGGCATCTTTTCAATATCATCCAGAGTATATCCAATAGCAGCATGGTGCTTCTTCAGAGTTTTGAACAATCTTTCCTCTTCTTGCTCTGAAAGCTTAGCACTAATAATAACATGATATATTTTCTTTTCATCAAGATAAGCATATTTAAGATTATCGGGTAAAGGTTTGAGCTCAAACACAGGATCACCCTTGGGTGGAGTGGGATCCCCTAGGATTTCAACAGGTAAGTTGTGTTTCAGAATAGGACCCTGTTGAAGGAATACTTCATCAATTTCCCTTCTTTCATTCATAAACATATCATTTTCATGGTCTAGCAAATATTGTTCTAACGGATCAGTAGGAGGCACGGCAATAGAAGCAAGACCAATAATCTCATCCTTACTAGGTGATTCTTTATCACGGGGTTGTCTACGAAACTTAGCAAAATTAAACTCATGAGACATATCCCCTAAGCCTATTGTAACAATATCCTTTTCAAAATCAATCCTAGCATTGACATTATTCCGGAAGGGTCTACCAAATATAATGGGACAAAAGTCATCTTGTGGGGAGCCAAGAACAAGAAAATCAGCAGGATATTTAACTTTCCCAAACAAGATTTCGACATCTCTAACAATCCCAACTGGCTTAATGGTATCCCTATTATCAAGCTTAATAGTAACATCTATACCTTCTAACTCAGCGGGTACAATATCATGCATAATTTCTTTATATAAGGAAAAGGGTATTGCATTAGCACTAGCTCCCATATCACGTAAGCCATGATAACAATGATCTCCTATTTTAACAGAAATTGACAGGCATGCCTACAACAGGTCTATGTATCTTAGCATCGGGTCTAGCAATATTAGCAGTTTCACCACAGAAGTAAATAACATGCCCATCTATATTACCATCCGAGAGATCTTTAACCATAGAAATACTAGGTTCAACTTTAATTTGCTCAGGGGGTGTGTAAGTTCTAGTATTACTCTTAGGAACAATAGTTGAAGTTTTAGCATGATCCTTTATCCTAACAGGAAAAGGTGGTTTCTCAACATAAGTAGTAGGAACAATAGGATCATTATAAGTGATAGTCTTTTCTTCAACTGTAATAGGTGCAACTACTTTTACTTCAGTGGGAGGATTATATTTAAACCACTTCTCCTTAGGGAGATCAACGTGAGTAGCAAAAGATTCACAAAAAGCAGCTACTATCTCACAGTCAAGTCCATATTTAGCGCTAAATCCACGAAAAGCATCGGTATCCATAAAAGATTTAACACAATCAAACTTAGGTGTTATACCTGACTCTTACCATCGTCGGAACCCCAATCTTCAGAGTTGCGTTTAATTCTTTCCAATAAATCCCACTTGAATTCAGTAGTCTTCAGCATATAAGAACCAACACAGGAAGTATCGAGCATGGTGCGATCATTGAGAGAAAGCCGAGCATAAATTTTTTGAATAGTCATTTCTCTTGAGAGCTCATTATTGGGGCATGAATATAACATTGACTTAAGCCTCCCCAAGCTTGAGCGATGCTTTGTCCTTCGCAAGGCCATAAATTATATATGTAATTACGATCATGATGAACAAGATGCATAGGACAGAACTTCTGGTGAAATTCCAACCTCAATCGTTTATAGTTCCAAGATCCAGTATCATCACATACACTACAAAAAAAGACACATCCGTGACATTTTGGGCCGAATGAATTTTTTTCCTGTCATACATATGACACTTCTATGACGATAATTGTGACAAAACCCGGTATCATCATAGATGTGGTGGGCTCCTACTTCTATGACAAAAAATCATGACAGAAAATGGGCTTTTCGTCCTGGGCGGGCCGGAGACACGGCTGCATGACATTCTTTGGGCCATCCATGACAGAAAAAACCGTGGTAGAAGCGAGGGGGAGGAAAATTTTGGGGAGTTGCCGGTGACGGTGGGAGGTCGAGGGGCGGCGATCGCGTTTCTCGTGACGTGCGGCGTTGGCTCTAATCGAACCCGAAGCGAGGCGTTGGGCTCTAACTAAACCCGGCGATTGACTGCGAGCTACGCGTTCTTGAACCGAGCAATCAATCGATGGCTGTTAGCGAACCCGATGGGCGATTCTTCGCTACTTACGCTAGCGAAGCTGATCGATTGGATGAGCGATGGCGTTGCGGGGGGTTGGATGAGCAGTGGCGATGGCGTTGCCTCGGATGAATAGGACCCGTGGTGTGGAGGGCTGGATGAATAGGAGACGGTGGAGGGGTGGCCGTGGAGGGTGGTTGAACAGGACCCGTGGTGTGGAGGACTGGATGAGCAGTGAGCGGTGGAGGGTGCCCGTGGAGGGGTGGTTGAAAAGTAGCCGGTGGAGTAGCGCGCGGTGGATGCTAGATGAACAGGAGCCCGTGGAGGCTGGAGGAGGTCGGCGGTAGCCCGTGGAGGCTGGAGGAGGTCGGCGGTAGCCCGTGGAGGCTGGAGGAGGTCGACGGTGGAGATGAACAATATCCCGTGGAGTCCCGTTTTGCGGTACGCCACACCCCTCCCGATGAACAGGACCCCTGTTTCGACCTTAGCGCTCCAACACACGTCCGTTTCGTCCATTTTGCGGTACGCTACACCCCTCCCGATCAACAAGACCCCCGTTTCGACCGTAGGAGGTCCGTTTCCTCCGTTTTGCGGTACGCCAGACCCCTCCCGATCAACAGGACCCCGTTTCAAACGTGGCCGGTCGAACACAAGGCCGTTTCCTCCATTCTGTGGTACGCTAGGCCTTGTTTCCATCGCATGTTCCGTCCAAGCCGGTTGGCTCCCACGCATTCCGTTGCCTCCCGATGAACACAATGCATTCCGTTGCCTCCCCATGAACACGCCGCATTCCGTTGCCTCCCGTGAACACGACGACGACGCTGTTTCTCTGTTCCGACCCAGCCATGTACACGAGCCCTCGCCGTACGTATGCGCGAGTAGGCGTTCGAGACCCTGCCCGTATATACGTACGTGGCTGTATTTTCTTTTTGCAGCCTGGCCGCTATACGCAGGTGTACATGCTACGTGCGCGCCTCTACTACGACACGTGCGTGCCTCTACAACGACCAGTATGTACGTACACGTTCGCGACCAGAATGACAACTCTACGTACGCTTCGACCAGATGGGTCTCGACTGTCACACACTTCCTTGCATGCGAAAATGTTGCTGGTGGGTCCCAGCAGTCAGAGGGGCGAACCGTAATTTTTTTTGCCCGGACGCACTTCCTTTGCGTGCGAAGATGTAGCTGGTAGGTCCCAGCAGTCAGGGGGGCGAATCGTTTTTTTGCCTGGACGCACTTCCTTGCGTGCGAAGATGTAGCTGGTGGGTCCCAGCAGTCAGGGGGCGAATCGTTTTTTTTGCATGGATGCACTTCCTTGCGTGCGAAGATGTAGCTGGTGGGTCCCAAAAGTCAGGGGGAAACGTTTTTTTCACAAAATACGGTGGCCCGTCCGGTGGGTCCCCGCTGTCAGGTGGAGGAATCATTATTTTCCGTGTAATAAGGAGGCACTTCCTTGCTGCGGCCATGGACCCAGCTGTCAGCCTCTCCACGTACAGTCCATATCCGATGGAAGTCGTTCCTTGACCACGTTGACCACGCCGCGCCGAGAGCACCACGGCGGTGGACGACGGCGAGGCCTAGGAAGGGGACGACTCAGAGCCGGGGAAGACGCAGCAGTGGATGCCCACGCGAAGAGGAGTACGAGGGTTCACTGGTTCGACTGCGGTGTGAGGGTGCTGTCGTCGCAGAATAACAGGGGGTGTGGATGAGTAGAGGGATGGTCTGGCTAGCAGTGGGAGTAGTAGGGGGCAGTGAGGCCTCCGAGGCATCACAGCCGGCCACAGGAGGCAGGAGCACGTGGCATGACCGACGCTGGTTTGGGCGGCTGGAGCAAGAAGACCAGAGGTTGAAGAAGCACTACGGCCGTTGGATGAACATCGTACGGTAACAAGAGCTAGAATAGTTCATATTGACTGAGTTGATAAAGCCCTCCGTCCCCGTCAACTTGGTAGGCCCACAAGTCAGCCTCCCACTATCTTTGGGTTCCGGTGGCGGGGAGTATTCATTTTTTTGTGCGTAATAAGGAGGCACTTCCTTGCGTGCGAAGATAGCTGGTGGGTCCGACATGTCAGCTGGGGGCACATTTTTTTCGCAAAATACAGAGGCCTTTCCGGTGGGTCCCAGATGTCAGGTGGAGGAATCATTATTTTGCGCGTAACAAGGAGGCATTTCCTTGTGTGCGGCCGTGGACCCAGCTGTCAGCCTGTCCACACATAGTGTACTTCCGATGGTGTCGTTTGTTGACCACGTTGACCACGCCGCGCCGAGCGCATCCAAAGTGGTGGACGACGGCGAGGCCCCGGACAGCAATGAGCCGGAGATGGGAAGACGGGAGTAGAGTCATGACGGAGAGGTGTCTGAGGTTAAGCGGTTCTAGTGCGGTGTGGTTTGGCAGTCGGTGGAGAAGAACAGGAGGTGTGGAGGGGTGGAGGGATGGCCTGGCCAACGGTGGAGTAGTGCTTCATAGCGAAGCGTGCTAAGCAGAGCTGCTAGCAGCAGGAGGCGGGAGGTGGTCCCGGCGGCGCTGGAGGAAGAAGACGAGAAATTTAAGATGGATGCCGGTCGTTGGATGTAAATCCAACGGCTAATATGTCAGAATCATTTGTTGACTAAATTGACAACGACTTTCGTTGGCTTCGACCTATTGGCCCACATTTCAGCCTCCAAAAATGTGGCATGTATTCAACCCATTTTTTCAGAATTTACAGTCTTTTTTTTGCGCGGTAGAATTTACAGTCAATTTGATCTTTTTTTTGAATTACAGCCATTAGCTGGGCTGGATGAACAAATAATGTAGCGTGCATGCGGCCCATTTATTTTATTTCCTAAAAATTACAGGCCATTTGCACTTTCTCGAAATAGATGATTTTGCTGGGCTGGTTCTAATTATAATGTTGGGTTGGGCCAGCAATGTTATCAAAAAATAAAAAGGGGTTGAGCATTTTGTTACAAATATATTTAATTAATAATTGATATTATTACATTCGTCCTTAAATCTGACCAAGCTTTTGTACATAATCACTAGGATTTTCGTGCCAAAACAATCCAGGATTTTATTTGTTAAAAATTATTTTATAAGTTAATAAGATGTGGGATATTGTTTTCTTACATATGTAAGTATCTGTTAAATATATGATGACAATAAAAATAATATATAATAACATATAAAATAATTTAAATATATATAATATAGTTAGAAGGGAAACAAAAGTTGGACCTGGCATTCCTATTCTTATATAGAAAAATAGAACATACCTCTGTGTTTTCTTCAAAGAAATACATAAATTGGGTTGCCAAAAATAAAACCTCGGATGGGAGGTCCATAGGCCGGTCGATACATGACGGCCCTAAGAAAATACAAACAGGCCTATGGACCTCCCATCCGAGGTCGTGTGCTGCGCATGTTAAAAATGAAAGCCTACACGGGGCAGCCCAAAACCACGTCCAACACTTACCAAAACTTCATCCCTCGTTTTCTCCGTGTTTCGCACACTCGACATTGTGTGGGCATTTTGACTATGCATCATATGAAGATGTGCTATGCATGAATGTTGATCAGCATGATGTTAACTGGCTGGTAGTTCCATTTTCGACCATGAATAAAACTTCCAACATGAAGTTAACCCTGTTTGAAAAGGCCATGTTAATATAAATGCTCTGCCTCTGAAAGTTGCTGTTTCTTATCTGAAACTGAACTTGCAGTTTCTTATCTGAAATTGAAACTTGCAGTTTCTTCTCTGAGAATCACATTATGCACTTTTATACTCCTATGAAACTACATTTTTAAGTGCTAAAAATAGATCTCTAGAATTCATAAAATACTTCGTATGCTCAATACTGCAAATCTGAAATTCAAAAGACATTCATATCTGAAAGTACTCTCAAAATACACAACACAAAACACAATTCACAACCTTCAAATACTGACAACCCAAAGCTCCTCCTGACAATTCACAACCTGCCCGACTATTGGGCTGGGGGCAGCCCCCTCCTATTCCTCGGCGGCAGACAGCCGCCCCGTGAGACGATGTGAACGGCGAGGGAGATGATGGCGGGGAAGTGTCATCGGGCCAACTGCTTTTCTCCTCTTGAAGTTGGGTTCGGTCGACGAAGACTCCACCGTCTCGCTCTGGCAGGACACCCTCACAAACGGCACCCTATAGATGCTCGATCCTTCAATCTCTGGTGGATGCTCCATCTGGGATCGATACTCCCACCACCGCTCCCTCACTATCGGATTCGGTGAATCTGTTTGCTCCATGGCCCAGAGGAGCAGCTCTATGTACTCCGGCGCGACTCCCTCTGGGAGTATCGCCGCCTTTTCGCTCTGTTGCAGATGTTTGGCCATGGATGTCGCCGTCGCCGCTAGTTGGTCCTTGTTGTCAAACCAAGACTGTATCTCCAACATCCTAGCTAGCTTCACAGGGTTGCCGTCTGCGATCCTCACGTATCGGTTGTACTCCTCCATCGATCTACTTCTCCACATCACCTTCACTTTTGGCGATGGTTTTGAATGGAAGAGGAGAGGAGCAGCGCTGGTTTTGGATTAGAACGGGAGAGGAGCGATGCTGGTTTTGGACTGGAACAGGAGAGGAGGGGCGGTGGTTTTGAAATGGACGAGGAGAGGAGCGGCGCTGGATTTAGATTGGAACAAGAGAGGAGCGGCGGTGGTTTAAGAGGAGAAGAGCGGAAGAGCGGCGCTGGTCTTGGAAGTATTTTTTTGTTGTTTTGCGTATTTTGGGTCAAAGTTTGACCACATGCTATATTTGACAAGAAAAATGTGAATGCATGTCACCAAAAATTGTATCGTTTGGTTCGTATCTGAATGTACTTTCAAATTATATTATTTTTGCAACGCATAACATATATTTTATGTGCGAAAATCATGGTCAATTATGACCCAGAATAAAAGGGAGACTAGTTAATGTGGGGTCGCTTTCTTAATTGAAGGGTAAATTGATTTTGATTTTGATCCAGCCACAGCGCGCTGGCCCTCTTGCCCAATCCTGAATCGCTGCCGCACGCTCCTCTCCCTCTTCTCCATTGCAAAACCACCTCCTCTCCTCTCCATCAACTCCATTCCAAAACCACCGTCTCGCCTCTCCCTCTTCTGATCTTCTCCATTGCAAAACCACCTCCTCTCCTCTCCATCGTCTCCATTCCAGAACCACCATCTCGCCTCTCCCTCTTCTGATCTTCTCCATTGCAAAACCACCTCCTCTCCTATCCATCATCTCCATTCCAAAACCACTGTCTCGCCTCTCCCTCTTCTCTATTGCAAGACCACCGTCTCTCCTCCCATCTTCCAAAGCTAGCACCGGACCACTCAGAAGGACATCCATGGAGAGGATGCAGCAGCGCATCAGGCAGATCTGCGGCGGCGACCAGGCAAAGTTAGCCAGGTTGAAGGAGATCCTTAGTTGGTTTGACAATGAGTGGGAGATTTCGAGGACGGTGCGGGCCATGTGGCAATGTATGCGAAAGAGCGAGACGGCGGCGATGAGGGCAGCGATGTACATGTACTCCTCGGCGGCGATCACGCGCGATCCTCCGAAGTTCATCGAGTATCTCCTCTGGCGATGGAGCAGACAGATTCGCCCGAGGCGTGATCAAAGCGGAGGTGGTGGGCGTCTGGTCGAAGGTCGAGCACCCAGAGGATAACGAATCGATCGAGTATGGTGTGCCGTTCGTGAGGGTGCAGAGCCAGCCGAAGCCACAGGAGTATTCGTTCTCCCACCACAAGAGGAGGCCGGATGGCGCGACGTTGCTTCCCCACCGTTCTCCACGATTCCCTCGACGCTTGCCTCGTTTCAACGGCGGCGGTAGGGTTTAAGGTAAGCTTCGCACTAACCTAATCTTCCACCTGCTCATGCTTACAATCAGTGTGACAGCTAATGAAAATCATGCTTACAATCAGTCTCCGAGTACTACGCCAATCACCCTAAAATACCTCTGGACCTTTGGGTCAAAGTTGTGACACAGTGTACAAATAAAGAAAAATAGATTGGTGCTTCTTTTAGAAAAGAGTACTCCCTAGAAAACTGCCAATATAAGCTACTAGTATTTGGTTAGAGGATTTGCTGCCGAGAAAGATCAGTCCATAGAGAGCGCCACACATCCCACTGGTGGTGGTGGATGCCAATGCGTGCATGCAGCATGGTTGGTGTCGGTAATTTTTACTTGGCACACCTTGCAGTCTGCATATATGCCGGTTCCATACGTACATTTGTGCAGTTCGACCAAAATGCAGCTGAAAAACCCTGTTTGCACAAATAATAAAAAAGCGCGATTACATTATTGTGGCACTAGTTGATGAAACACACAAAATAAATAGAAGAATATATTGCGATAGTATCATAGTATGCCATGCTGCGAGGGCGAGATGGGCCTTGCGACGCCTCATACTGTATGCCTCATACTGGACATCATCCCAAGTCTCCTAGATACACCTTCTGCCAGTGATGAACATCAGTGCACAGCGGTAGTACAAGGAGGCGCCTTGAGACATTCAAATCTCTATTTTTGTACATATCAACTAAAATTAAGCACCCCAGTTTGCAGAAACGCTTAAACATTAACAATGGGACTAGTTGATGAAACATACTTTAACAAAGAGAAGCACTTTCTTTATCTACATTGGAAATGAAATGATAGAGATGACACTCGCTCTATTTTAAATGTATTATTACTTCATTTTACTAGTGACACTAGGGTCGAGCAGGTGGCCAACAAGGTGTACCGTGCGGTGCTTAGACTGGGAGGCTGAAGCTGGCTTTTCAGTCACCAACATGGATGATTCAATTCATGGGACCTTTTGGTGCAGTTCACCTAAAATGAAGCAATGTCCCATGAGCTAGCAGCTTCTTCTTCAATTTTTTTTAAGAAAAGGGCTCCAGCCCCGGTTCCATTTCCATCAGAAAACGAAACCCACAGAGCTTCTTCTTCATTAGTTGCAATAAAATTGAGCAACATCAAGGTTGGTTCTGAAGCTCCTAGAATGCTCAACTATAATTTGGATATCATTTGTGCAGTTCAACTAAGATCGAGCGTGAAATGTATATCTCTATTTGCACAAAAAAGGTGGAAAGGAGGGTGACTAACAAGTGATGAAACATGCATCAAATGAAAAGAAGCATGTTCCTTATCTGAATGGCAATCCTACAAGGACAGTAGCAATATCTAAAGCAGTGGCATTGCTAGATATTAGTGTGGGCATTAGGATTAACTATGACAACCGTTAAATACGACATTACTTTGGGCACGCACTACTAGGGAGAACCTTATACACAGAAGCTTACCAGCAGCGCGGTCTAAAATGAGGCGCTACTACTAATTAGTAGTAGCGGGGGTATAAAACCCACGCTACAACTAAGTTGATAGTAGTAGCGAGGGGTATAAACCCGCGCTACTACTAAGTGATCTCCACCATACCCCCCAGGAAAGGCCATAGTAGTAGCGAGGGGTATAAAACCCGCGCTACTACTAAGTTGATAGTAGTAGCGAGGGATATAAACCCGCGCTACTGCTAAGTGGCCTCCACTTTTGCACCATCCACCCCGGCCCGATCCACTCCCACCCCATCACTCTCTCACTCTCATCCCTAAAAAACTCTCTCATGCCGGCTCCTCTCCCCACGATCTCCTCGCCGCCACCGCCACCCGACCCCCCCCCCACCCAGCATCTCTCTTTTCTCTCTCGACAGCACTCGAGAAAATCTTCGACGACGGGCCTCCTTGATTTTCGGCGGCGGTGGAGGATTCCGGCACGCGTGGCGAGGCATCCGTCCTTCCATGACGGCCTGATGGGCGGAGCGAGGTGGCACGGCATCCACGGCCTTCACCCCCAGCGGCGGCGTGCGTCGAGGAGTCGGGTGCTCTAACATGAGGCGCGACGCCGCTCTCCCCTGCACGGCGGCAGTGGCCTCCCGCCGATGGCAGTTATGGATTTTCTCGCGGCGGATCTGAGGTCAACGAGTCTCTGACGCCGCGGGTGGTGGTCGCGGATGCCGACGTAGGGGATGGTGCGGGCTGCGCATGGTGGTGGGGGACGCCGACGTGCTACGCTCTGGTTTGTTTTCTTGTCGATGTGGAGCTTGCTGCACGGACTGCCCAGCCCAGGTGTTGGCGAAGTCTCGTGTCATGGCAGCCACTACTTCTGCTGATGCGTGTGCGGCCAGGTATTGCCACTAGTTTTTATGATGATAGCATTTGTAGCGTACAGACATTAAAACCATGATGATTCACCACTACTTCTGCCTCCCATTTTAGTGTCAATTGATGCTGGTCCGTGATAGTAGTCCTGGGATAGTAATTGATTTGGGATTTTGGATTTGATTCACTATTGGATTGATGCTACTTTTTCAGTTGTGTAAAAATAGAGCAAATTATCACCAACTGACATGGCAATTTTACAATCTTTTTATAGCTATCATCTTTTTTTAGTAAAACTAGGCCAATGCCCATGCGTTGCAATGGGAAGAACAAATGTCATATGAGTGATACATTTAGATGATGCTATCAAGAATTAACTCAACAAAATACTTTATTTGGCTCTATACAACATCATCATGTACACTGCTTGGCCAAATCAGTTAGGGATATAGCCCATCCATGATGTTGCGACAGCGTTGGGTATCTCTGGCTGTAAACTGAATCTGGTTTAGTTAAAAACTGCACTGTCAAATCTGGACAGCCAGCTTCTAGGTGAAAAACGAGTTAGTTATTCTCAGAATTTCGAGTTGCCTCTATATGAAATTTGTAAAGCAAGTTCCAAGCTTTCCGTAGAGTATTTATTTGCGTCGTTTGGATGTATGGTTTGAGAGCAGCCATCGTTTTAGTTTGCTGTCCCAAAAGTTAGTATCCTGAGCGCATTGTTTTCGTATGCCAGTTTACGGCCTTGTAGCACCAACTAAGTTTCCTTAGATATTTGCACCTTAGAAAGTGGTATCTGCTTAATATGAAGATCATTTGTCAGTTCTGTATCTGTAATATTACAAGTAAGAATGGATATTTGCTATCAAGAGTCTCAACTTTTATCTCATTTACTGAATGCAGACGCATCATCTTCACTTCTTTCCTTGCACATTCCCGTTAAGGAAGCAAAGGTAACCCTGCTATCCTGGTATATACAGATAGAATAAAAATATAATATAGTATTTGACTACCAATGAAACACATAGAATTAGTTGTTGAACACGAACGATATGGGGTGTTCTCCTTAAGGGATCACGATGTTTTCCTACTTATTCTGCTTGAAGGGATGGCGTTGATAGTGTTGCTACCAGTGGTGCTATTTTATTTTGTTGAGATTACCAATGTTGTTGCAGTCAATTAATTACAACTCACACTTGTTGAGGGGGGACTACAACTTAATTCAGTGTCGATGTTCATTGTGAGTTTAGTAGTACCATATGAGGAGGTGAAATAATGTTCTTATATTTCACAGCAAGTGGTCTGATGGGCCGTTGTTTGTCCTTGTTGGTCTGCTTTCGTTTTGGAAAATCCTCCTATAAGATTTGTGCTGTCCTATCGAGCAATTGATCTCATGGGTTGTGAGCTTTTTAGCTGTCCAGCATCACCCTATGGCAGATAATCATTTCTATTATGTGTTAATGCTTTCCTTTTAAACTACTTCAAAAAAACGAAGAAATTGGATTCTTTTAGACGTATGATCCTTTGAACATCTATATGAAATGATCTAAGTTTAAGTATATTTTGTTTTGAAGAAAACTAAATGCAATTAATGTGCCTTATTACCTAGCAATATATAGTTCATCTAGGCTTGGTTGGCAATATATATTATCTAGACATTAATTTCATTTGTTTGTAGCTATTACATAGGCGATCTCTTGTTAACAGAAATCACTCACTTTTTTGTTTTCGTATATTTATTCCCGTAGCTACTGTACATCACAACATGCAAGGAAATATATGTCTGCTGAAATTTAATTTAATTTGTTCTTTGCTCTTTACAGAAATCTTGGATTCATAAATGGGCGAAGCACATAAGGGAGAAGAAGATGATTGCAAGGGTGGAGAGGGAGCAAATCATTTGGAGGGATAGAATGCCACTGTTTGGTGTTTTTATGCATTTTTGTTTGCTTTCAACTGTGTTTGCACTAGCTGGGAATAAGTGACTAGGCAATAAGTGTAGATGTATGGATATGCTCTAATGCTCCTGGTTTACTATAAATCTTCGATTTGGAATGATGTGTAATGCTGGTGGTTTATTACAAATCTGGGCTTGTTTTTGTTGTTAGAATTGTATGCATAAAATGGAAATTGTATGCATAAAATGGAATTGATGGATTTTATTTTTTTAATTCCTAATTAGTTAGTAGTAGCGTTGGGGTGAAATGGAGCGCTACTAGTATTCAGGATACTAGTAGCGTGTGGTACTATAGACGCGCTACTACTATTTCGTTAGTAGTAGCGCGGGTGACATCCGCGCTACTAGTAAAATATTAGTAGTAGCGCGGGTTTACCCCGCGCTACTCCTAACTATTAGCTGTAGCGCGATACTAGTAGCGCGGGTACCCGCGCTCCTAGTAGCCATTTTACCCACGCTGCTAGTAGCCTTTTTCCTAGTAGTGACGGGAGAGTAGGCGGACCAGGACAGTTGCATTTCTAATGAAAAGAACCAACTTATCTTAATGGGAAATTTTAGCAGGACATGTAAAGAAGTGCCATTGATTCATATTACTGGATGCATTACATTGAAAACAACATTGGTTTAACGTGTCCTTACCTTTAACAGTGCGACTGCTACATTTTACCAGTGGCATTACATAAGAGTGGCTCGGGGCAACAAACATAAGAACATGATATCTGGGTTGGTCCCATTTTTGTTCGGTATAGCCACCTTATACTGTGTGATGCTAGCAAATTCCTTTTTCAACCAATAGATCGGGTTTATATTGAGTTTGTACTGTGTTTCCCTTTATTTTCCCTATTCGACCTAGAGACCAGTTGGATAGCCAGTCTCTGCTACTATTCACCCCCATTATTTCCTCTTTCGACCAAGTCCTAGATTCAGGTAAGAAATCCTCCCCCACCCCACCCCCTTTCTTCCCTGTTTGAACCAAGTAGTACTAGATTCAAGTGCATGAACTAGTTTTACCTCTTAAACGTAAAAAAATTAGGTGTTTCCGAACAGCCGATTGATCCTATCTACGAGGGGGCCTGAGAAATAGTAAAAGATACAAATGCAGCGACGTCAGGAGCTCGAGAAGTAGAGCAAGGCCGGTTTCGAAGGAAGTTATACCTTATGGTCGCCGGGATGTCGCTAGGTGGGCGGCGGGAGGCCCGATCTGCCCACACTACGACATCGAGAAAGAAGGGGTCGGAGGCCCTCCCTCGCTAGTGGTGCTTGGGAGAGAACGGCAAGGCAGGCTGATCGGGACGCGCCCAGCAGTGGGTAAGAGCTGTCGCCGAGGACGACCGCGTGAACGTTGCACCTTGTCACCTTCCCCGGCGGAGAGGATCCGGCTGGATCTGTGACCAGCGGTGAGCAGAGAGAGAGAGAGAGAGAGTGTGGCCACCGCTGTCGTGTTTAGATCTGGAGAGGCCGAGACAGTGTGAAGAGAGCAACACTAGCAAGCAAGCGTGGAGGCTCCTGCCTATATAGTGGAGTAGTACTAGTTTTCTTTTGTCTACCGGAGCCGGCTTGACCTCGTCAATGACTGTCGAATAGTCTTCATGCACGTGGCCCGGAGGCGCAGTTGTCGTCATTTTGATCTGAAGCGCCGGATTATAACATATAACACGAAAAAATGCCACATGACAAGAAATCATAACCTCACTGCCCAAAGGAGACAACATGAATCCCGACGGACAAACTAGACAAGGAATAAAGCTCAAATTAAAGATAAACTCATAGAAAAGGGGTCCGTCGATAGATGTCCTAATTAACATAGCCGGCTTGACCTAGATGGCAGTCGAGTAGTCACTGTTCGTGCATGTGCCCCCAATGACTAGCCCAACTCAGTTGTCGCTGTTTAACCCTCGCAGTGATCCGAAGCACATGACACCTAATTTTGCGAGATGACAAGAAACCTTTTTTTAGATTTGTCACCACAACTATAGCCATGTACAACACGGCCTGCACGATATGTAGACAATAGCCAATCCAGGCATGTCTACTTGAGTCTGGTCACATGCATGGACGAACTGATCTTCCGTGTCTTGCAGGGATCGTCCAGGCACCAACGTAGTACTACAACACTTCTCTAGTAGTACTACCACTCGTCTCCCTCTTCTATTAAGTCACCCAACTTGCGGGGACGGGGAGTGTGCCTATGGTTGGTTCTCAATTGCCGTCCCACATGAGTGTGCGAACGCAATATGACGCGCGTTCCATTGGAGAGCAGCGTGCCAGACCGACCGACCGTCTGGGGTGCGACGCGAACGCGAAGGGCGTGCTTTATACTCCGTACATGTGTACCGCCGTTTTCCCCCGCGCCGACGGAGGCGTTGGCGCGGGCGATCCGGCGCAGGTTCACGAAGAGTACCAACCCGAGCCCCTCACTTCGCTGCAGAGGGAGGAGCTTCGCTGCCGGAACATGGATGCGCTTCACACTCCTATCGTTGGAGAAACCCCCGAGGCCCGTGCCTTAGAAGACGCGCGTTTGGCCAACTTGGCTAAGCACACTCGACTGGAAAATCCCCAGCGAGTACTCGACAAACGAGCGCAACAACGGGTCCCGTCATCCAGTCGACGTCAACTCTTTCCACAACCGACTCAGGTATACCGAACTCCAATTCAGAATCGAGCAGCTGCAGGCCGTATAGCAGAGTCCATTCGGCCTTCCCGGTCAAAGGCTGGCAGAGGCTTGCTTCAGATCAGAGATTTACTCCATGCAGTAGGAGATCAAAATTCAGCTGTATCTCAGTCGCGGAACAAGATTCACAGCAGATCCGTTGCTGCGAATACAGTCCAGTCGGCTCATAGCCCGAGATCGCACCCGAGGCATGAGGTACATGGAGGCCGGCGTGATTAGCATGAGGACCGATCCGATCGTGATGATCGACGTCGAGTGCCCACTCCTCCCCCCAAGGGGTGGGTCATACGCGCCTCGACAGCAATATGACAGACGCCATGACAGTGTTGGGTGAAGGATTCCAGTCAACCCCAGGGAGCCAGGCTTTGATGCGAGATCCGTCATCGTTCAAGGCTTGGTCGACAGGAACAGAGCTCACCGAGAAGGCCATGACAAAAATGCGCCCACCAGCAGCAGAGTACACGTCACAGGACCAGAGTGTTTTAGCAGAGCCATCAGATCCGCGGTGATTCCTCCCAACTTCAGGTTGGCAACTGGAGTCAGTAAGTTCGCTGGTGAGTCCAATCCGGATACTTGGCTTGAGGACTACTGAGTGGCTGTTCAGATTGGCGGCGACAACGATGAAGTGGCCATGAAACACCTGCCTCTTATGTTGGAGGCCTCGTCCAGAGCATGGCTGAATCAGTTAGCACCCAGCAGCATTTACACTTGGGAAGATCTTGCCCGAGTGTTTGTCAGGACATTTGAAGGAACTTGCAAGGGGCCAGCAGGGTTGACAGAGTTGCAGTCGTGTGTGCAGAAGTCGAATGAAACTCTGAGGGATTACATCCAGAGATGGATCACAGTGCATCACACAGTAGAGAATGTATCTGATCATCAGGTGGTCTGTGCCTTCAAGGAAGGCGTTAAGAATAGAGAGTTATGTCTGAAATTCGGTCAGACCGGAGACATGACCCTGAGTCGATTGCCACCAAGTACGCCAATGGTGAAGAAGAGGATCGGCTCTGGAGTGGCAAGTACAAGTCCGCCGCTAATGGCTGGGGAGGAACTCCGATCGAAGCGAAGCGAAAGCCGAGCCAGCTGCTCCTGGAGAAGCCTTGGCCGTGACTCCAGGAAAGTTCAAGGGGAAATCCAAGGGGCCTTGGAACCCCAAGAAAGTGAAATACCAAGATGGAAATGATGTGTTGGACTTGCCATGTCACATTCACACGACGAAAGATGAAGAGGGTAAACTCATTTACCCAAAGCATACCACTCGACAGTGTCGGCTCTTGATTCAGCAGTTCCAGGGAAAGCAGCCCAAGGACAAGGAGAAGGAGTCGGACAAAGTTGAGGACAAGGAAGATAGTGACGGTGGATACCCCCAGGTCAATTCCACCCTGATGATTTTTGCTGACATTGAAAGCAAAAGTCGATTGAAAGTTATCAACCGTGAGGTGAATATGGTCGCTCCCGCGACACCCAGTTATCTGAAATGGTCGCAGACCGCCATCACGTTCGATCAGTCTGATCACCCGACTCACATAGCCACCCCTGGGAGGCAAGTTGTCAGGACCCCGATTCCAAGTCACATCGACCTAGCTGGTAACACCTCATATCACCTTGCGGCCTCATCCACGGTACTCCCACGGGTGTCGCCTTACCATGGCCCGGGACCGTTTGCGCCTTTTGGCTCACGTATATGATAGTGTCGCTAGCATCCACATGACAAAGAACCCGGGCCGACATGGCTAGTCGTGAACCCAAAGCGGCGCTAACCTATGGGGACAGGCATACATGAATCACATCGAGCATGTCGGTCATCAACGTATATATTCGGGCTGTAGCACTGGGCTAACAGGACTCTGGTATTCCGGGCTGTAGCGGGCTAGGCAGGACTCCGAATACCACCGCGTGACATTTCCCCGAAGGGACAGACATAGGAACGAAGTGAAACACATGCCGGCCAGTCAAGTGTCCAAGCAGTAGTGCTGGGCTAGCAGGACTCCGGTGAACCGGGCTGTAGCGGACTACTATCGCTCAGAAGCACGAGACTACATTTCCCCATATGAGAGGCTGCCAAGGATAAACAACTAGTTTGTCGGATCCCACTCATACCAAGCATTTCAATCATACACGCATAATATGCCCGATATGAGTAAATACAACAAGGCATCACAACAAAACTCTACAACTCAAAGTACTTTATTTAAGAGGCCCAGGAGCCATACATAACATATCCATACAGGTAGGGGTCACATGACCCAACACTCAAGTCATACAAGCATACAAGCACATGCGGAAGCAAACTAGTCTGAGTACAGACTCTAGAAAGAAAGAAAGCTTGTTGGAGCCTTTCTATCTACAATGGCCCTTCACAAGCCTTGGACCACCACCTGGGTGGCTAGTTCACTCGTCGAAGTCAAGATCTACATAGAACCCATCGGAGGGGGCAGTGTTGTCCTCTGAAAAACATTAATTAAGCAAACATGAGTACGGAGATACTCAGCAAGTCTTACCACAGAATCCTATCATACATGCACATTCTCAAGAAGGTAGTGGAGTTAATTGCAGCAAGCCAGCTTTGACTCTTGGCTAAGCTATCCTACGTGACACCACTTGTAAAGCATTTGTCGCTTTGCAGTCCACTAATCACCATCACAATACTCCACCGTGGATCCTCTCTCGTCACCCACGAGAGGGCCATCCACGTACTCACACTATCTTGAGGCTTTTAGTAGTGTCCATTTACTTGTCTATGAACTGATATAGGCAACCCAGAAGTCCTTCTCCGTGGACACGGCTATTCAATAGATCATATTAAAACCCTGCAGGGTGTACTTCTTCACACACGCTCACCACTTACCGCCGTTTACACGACATGTACTCGGCAACCTTCAAGCGGAAGCCCAACGTGGGTGTTGGCCATAGCCTACCTAAACACTCAAGTACCTAGTCCAGGTTTATCGCCTATTCGGGTTCCATCCGCAGGAGTCCGCCGAGGTTTCCCATACAGCCCGAACGATGTGTGCAGGGTTCCCGAGATACCAAACGGCACTCGGTACACGGGCCACGTGCCTACCGCAACACAACCCACCCCTAAGGTCAGCGTTGCGTGCGACCCCAAAGATGCTACAAACACCGTAAACTACTTGCAACTCCGGACTAAGAACAAGGGTGGTTAAGAAGCCGAGAGGGTCCATTGGTTTGGGCCCAATGCATGGTAGTAACTATTTCATGGATCACAAACACAGATCTCAGTTCTTAGGATCGGCTTCAATGAAACAACCCACCATGTACTCCTACATGGCCTCTCATCGATACCTTTACCAAAACGTGTTCAACACTTTCACTCTCGAACCAACACAACCTTTCACTCCAGTTCATCATCCCGATGAGCCAGACCTGACACAACTCTAAGCATAGCAAGCATGGCATGGTAGGAAGCACAAACATGGCTCAATCAACTCCTACACATACTAGTGGGTTTCATCTAGTTCTTGTGGCAATGACAGTCATGCAAAGGAAGTGGGTTCAACTACCGCAGCACACAACAGTTTGAATCGCGTTGTCTTAATGCAGTAAAACAAGAGCGAAGCGAGAACATGGGTTTGTATCGGAATGATCAATGGGTTGCTTGCACGATGGAATGGTGGTAGAGTACGCCCTTGGATGGATAGTCAAGATTATCCTCGGGGCAGAACCTATCACGAAAAGCATACCGAAAGTAAACACACATGACAATATGCAACAATATGATGCATGCTATGACATGGTAATATGGATGTGTGTTGGCCTAATGCAAGCTAAAACAAAAAGGGATGAACCCATTTGAATCAAAGATTCAAATGCTAGCTCATTTGAAATAGCCCTAAAGGTGCATTATCTTATTCTGTTTAAACAGCAAGGTTAACTTGTTTTAACATGCATGAAACCTGTACCAATGGATAGAATGGATTTTTCTGATCATTTTCATATATAAATCTTTGCATTTGGAGTTCTGATTAAAAGTTATGAATATTTGAAGTTTGAATTATATTCTGGAATTTCCTATATTAGAATAAATCCAGAAATTAAATTATTGCGTCAGCCATGCGTCAGCATGACGTCAGGGTCAATGGAGACGTCCAGGTCAAACCTGACTGTGGGTCCATGGTGTCAGGGTAATTAGTTTAACTAATGTTTAATTAAAACTAAACCTATTTAGTTAACAGGGCTGGGCCCCACCTGTCATTGACTCATCAGAGTCAACCAGGGCCCACCGTGGTCAAAGTCCACGTCGGCTGCACGGCGTCTAGCCAGCCAGCCCGGCCACGCGGCGCGATGAAGTGTTGGCCATTCCGCGACCAAACGAGCAGCGGAGGTGGCTATGGGTAGCTGGGAACATGCGCGCCTCTTGGTGGAGTCGGTTGGGGTCGGGCGGCGGAATCGGCGCCGGCGACGAACTAGGCGGTCGCCGGAGTTCGCCAAGGCGAACTTGGGGCTAGAGGGGTCGGTGAGGTGCGGGAAGTGCATAGTTAGACCCCATGGGGTGCGGTGAGTGTGATGGACACCAAGAGGTGGCCGGAGGGTGACCGGGAGCACGTCGGCGACGAGCTCAGCGGCGGCGGGTGCGGGTTAGCTCCGTTCGGTTGCTACACTGCTCGAGAGCGAGAGAGAAAAGGAAGGGAAGGTAGATGGGCTCACGGGCAACTCGTAGAAACGCTCGTTGAGGTCGGGGACGGGCCGGAGCGACGACGGCGTTGAAGGGGATCTCCGGCGACGGTGGACTCGGTCGAGGTCGGTGTGGTGGATTCGGTTCACTTGAGCAGGCGGGGCTCGGCTAGTTCGGGGTAGTTGAGAGCGGCGGAGCTCCTGGACAAGGTGAGGAGGAGCACGGACAACAGGGAGCGCGGTTACGGCAATGGTGCAGCGGCGGCGGCGTCGGCCAAGGCGGTGGAGCGCGAGAGAGAGGAGCCGGGGAGGAGAGGAGGTGTCCAAGGGGTTCGGGGGAGAGAGAGGAGGCGAACCACGTCGGCAGCTGGGCGAGAGGAGCGGCGAGGCGGCAACCAGGTGCGTGGCACCCATGCGGTGCTCGCCGCCGAGCACCTGGCTGCCTGCCTGGCCGAGCCAAGCAGCTGTTGGCCATGCTGTTGGCTGGGCTGGGCAGGTGGGCCGGGTAGGGAGGCGCCATGTAAGTTTCTTCCTGTTTTATCTTTTTCTATTTTTCTGCAACTTTGTGGAGTTTTTAAAAATACCAAAACAGTTTCAAAATTCACCAAAATGCTCCTGGTCCATTGTTGAAATATTTCCAACATGAAACATTTTGGTTTGGCAATATTTGGACATTTGAAATGTTTTATATAATTTGAAATGCTCAAGTTCAAATACTAATGAATTAATTCAAAGACCTTTGGATGACCTAGAAAATGGTGCACCACTTTTGACATAGGCTCTGAACCAAAGCAAAGATCATGAGCATTTTGAAGGGCATTTCAGGTTCATTGAAATAAATTTTAGTAAACCCTAGTTGAATTAAGGGGGGGGGGGGGGTTCTGGGGGTTTCCTGTCTTCCCCATTTCAAATTCAAATGAAATTTAAGCATGATGCCTAATGCATGGTCTAGCTAGGATGTGACAACTCACCCCCACTCAAAAGAATCTCGTCCCGAGATTTAGGATCTGTTGCGAAAAAGGTGGGATACTCAAGTCGTAGACGATCCTCCCTTTCCAAAGTTGCTTCTTGCTCGGAATGGTTTGACCATTGAACCTTTAGAAACTTGATATTACGGCGTCGAGTGGTACGCTCGGCTTGATCGAGAATCTGAACGGGATATTCTCGATAGGTGAGGTTATCTTGGAGATCAAGCGTTTGTGGTCCACTCCACGGATAGGATCCAGAAGCAACGCTGAGTTGGGAAGCGTGGAAGACATCATGGACTCTGGAAAGATGCGGAGGTAGTTCCAATTGGTAGGCAACTTCTCCTCGTTTGGCAAGAATGCGAAAGGGTCCAATGTAACGAGGAGCCAACTTGCCTTTGATATCGAATCGATGGGTTCCTTCAAAGGAGTAACCGGAGGTAAGCCTTTCGCCAATTCCATAAGCCATAGGCTTATGCTTGCTGTCATATTGGCTCTTTTGACGAGATTGGGCTGTTTTCAATTTCTCACGAATAACGCGAACCTGCTCTTACGCTTCTGAATCATATCCGGGTCAAAGAGTTGTCTCTCCCGGTTTCTTACCGCTAAGAGGCGTTCGACATTTCCGTCCATAAAGAACTTGAAAGGAGCTTTGCCCAAGCTGGCTTGATAACTATTGTTATAAGCGAACTCGGCGAATGGAAGGCATTTCTCCCAATTCATGCGAAAGAGATGATGAAGCTCAAGCATATCCTCTAGGATTTGATTGACTCGTTCTACTTGACCACTTGATTGAGGATGGAAGGCGGTGCTAAAGGAGAGACGAGTTCCCATAGCGTTTTGGAAACTTTCCCAAAATCGAGAGGTGAAGAGACTTCCACGGTCTGAGTTAATCTCCAATGGAACACCATGAAGAGACACTATTCGAGAGATGTACAAATCAGCTAGCTGGCTAGCGGTTATACTCTCACGAACGGGTAGGAAGTGGGCTACTTTGGATAGACGATCAATGACAACGAAGATAGCATTATTCCCTCTCTTGGTCCTGGGAAACCCGGTAATGAAATCCATACCGATTTTATCCCATTTCCATTCAGGAATTTCCAAAGGTTGAAGGGTACCAGCAGGCCATTGATGCTCTGCTTTAACTCGACGACAGACGTCGCAATTAGCAATGTATTGAGCGATTTCTCTCTTCATCCTAGTCCACCAAAACCTCTGGCGTAGGTCTTGATACATTTTAGTACTACCGGGATGAATGGTGAGAGGAGAGTCATGAGCTTCCTTAAGGATCAATCGCCTCAAAGTTGCACACCTTGGGAACCACTAGACGGTCTCCAAAGAACACGACACCTTGTTCATCAATGGAGAAACAATCTGCGACTCCTTTCTTGATGTTTCTCCGATACGGGAGATTCCCGATCTACCTTACGTGCTTTGATGATCTGATCCGTAAGGGTAGGTTTCGCCACCGGGGTGGAAAGGAATCCTCGAGGAACAATGTGGAGATTAAGCTTACGAAATTCCTCGTGGAGAAATGGTTGACTTTGTTGTAACATCAGGTTGTTACAAGAAGATTTGCGACTTAGTGCGCCAGCCATGACATTGGCTTTGCTCAGGGTGTAAGATATTCCTAAGTCGTAATCTGTAATCAACTCGACCCAACGCCTTTGCTTGAGATTCAAATCCGTTGGGTGAAGATATATTTCAGACTTTGGTGATCGGTGTAGATTTATAACGATTACCAAGAAGGTAATGTCGCCAGGTTTTGAGTGCATGAACCACTGCTGCAAGCTCTAGATCGTGTGTGGGGTAGTTATCCTCATGTGGACGCAACTGTCGAGAAGCGTAGGCAATCACATGACGATCTTGCATGAGTATGCAACCTAGTCCTTGTCGCGAGGCGTCGCAATAGATAATAAAGTCCTTAGAAAAATCTGGTGGAACAAGTACGGGAGCAGATGTCAGGCGTCTTTTCAGTTCCTGAAAGCTGAACTCGCACCGTGGCGTCCATTCGAACTTTTTATCTTTCTTGAGGAGTTCGGTTAGAGGTTTAGCAACTTTAGAGAAATTCTCGACGAAGCGGCGGCAATAGCTCGCTAAACCGAGGAAACTCCAAACTTGCTTGACCGATTCAGGTGGAGTCCAATCAAGGACGGCTTGAACTCGCTCGGGATTGACAGCAATGCCCTTACCAGAGATTACATGGCCTAGATAGGTCACTTCTGGCAACCAGAATTCACACTTAGAGAATTTGGCATAAAGGCGATGCTCTCGAAGTTTCATCAATACTAGCCTTAGATGTTCGGCATGTTCTTCCTCATTCTTGGAGTAGATGAGTATATCATCGAGGTATACCACTACTAATTTATCCAAATACTCCATGAAGATTGAGTTCATTAACCGAGAGAAGGTGGCTGGAGCATTGGTTAACCCAAAGGACATGACGGTGTACTCAGATTGGCCATAACGAGTAACAAAGGCCGTTTAGGAATGTCCCGTTCTTGATTTTGATTTGATGGTAGCCCAACCTCAAATCCATCTTGAAAAGACTAAGGATCCAGCGAGCTGATCATACGGATCGTTGATCCCGGGAGCGGATACTTGTTCTTGATAGTGACCAAGTTGACGTGTCGGTAATCTACAACCATCCGATCCGTTCCATCCTTCTTCTTGACGAAGAGGACGGGCAAGCCCATGGGGATGAACTAGGACGGATGAAACCCTTTGCAAGGACTCATCGAGTTGTTTTTAAGCTCAGCTAGTTCTAGGGTGCCATCTTATAAGGTCTTCTAGAGATTGGGACGGTTCCGGGAACAAGATCTATCACGAACTCGACATCCCCGCGGTGGAACACCGGCAGTTCCTCTCGAAAGACATCCGGGAAATCACGGACTACCGGAATATCTTCGAGGTCTGGAAGGGGATTGGCATTTAAAGAGTAAAGCTGGCGTTTCGACACTCGGGTTAAAACATTAACTGTCTTGCCCGAAGGATGGGTGAGCTGAATAGTTCTAGTAGAGCAATCAATCTTAGCATAATGGGCTGACATCCAGTCCATACCCAAGATGATGTTTATGTCCGAGGACTTGAGAGCTATTAGAGATGCAAGAAAGACTAATCTGTCGACAAGGATTTCATTCCCATGACTTATTCTAGAGGTTTGCCATCTAGAACCAGGAGTTTGAATTTCCATGGAGGTATGCATGTCACAGAATGTGGTGTTGTGCAATCGAGCATAGCTCTCAGAAATAAATGAATGAGATGCTCCAGTATCAAAAAGAACAGTTGCCGGATGGCAATTAACAAGGAGCGTACCGAGAACGATGTTGGGATCCTCATAAGTTTCTTCAGCAGAAACATAGTTGACGTGGCCACGAGCAGTGGCAACTGGTTTAGCATGGAGTACCTTTCCTGCTGGCTTGCCACGGCCAGCAGACTTTCCAACTTGACTGGGGTTGTTTTGGGGACACTCACGGATGTAGTGGCCCGTCTCTCCACACTTGAAGCAAGTTATCAAATTGGGGCGTGGAGCAGCATTAGCAGTGGGGCCTCCATAAGTCTTGGGCGGAACATACTGCTGGTTGGGGCGAGGCGCCTCAAAGGATGGCCTCGGGGTGAACCTGGGTGGTAGAGCAGTATTTGGAATCCAAACCCGACGCTTCTGGGATCCAGAGGCAGATGAAGATCCAGAGTCACGGACGTGCTTGCGTGTAGCCTCAAAATCAGACTGCCCAGTTTCGGCGCTGATAGCCTTATTGACTAGCTTCGAAAAAGAAGTGCACTCATGCAGACGGAGGTCTCGGCGTAGCTCAGGGCTAAGTCCCTTGCGGAACCTTGCCTGCTTCTTGGCGTCGGTAGAAACTTCTTCGGGAGCATAACGTGCTAAATTCCCAAATTCACGGCTGTAGGCATCCACTGTCAGCCTACCTTGGGTGAAACTGCAGAATTCCTCCCTTTTGCGGTCCATGAGACCTTCTGGGATGTGATGCTCACGGAAGGCGGCACTGAATTCAGCCCAAGTTGTAATTTGTCCAACCGGACGCATAGCCTCATAATTCTCCCACCAGAGACTAGCAGTGCCTTCAAGATGATAAGCGGCAAAGGTAACCTTGTCAGCCTCAGCCACGTTGGCAGAACGCAGCTTGTGGTTGATGCTGCGAAGCCAATCATCCGCATCGAGAGGCTCAACGGAATATTTGAACTTCGGTGGATACAGCTTGACGAAGTCATTGAGTGAAACCAAATCATTTCTTGGCTGGCGTGCGGTGTTTTGTTCAATCCGCCCAAAGAAGTTTATTGGTCTCACGCTTATTGCGCTCGCTTCAAAGCATAACCTCGGCCAAAGATGGCGGTTGAGGCAGATTTGCATTTCCAGCTCGCTGGCTTCTCCCCGCCCGAGCAGCAGGATTGTTATGGTGTTGACCATCCTAGGAAACAAAGCAAAGGTTTAAACCAGGATGGCAGAATTTAACAAGGAAGTGCGGAATGTAATGGATAACACGGAATGCAGAGATGTTCATCCGTATGACATGGTAATATAAAACTGCCATATATATACCAACGGTCATACACACCATTCATAGTTTAGTACAAGCCCGACGGAGTACAACTATAAGGAAAGGCGTTACATCTCATCGGAAGCATTCCAACTCCTATACATTATTTTTCTACACTTCCGGAACGATACACACTAAGTCATATTCCACAAGTCACGCAGGACGGTGGAAATACAACTATTACCATACTAGGAATACTACTACTAACTCAGGCAGCTCCGTAGTAGTCCTCATAGAAGTCACCACCCAAGCCTGGAAGTGGAACATGATCATCCGGAAACAGACGATCCTGTGGAGCCTGTGGACCATAGGGACTCGGATGTGGCCGTGGTCCAACAAACGGCGGCAGACGAGGCCCACGAGGAGGAGTGATGCCTCCAACCTCACGCCACTCCATAAAGTCTGGCAGACCAGCCCGCACAGGGTACAAGTCCCTCATGTCCATGTATCCGGCTTGCACGGTAGGTGCAAACCGAGTCAGAGTAGCCCAGTGATCAGAACGGGCATTAAAGAGCTCCATACGCAAGGCCCGGTTTTCACGGTCCTTGTCCTCCAGCATCTCAGTAGTAGTGCGAAGGAGTGAGTCCTCATGGGTTGCATCGCTGTACATACCCTGAAGGTAGCCATGCGCCCCAGGGAGGGATGCTGGCATGTAGCGGAAATCGGTGTTGCCCAGCAAGGCAGTTCTGGCTCGAATAATAGTCATCATAGAATAGGCTGCATCTTGCACGGACATTCCAATAGTGATCCCGAGCCCATAAGAACAGTGGAGCGGTTCAGTAGCTCCGGGATAAGATGGATAAATCCTGACCGTGCACAGATATTGGCTTTGATTGAAATCCCTAAACTGCTCCTCGACGGTATATTCAGGATACCATCGGTAACCGGTCTCGATCATCACCCGAACCAACATTGCCGTGTGACCACACACATCAATGCAACGGGTGAGACGAACCAGTTGGTTCTGGGCACGGGTGGCCATCTGAAAGCACAGCCACAATGCAAAGACATTAGAATTTCTAGGGAAAATCGGGCAGCATAACATCTGTAAATGCTCAAAACCAGATTTGAGACATTCAAAATCAGATTGCAAAACCACTCAACAACATCATATCAAGGTTCTGGTTCAACTGATAGCATACTAAAATTAGTAGAACTGGCGAGGATGTAACCAACAATCCTATAAGTTACTACGGATTAGTAACACGTGAACCTGATAGAGAGAAGAGAGCCTAGTCCTATACCCACGTAGAATGAGAAGAGGATGACTCAGATTAGAGGGAATAAGGTAAAGGAATAAAAAGAGCCTTACGTTCCCTCCCACAATCAATTCTCCTACATATAACTAAAGCATTTCTAGACTCAACATCGACCAGTTTGGCTTAGCGAACCTACAGGCAGCCCTGCTCTGATGCCAACGCTGTCAGGACCCCGATTCCAAGTCACATCGACCTAGCTGGTAACACCTCATATCACCTTGCGGCCTCACGCACGGTACTCCCACGGTGTCGCCTTACCATGGCCCGGGACCGCTTGTGCCTTTTGGCTCACGATATGATAGTGTCGCTAGCATCCACATGACAAAGAACCCGGGCCGACATGGCTAGTCGTGAACCCAAAGCGGCGCTAACCTATGGGGACAGGCATACATGAATCACATCGAGCATGTCGGTCATCAACGATATATTCGGGCTGTAGCACTGGCTAACAGGACTCGGTATCCCGGCTGTAGCAGGCTAGGCAGACTCGAATACCACCGTGTGACATTTCAAGGGACAGATATAGGAACGAAGTGAAACACATGCCGCCGATCAAGTGTCCAAGCAGTAGTCTTTGGGCTAGCAGGACTCCGTGAACCGGCTGTAGCGGACTACTATCGCCGAAGCACGAGACTACATTTCCCCATATGAGAGGCTGCCAAGGATAAACAACTAGTTTGTCGGATCCCACTCATACCAAGCATTTCAATCATACACATAATATGCCCGATATGAGTAAATACAACAAGGCATCACAACAAAACTCTACAACTCAAAGTACTTTATTTAAGAGGCCCGAGGAGCCATACATAACATATCCATACAGGTAGGGGTCACATGACCCAACACTCAAGTCATACAAGCATACAAGCACATGCGGAAGCAAACTAGTCTGAGTACAGACTCTAGAAAGAAAGAAAGCTTGTTGAAGCCTTTCTATCTACAATGGCCCTTCACAAGCCTTGGACCACCACCTGGGTGGCTAGTTCACTCGTCGAAGTCGAGATCTACATAGAACCCATCGGAGGGGGCAGTGTTGTCCTCTGAAAAACATTAATTAAGCAAACATGAGTACGGAGGTACTCAGCAAATCTTACCACAGAATCCTATCATACATGCACATTCTCAAGAAGGTGGTGGAGTTAATTGCAGCAAGCCAGCTTTGACTCTTGGCTAAGCTATCCTACGTGACACCACTTGTAAAGCATTTGTCGCACACGAGTCCACTAATCACCATCACAATACTCCACCGTGGATCCTCTCTCGTCACCCACGAGAGGGACATCCACGGTACACACACTTATCTTGAGGCTTTTAGTGGTGTCCATTTACTTGTCTATGAACTGATATAGGCAACCCGAAGTCCTTCTCGTGGACACGGCTATTCAATAGATCATATTAAAACCCTGCAGGGTGTACTTCTTCACACGCGCTCACCACTTACCGCCGTTTTTACGACATGTACTTGGCAACCTTCAAGCGGAAGCCCAACGTGGGTGTCGGCCACAGCCTACCTAAACACTCAAGTACCTAGTCTAGGTTTATCGCCTATTCGGGTTCCATCCGCAGGAGTCCGCCGAGGTTTCCCATACAGCCCGAACGATGTGTGCAGGGTTCCCGAGATACCAAACGGGCACTCGGCACACAGGCCACGTGCCTACCGCAACACAACCCACCCCTAAGGTCAGCGCTATGCGCGCGCCCCAAAGATGCTACAAACACCGAATATACTTGCAACACCCGGACTAAGAACAAGGGTGGTTAAGAAGCCGAGAGGGTCCATTGGTTTCGGGCCCAATGTGTGGTAGTAACTATTTCATGGATGACAAACACATATCTCAGTTCTTAGGATCGGCTTCAATGAAACAACCCACCATGTACTCCTACATGGCCTCTCATCGATACCTTTACCAAAACGTGTTCAACACTTTCACTCTCGAACCAACACAACCTTTCACTCCAGTTCATCGTCCCGATGAGCCAGACCTGACACAACTCTAAGCATAGCAAGCATGGCATGGTAGGAAGCACAAACATGGCTCAATCAACTCCTACACATACTAGTGGGTTTCATCTAGTTCTTCGTGGCAATGACAGTCATGCAAAGGAAGTGGGTTCAACTACCGCAGCACACAACAGTTTGAATCGCGTTGTCTTAATGCAGATAAAACAAGAGCGAAGCGAGAACATGGGTTTGTATCGAATTATCAATGGGTTGCTTGTTCGATGGAATGGTGGTATAGTACTGCCGTTCGAGATGGATAGTCGAGATTATCCTCGGGGCGTAACCTATCACTTAAAAGCATACCGAAAGTAAACACACATGACAATATGCAACAATATGATGCATGCTATGACATGGTAATATGGATGTGTTGGCCTAATGCAAGCTAAAACAAAAGGATGAACCCATTTGAATCAAAGATTCAAATGCTAGCTCATTTGAAATAGCCCTAAAGGTGCATTATCTTATTCTGTTTAAACAGCAAGGTTAACTTGTTTTAACATGCATGAAACCTGTACCAATTGATAGAATGGATTTTTCTGATCATTTTTCATATATAAATCTTTGCATTTGGAGTTATAGATTAAAAGTTATGAATATTTGAAGTTTGAATTATATTCTGGAATTTCCTATATTAGAATAAATCCAGAAATTAAATTATTGCGTCAGCCATGCGTTAGCATGACGTCAGGGTCAACGGAGACGTCCAGGTCAAACCTGACTGTGGGTCCAGGGTGTCAGGGTAATTAGTTTAACTAATGTTTAATTAAAACTAAACCTATTTAGTTAACAGGGCTGGGCCCCACCTATCATTGACTCATCAGAGTCAACCAGGGCCCACCGTGGTCAAAGTCCATGTCGGATGCACTGCTCGAGAGCGAGAGAGAAAAGGAAGGGAAGGTAGATGGGCTCACGGGCAACTCGTAGAAACGCTCGTTGAGGTCGGGGACGGGCCGGAGCGACGACGGCGTTGAAGGGGATCTCCGGCGAGGGTGGACTCGGTCGAGGTCGGTGTGGTGGATTCGGTTCACTTGAGCAGGCAGGGCTCGGCTAGTTCGGGGTAGTTGAGAGCGGCGGAGCTCCTGGACAAGGTGAGGAGGAGCACGGACGGCGGGAGCGCGGTTCTGGCGATGGCGGCGCGGCAAGGCAAGGCGTCGGCCAAGGCGGTGGAGCGCGAGAGAGGAGCCGGGAGGAGAGGAGGTGTCCAAGGGGTTCGGGGAGAGAGGAGGCGAACCACGCCGGCGGTGGGCGAGAGGAGGGCGAGGCGGCAACCAGGTGTGTGGCACCCATGCGGTGCTCGCCGCCGAAAGCACTGGCTGCCTGCTGGCCGAGCTAAGCAGTCATTGGCCATGGCAGTTGGCTGGGCAGCAGGTGGGCCGGAGTAGGGAGGCGCTGTAAGTTTCTTCCTGTTTTATCTTTTTCTATTTTCTGCAGCTTTGTGGAGTTTTAAAAATACCAAAACAGTTTCAAAATTCACCAAAATGCTCCTGGTCCATTGTTGAAATATTTCCAACATGAAACATTTTGGTTTGGCAATATTTGGACATTTGAAATATTTTATATAATTTGAAATGCTCAAGTTCAAATACTAATGAATTAATTCAAAGACCTTTGATGACCTAGAAAATGGTGCACCACTTTTGACATAGGCTCGAACCAAAGCAAAGATGATGAGCATTTTGAAGGGCATTTCAGGTTCATTGAAATAAATTTTAGTAAACCCTAGTTGAATTAAGGGGGGTTCGGGTGTTTCCTGTCTTCCCCATTTCAAATTCAAATGAAATTTAAACATGATGGATGTGACACAAGTGTTGGTGGTCGACCCAGTCGTCGAAGGCACTCGACTAACTAAGGTTTTGATGGATGGTGGCAGTGGCCTGAACATACTGTATGCAGAGACGTTGAAAGGGATGGGCATTCTGATGTCCAAACTCAGCACCAGCAACATGAGCTTCCATGGGGTCATTCCTGGAAAGAAGGCTGAGTCACTCGGCCAAATTGCTCTCGATGTGGTTTTTGGTGATTACAAGAATTTTCGTAAGGAAAAGTTGACCTTCGAGGTCGTGGATTTCCAGAGTGCTTATCACACTATTCTGGGAAGGCCGGCGTATGCACGCTTCATGGCTCGACCATGTTATGTATATCTCAAGCTGAAGATGCCAGGCCCCAAAGGTGTCATCACTGTCACTGGCAATCGGAAGAAAGCGTAAGAGTGTTTTAAGAAAGGCTCTAAGATCACTGATGCTCAGATGGCAGTGGTAGAGCTGCAAGAGTACCAGAAAACTGCAGACCCGAGTGATTTGTTGCGAGCAAAGAAGCCCGCCACGGAGTCAGCATTTCAATCGTCTGGTGAGACGAAACTGATTCATATTCACCCGACTGATCCCAATGCTGCTCTGACTCACATCTCAACAACTCTCGACTCCAAATAGGAAGAAGTGCTCATCCAGTTCCTCCGTGAGAACTGGGACATCTTCGCATGGAAGCCTGCTGACATGCCGGGTGTTCCCAGGGGAATGGCTGAGCATCGTCTACGAGTCGACTCAAAAGTTAAACCTGTCAAAGAACATCTTGACGGTCCGCCCGTAAGAGAAAGGCCATTGGCGAGGAGGTGGCTCGGCTCTTAGCAGCAGAGTTTATCCGAGAGATTTACCACTCCGAGTGGCTCGCCAATGTTGTCATGATCCCTAAGAAGGACAAATCACTTCGCATGTGCATCGGCTTCAAACATATCAATCGGGCCTGCCCGAAAGATCATTTTCCTCTCCCTCGCATCGACCAAATAGTCGACTCGACTGCGGGATGTGAGCGGTTGTCTTTCCTAGACGCCTATTCCGGTTACCATCAGATCCGTCTGTATGGACCCGACGAGATCGAAACAACTTTCATCACTCCATTCGGGTGCTTCTGTTATGTCACCATGCCATTTGGCCTCAAGAATGCCGGAGCCACGTTCATGAGGATGATTCAGAAGTGTTTGCTCACCAAGTCACCGGAATGTGGAAGCATACAGATGATATTGTGGTCAAGTCACGAAAGGTTCCGACCTGTTGGTCGACCTTGCTGAAACATTTGCCAATCTCAGGAGGTATGATATCGCTTAATCCATCGGGTTCACATTCGGAGTCCCTGGCGGAAAGTTACTCGGTTTTCTCGTTTCCGAACGAGGAATCGACGCCAACCCAGAAAAAGGTGGCACTATACTCCGATGAAACGCCCAATGCGTGCACGGCGTCCGTAAGCTTACTGGATGCTTGGCTGCTTTAAGTCGATTCATCTCTCATCTCGGTGAAAAGGCATTGCCTCTTTACCGACTGATGAAGAAGTTAGACAAGTTCGAGTGGACTCCAGAAGCTGATGCATCGTTTGTAAAGCTAAAAGCTCTGCTCTCCACCCAGCCGGTGCTTGCTGCCCCAATCAGCAAAGAGCCTTTGCTGCTTTACATTGCAGCCACAGGACAAGTCGTTAGTACAGTACTTACGGTCGAGCGGGAAGAAGAAGGAAAAGCCTTCAAAGTTCAGCGCCCAAAGATACTATCTTTCAAGTATTGACCCCATCAAAGCAAAGATACCCTCATTATCGAAGCTTGTTTATGGGATTTATATGACCACGAAGAAGGTTGTTTCATTACTTCTCGACCATTCCATTACGATCGTCCGACGCCCATTGTCGAGATTCTTCACAACAGAGATGCAACTGGTCGAGTGGCTAAATGGGCGATTGAACTCCTCCCCCTTGATATCAAGTTTGAGGCAAAGAAAGCCATCAAGTCCCAAGCAATAGCAGATTTCATCGCTGAGTGGATTGAACAGCAATTGCTGACTCAAGTTCACTTGAACCGGACCATGTTCTTTGATGGTTCCAAGATGCTGAATGGTTCCGTGTCAGTAGTGTTGGTTTCCCCGAGGAGATAAGCTCAGATATGTGCTCCATATTCACTTTGATTTTTCCAACAATGAAGCAGAATACGAAGCACTGTTGTATGGGTTGCGTATGGTCATTTCACTCGGCGTCCATCGCCTCATGGTTTATGGCGACTCAGATCTAGTGGTTAATCATGTGATGAAGGAATGGGATGTCAGAAGTCCAGCCATGACTGGTTATTGCAATGCAGTGAGGAAGCTAGAGAAGAAATTTGAGGGGTTAGAGCTTCATCATGTACCCCGACTGAAAAATCAAGCTGCTTATGATTTGGCGAAAATAGTATCCAAGAGGGAACCATTCCCAGTGATGTGTTTTTGGAGCACATCCACACACCGTCAATTCAAGAGGATCCTTTCACCGAAGAAGCCCCGCAGTCGAAAAGTCCCACTGATCCGACTGAAGTTGAGGTCCCAGCTGTGGTCGACCTGATCATGGAAGTCGTGGTCATCACTCCCGACTGGACAGTGTCGTGCATCGCGTATATCCTAAGGAAAGAGCTCTCGGAGAACGAAGAAGAGGCTCGACAGATCGTCCACCGATCCAAGGCCTTTACTATGATCAAGGGACAGTTGTACATAGAAAGCGCGACTGGAGTCGGCCAGAAATGCATAACACCAGAAGAAGGTCAGATAATTCTTGATGATATCCACTCGGGGACCTGTGGTCATCATGCGTCCTCTCGGACCATTGGGGCTAAAGCATACCGAGCGGGATTTTACTGGCTGAAAGCAAATGAAATGGCAAAGGAAATAGTCGACAAGTGTGAAGGATGTCAGTTCTATTCCAATATGTCACACAAACCCGCCTCAGCCTTGAAGACCATTCCACTCGTCTGGCCCTTCGCTGTTTGGGGATTGGATATGATTGGACCGCTGAGAACTGGCAGAAGCGGCTTCACTTACTTGCTAGTGGCAGTCGACAAGTTTACTAAGTGGATCGAAGCTAAGCCTATCAAGAATCTCCATGCGTGCACTGCTATCAGTTTGATCAGAGAGTTGATATTCAGATATGGAGTTCCGCATAGCATCATCACTGACAATGGGTCAAACTTTGATTCCGACAAGTTCAAAGCCTTTTGTGCCTCTCAAGGCACGCGAGTCGACTATGCTTCAGTTGCACACCCCCAATCGAATGGATAAGCAGAACGATCAAACGGTCTAATTCTCAAAGGACTGAAACCCCGGCTGATGCGTGATCTCAAGCATGCAGCAGGAGCATGGGTCGACGAACTTCCATCGGTTCTTTGGGGATTGAGGACCACTCCTAATCGAGACTGGGAGAACTCCATTCTTTATGGTCTATGGAGCTGAAGCAGTTCTGCCGAGTGACCTGCTTCACAATGCACCTCGAGTCGAACTCTACTCTGAAGATGAAGCGGAGCAAGCCTGGCAAGATGCAGTCGATCTCCTGGAAGAGGAGAGAGAAATGGCCCTAATCCGCTCGACCATCTATCAGCAGGATTTGCGTCGATTCCATGCTAGAAATGTGAAGAGCCGAACCTTCCAAGAAGGAGACTTGGTCCTCCGAGTGGACCAACAGAAACCACACAAGCTCGCTCCCACTTGGGAAGGTCCCTTCATCGTCACCAGAGTTCTCCACAACGGAGCATACAACCTTTACAACGTCGATCGCCAGATTGATGAGCCTCGAGCTTGGAATGTGTAGCCGCTCCGCCCCTTTTATACTTAAGTACTCACTCGGGTGAGATGTAATAAAAGTACCTTTGTAGAGTTTATCGAAGACAAGAATGTTATAATTTTCCCAGTGATTGTTATTACTTTTTTTTACATAAGAAATTCCCCCCCAGTGGGTGGCTTAGCTGCGAACCTGATTCGCCTAAGTTTGTAAAAAAACTCCCTGCCGAGTGGTGAGCCAGCCTCCCACTCGGGGGGCTTAGCTGCGAATCCATTCGCCTAAGTGTTTAAAATCCTACCGAGTGGTGAGCCAGCCTCCCAATCGGAGGCTTAGCTGCAGTCCAAGTACTCTCCTAAGTGTTTAAAATCCTACCGAGTGGTGAGCCAGCCTCCCACTCGGAGGCTTAGCTGCGGTCCAAGTACTCGCCTAAGTGTTTAAAATCCTACCGAGTGGTGAGCCAGTCTCCCACTCGCGGGCTTAGCTGCAGTCCAAGTACTCGCCTAAGTATTTAAAATCCTACCGAGTGGTGAGCCAGCCTCCCACTCGGAGGCTTAGCTGCAGTCCAAGTACTCGCCTAAGTTTGAAAAATCCTCCCACTCGGAGGCTTAGCTGCAGTCCAGTACTCGCCTAAGTAACTGAAAATCCTACCGAGTGGAGAGCAAACCTCCCACTCAGGGGCTTAGCAGCGGTCCAGTACTCGCCTAAGTTTGAAAAATCCTACCGAGTGGAGAGCGAACCTCTCACTCGGGGGTTTAGCAGCAGTCCAGTACTCGCCTAAGTTTGAAAAATCCTAACGAGTGGAGAGCGAACCTCCCACTCGGGGGCTTAGCAGCAGTCTAGTACTCGCCTAAGTTTGAAAAATCCTACCGAGTGGAGAGCAAACCTCCCACTGGGGCTTAGCAGCAGTCCAAGATCGCCTAAGTTTGAAAATCCTACCGATTGGAGAGCAAACCTCCCACTGGGGCTTAGCAGCAGTCCAAGACTCGCCTAAGTATCTGAAAATCCCACCGAGTGGAGAGCAACCTCCCACCGGAGGCTTAGCTGCAGTCCAAGACTCGCCTTAAGCTGAAATCCATTCCTATCCGGAAGGACGACGAGGTGCAGGTCGACTGTTACCTTCTCCTTCGGAGCTGCGCCACAAGTACAACGTGCACTCCATCCCGATCCGCAAGGACGATGAGGTGCAGGTCGACTGTTACCTTCTCCTGCGGAGCTGCACCATAAGTACAATCCGTACTCCATCCCTACCTGCAAGAACAATGAAGTGTAGGTCGACTGGATTTTTCACCTCAGAGCTACATCTCAAGCACTGAAGTATATTCCGAGTGAAGAACAAAGTTCGCTCGAAGGCAAATGAAAGCAGATTCGACGATAAGTAAAGTTCGGATAACATCCTACGGATGCAGAAGTACCCTGCATCGCTTATTAAAGTTTATCGGTTACAAAGTCACTCGCATTCGAGGCAAATTTAAGACTTAATCATAGAAGTTTTTACTCCTCGTGGAGGACTAGAAGGCGCGATTTAACTGGTCCAGTCGATCCCGTCGGCGATCCGGTGGCAGCACCAATGAAAGTCTCCATGAAAGATCGGAAGTCGCATTCTTGGTATTGGCAACTTTGATGGATGCCAGCCTTTTCCTCGCGCCTCCTTGCAAAGTGAACGCGACCAGGGACAAAGCAACATCGGCACCGTGATCCGCGAAGACTTTTCCATTCCTGCCTCGACTTGAACGTCATTCATCGAGTCATTAAAGACTCGAGGTCATTTTGAAGTGTTTCGCCGCCGAGTATCGAGTCAATCCGCGACACTGCAACCTTCAGTCGAGCGAGGTAGTCCACCACAACAGCGACACGAGACTCCAGTCGGAGCACATTCAAGGCGGCTTCATCCTTCACGGGGGAGTTAATGGGGTCCAGGTTTGTCTCCACTGACTAGTCTCTTCCTCAAGTTCGGCTGCATTCGCAAACACAACTCGAGTTCAAGCTAATGGTTCTATGATGAGTCAATGATAACAAGTCAGTCGGATAGGAGGAATTACCTTCAAGCATGAGGAATAACTTCTTGGCGAGCCCTCCAAGATAAGCCTCCAGATCGTTCCTCTTCCCCGCCATTTCGCCAGCCTTGTCGCTCAGAGCTATGTTGTCGTTCTTCAGTCGGCTAACCTCCTTGTTGGCCGCGTCGAGAGCATCTTTTAGATTGGCGTTATCTTCTTCAAGTTTTCCAACTGAAGATAGCTTTTCTTCCGCGAGCTTCGTTTTGTCCAAAGCCGTTTTCTGCGCCTCGGCAAGGTCATGATCCTTCTTCTTCACAGCCTCCTCCATTTTGTTTGCAAAATGACAGTGAGATCAGAATTAGGAAGAGGCAGAAAGACAAAGACAGTCGTCAAGTTCTCACCAGCCATACCTTTTGCTTCGTCTCTCGCCTTCTGCAAGTTCTCCTGAGCAAGCTTCAAGTCAAGGTTGAGCTGGATCTGTTTTTTTTCCAATTCAGTATAGCAAGCCACAAGCTCGCAGGATTTCTGCAAAGAATCAATCGACATACATCAAAGATAGGTTACTTCCAAGTTACTAAGAAAAATCGTTGCGTTTCTAAGGCTACAGCCGAATCAAAATATTCGACAGTAGTCTCGGGGACTACACCCAAGGGGTGCACTTAGCGTGCCCCCACTGTGTCGGTGCAGGGACGACACCTATGGGATCACAAGAATCCCTACCACGGTTGCGGGGCACGGGGTCGTGAGAAGAGCAGATCAAACAGATAGCACACGGGTTCTTTATCCAGGTTCGGGCCACGAGATGCGTAAAACCCTACTCCTGCTTTGGTGGTTAGTTTATCTGTGTTCTTGAGCTAGCTATGGGGCGTGAGGAGCTCCAAAAAGCCGAATCCTCCTCCTGGTCGCCTTGGGCCTCCTTTTATAGGGGAAGGGGCTGCCACAATGGCATACATGAGGTGGAAAGGGTACAATCATACGAGTTTATCCTTGCATTACATGACAAGGCGCCATTAACGTGTCTTGCTTAGGTGCCCTTGCTTTATCGGGGACGGGGGAGAGCCCAGTCTCGTCCGCCGCCGCTCCCTTCAGCGTTGACACGCCAGACTGGCCAGCGGTGCTGTGGTGCCACGTGAGGCGAGTGCAGCCGAGGTGGCGCGATGGTGGGTCTCCACGAAGGTTCGCTTGTCGCCACGCAGGTGCCTGTCCAACTTGTTGGGTCGGCAGCCCGATGGTGGAGGCTCGATTATGAGCTCGATGGTGGCCCACGGGTGTCCTTGGCAGGGGCCTTGCCGCAGCCCCGGCAAGGGTCTTGTCGGGGGCCTCAGCAAGAGTCTTGCCGCGGCGTCTGCTGCCATCCCCGGCAAGGCTCTTGCCGGGGGCCTTGTGGTCCCCCTTGGCCGGGATCCCGCCAAGGGTCGCCATCTTCTATAGTATGTATCTGATCTTTGAATGTCTTCACAAAGATCTCATGCTACCACGGGATGTCTCCGAATCCTTTGCCCCATGGGGGGTAGTGGACTCAAGGTGACCCGCTTCATGGCGTGGGCGAGCCGCCCGGCAAGGGCCTTGCGGGTCAGCTAAAACCGCCCCGGCAAGGATCTTTCCGGGAGTCTGCCGTCCCTTTGCTCTTTGTGGTCTTAGTCTTGGCGTCGTTGCTCGCTTCTTTTCGAGCTTCGGCCTTACCTTGGCTCACCTTCCTTGCCTTGCTTTAGCGTGGCGACGCCCGCGGCTCAGACTGCCCGTGCACAGTTAAAAGGTGTACCCTTCTTTCTGTACACCGACAGGAGCCCCCGTGCTTGGGCCACACGTAAGCGCAATCACGTCTTTTCGCGCGCTGCGCCTCCCACGCCTCCCGCTCGTGGCTTGGCGTGGGGAGGTGTGCGTGATGTGGACGGCATTAAGTGGGGCTGAGTCAAGACGTGTCGCGTCCGTCGCGATAAAGGGGCGGTTGGCGCCTTCCCCATAAGCGGAGGGGGCGTGGGCGCGACTCATTTACTGAACGGGGCCGGGGCGTGGTCTTCAAGGCATCTACTCCCCACGATCATTGGGTGGGGAGAGGTCGCCTCACCCGTCGCCTTGGTCCTGCATGCCTGCCATGTGGCTCTCATGCGCTTGGAGTGGCGA